>OX453091.1:3842262-4328521 GCA_949708635.1 Hirtodrosophila cameraria | reverse complement strand
AACCACCTCGAAGAAGCGCTCGCGATCGTTGCGTGGCAATGGAGCCTTCTCAATGATTGCTGACTCATCTGCGGATGAAGCATCCTTATTATCAGCCATGTACTCGACATGGCTTTTGTCAGTTAGCTGATCGCTGCTGCTGATGCCCGACTCGGCCATGGAACGGTCCACAGACATGGGCGATAGTATATCGGTGACGGACATGGGCGTGGCATCCAGATTAAAGCCATGCTGCTTTAGCTCCTTGTCGCTGGGCGGATGAGCAAATGGAGTGTAAATTTGCAGGAAGTGAAGATTGGAAATTGAAGATTAGAAATTGAACGCAAATGGCGAGTGGAAATTGAATGCAAGTAGAGAGTGTAAATTGGAGTGGTGTGGAAATTGAATGCAAGTGGAGAGTGTAAATTGGAGTGGAATGCTGCATCCAAAAGGATAACACTTACAATTTGGCTATGTACATTGTACATTCTCCTTCTCGGCAATACTGGCCAAAGGCTTGACAGTGTTGGATTGCGAATGCAAATGTATTTGCACCTGTGTATCGCATTATCCTCGTAGACGGAAAATGTCTTGAATTGCTCCTCAACGGGCACCACATTCGATTTTTTAGCACCGCCATAGCATGCATTCCTCGTCCACTTTCAGGTTGCCAACATCGCGGAAGGCCTGTAGAATTAAAAAAAAAAAAACCAATTGATTAGTCGATTAAATCCTATTCTGTGTATTACTCGAAACCTTTGCTTTTTGGCTTGCTTCAATTATAATATATATATGGGGTATAATACAATAATTAATGATCATTGATATTATTGACCAAAAACTTATTTTCTAAGTTGATAAATTTCGAATATACTGTGAATTCTGTGTCAAGTTTTATTTTTAGTTAATTTTAATGCCAAAATTAATTTTAATTTTTTATAATTTCATAACTTTAAATCTTTATTTTTTAATTTTCAATTCATTATCATTTTTATTAGTTGACAAAAAACATTTGTTAATTCTAATTTATCGTATTTATATAAATACTAAAATAGTATAACAGTTCGATTAATCAAATTAGCTATGATCGGAAAACGACCTGCAATGCATAACAGAAAATTACAGCACGATCTCTCTAACTGTCTGTGTTAGAAAAGGACGCAGCACAAACGAGAAGAACAACAACAACAGTAACAGCAGTAGAACAAATGTCAGTCGCTGTCTTCTTGTCTTTCTGTTTTCCACGATGTGAAAAATCCTGTTACGCAGACGTCAAATGCTTGCGTGCTTGTTGTTTTTGTTTTTACTGTGCGCGCCCTTTGCTGGCTTCCCGTGGCTAACATCATTCTTCCTCTCTTTCTCGCACTCTCCTTTTTTGACACAAGCTGTGTGTGATGGTGTGCGTGTGTAATTGCATTGCAATGCATGTCTCGTTTGCCTGTTTGCTTTGGTAGCCTTTTGCAAGTTCCTGCGCTCTCTTTTTGTTGTTGCTGTTGTTGTTTTTTGGTATGAAAAAACGCGCGCAAGCTTCGTAGCTAGGGTGTGCATTTCTAGGTTAGTTTTACAGATTAGGCGCGCAGAAAACATACACATGCACACATACATATACATTATGAGAAACATAATTGCAAATGCTTATCTGCAAATGCAAGTTTTAAGGTGACTCGTATAAAAGAGTACGAAGAGAGAGATATTGATGAATGTATGTATGTGTCTATGTAAAATACCGAAAGCAGACAATTTAAGAAAACCACCACCAAAATGAAATTCAACGATCGCACCACCAAAGCTGAAACAAGCAGCTGCATTAGAATGCGCGTAACAACAACAACAAAACTAGCATTTACAGAAATTAAAACTTAAACCTTACCTTTTTGCCATTGGCCATATTTCCATGGTTGTTGTTGCTATTTAGGACAGTTAACAATTTCTCCTTTTTACCGACGATTACAGCGAGTGGCTGCTTTGCGTTTAAAACAGATTTTTCCTTAAGATTCAGCATGCTGGGATTCTCCTTCTCGTTATCACGATGTACTTGAAAGTTAGCCATATTTCAGCGCTTTTCACACGTTAAACGAAAACGATGATAAAAAACAAATATGCTAATAATGTATCCAAAGGCGCTATGACTAGTTTGCTTTGCGCCTTGCTCTCTTCTTCGTCACTGAAAAATGGTGGCTTTGTCGGCGCTTCTCTTTACTTTGTACGAATGCTCGCGAGTATTGTGTGTGTGTGTTTCTTTAACTCAGCTGCTGCGTCTGCGTTGACGTCGGCGGCTTCGAACTTGGAATCGTCGTTTGTTGAGTCGCTTGCGCTTCGGTTTTTTTTTTTCTACTCACACCAGCATGAATACTTATGTATGCGTAAGTACATATGCTCAAAGTCGTACACATTAACACAAAATATATAACAAGCCAAATTTATCATACAAATTTGAAGCAGTCACAAATTACATTTAACATTCACGATGCGCACAATATTTAATTCATTTGACGTTGCTTTTCTTACATGTATTTTTGAACAGTTGAATTTCATTTATATATCTATGCATATGCTCACGACACTTCGATTCGTTTTGCCTGCGCTTTTCACAATTCTATACATATATTTCAGTCACCGTTTGCGAGTCCCGAAATTATGCTTGTCGCGCGGCCGAAGAGCAATTGGTTTTTGATTTTTTCCCGGTCAACTACAAGCGAGCTCGTTGATTCGTTTCTTTTTTCTTTTTCGATAGTAAAACGGTATCGGCTTATCGAGAACAGTGTTTATTTTCGATGTTTATTTTTTTGTTTTTATTGTAAAATATCGTTTTTGTGGCAACAGCAATTAAATAATCTAAAGTAGTGTTTGAAAACTGTAATTGTGTTTATTAAAATTTTCAAAATTATTTGAATAATTACCAAAATTTAATATATCGATATGTGGTATTTTTACTTCAAATGTCTGGCAACGCAGTGCTATGCTGCAAGCAATGTGGCAGCGTTATGTGAAAAATGTTGCCAGATCAATTGATCGCGTTTCGAACTTACATAACATATTGCTTTCCCGCCAAATTTTTTTTGTAATGAAAATAGCTGTTTCTAGTGGGAAAAACATGCAAAAAAGAGCTGAAATTAAAAATTGTTTAATAGCCAAAATCCTTACAGCACTGATACAGCTCTTTTTATTGTTTTTATTTGTGCCAACTTTACAGTGCTGCTATCACAAGCAGTTTTAACATTGTTGACGGATTTATTATGTATAATGTAATAGAATAATGTATGTATAACAAAATTTTTTCATCTAATTTTGATTTTTGTCCAAAAACTTAAAACATCTTCACCTAGAACATCTTTTTACTCCCTGTTCCCATTAAAAATGGGAAAAAGGGAGTTATAAAGTACTGCAAATGTGTGTAACAGGCAGAAGGAAGCATTTCCGACAATATAAACTATATATATTCTTGATCAGCATCAACAGCCGTGACGATCTAGCCATGTCCGTCTGTCTGTCTGTCTGTCCGTCTGTCTGTCTGTCCGTCTGTCCGTATCACACAGATCTCGGAGACTACAAAAGCTAGAGACACCAAACTTGGCATGTAGGTTCCTGTATACCATACGCAGATCAAGTTTATTTCAAATTTCGGATGCACCCCCCCGCACCCCCGCAAATCGCAAAAGACTCCCACAGCCACAATTTTAAAGATAGAGCTTTAATTTTTGGTACACATGTATGTTTAATCAATGTCTTTCGGATGTGTAATGTGTGATTTGATGTGATATGATGTGATTTCAACACGATCGGATAAATAGCACCAAAGTTATGGAAAAACTTATTTCCCCTGTCTCAGCAGGCAGAAACAACAGTTTGACATGCACTGTGCAAGTTGAGTACGCTGCTTGCTTGTGTTGCCGCTGAACTGCTTGAAATGCAAGTTGGGAGCAGGGAGTCTCGTAGTCGGGCCAACTCGACTAGAGTATTCTTACATGTTTTTTTCTAAAATTGTATTTCAATATGCATTTACAGCACGAAATGCCGTCCAATTGTGGTTGCTCTTCATGCGCTGAATTCACGGAAAGCGTGATAGATATGCGTATGGACACACACCAAGTGCAAATGCCGTTGCTGCAGTTGCTCGGTCGTGTTCAGTCCATTAAGCTGCAGGGCTTCAAGTAAATTAATGCAGTTATTTAAAAAAAAACAAAATAAAAAAATAACAAAGAATATTATAAAAAATTCAAATAATGTTTTAATTTTTTCTTCATTTTATACTCTTTTTTAAAATTTTTTTTTTAAAAAGAAGATAAAAGAGTATATTGGGCTTGTAAAATGTACGTCTGTCTGTCCGTCTGTATGATCGCAGGTTTTTTCCACAGTTTTGAAGCTAGAGCAACCAAACTTGGTGTACATGTTGGTATATACCATAGTAAGACAAAGTGTCAAGATCTCCCCCCCACACCCACCCCTTGCCGCACAAACCGCAAAAACCTATATCTTCCACACTTTTAACGCTAGAGTAACCAAATTTAGCACAAAGGCTTCTTAACACATCCTTGATTGATCTGAAAAAATTTGGCCACGCCCACCTCCACCACTACAAATAAGCAAAGTCTGTATCACCCCCACCCCTTTAGCTAGAGTCCCCAAATTTTGTAGGTTGAATTCTATTGCCCTATTAAATAGATTGGATAAAAATAATTTTGCCACGCCCATCCCCGCCCTTGCAATCAAGCAATGTTTGTTTCTCCCAAACCTGTAGAACGGGTCCAACCAAATTAAAATTGATGGCAAAAGATTTGAGCAGAAATATATTGCCACGCCCACTGACTCCGCAAAGAGGCGAAAAAAAGAGTATATCGCAGTCGGGTGCATCCGACTGCAACGTTCTTACTTGTTTTTTTAAATACTGCAGTGGTGTAATTGAGGGTTAATCTAGTCACAAATATTTTTCGGGTCGTTGATTTTTTTGACTTAGCGTCGATTAGTTACCGTGTTTTTTGCAGTATTTGCAAATAATTTTATAAATTAATGCAAACACAAAATCAAATATTTTTTAATGCAGTACTGTCGAGAATGGAAAGATCTACCAATCTTAACACTTTGTCTGCCTATGGTATATATCAACATGTATACCAAGTTTGGTTGCTCTAGCTTTAAAACTGTGCAAAGAAAACTGCGTTTACAAACCCAATACACTCAAAAACATTTAAAAAAAGAGTATAAATATAGCCATTAGTTTTAAGAAAAGTTAACGTAG
The DNA here is from genome assembly GCA_949708635.1 of Hirtodrosophila cameraria. Classification (NCBI taxonomy): domain Eukaryota; kingdom Metazoa; phylum Arthropoda; class Insecta; order Diptera; family Drosophilidae; genus Hirtodrosophila; species Hirtodrosophila cameraria. Next base: position 4,323,306 of record OX453091.1, on the reverse strand, counting down.
GTATTTCGAAAAAATTGGCAGTGAAAGTTAGCGACGGTTCCCTAACTGTTGCAAACAATACATATGTATGTGTACATATGTATGTATATACATCGAAAACAAAAATGCAATGATGTTATGTTTCATGTAAGCAACTCTGGTTTTCTGTATTGTTTTATTTTTAGATTTCGCGACATTTCGCGACGAGATCGTTGAGTGTCCCGCGTCCTGCCCCCCACACCCCGTCCCTTCCATACAATCTCTCGCTTTTAACGTTACGCGGCTTTGAGGTCCTGGATTTTTGATCGTTCCTTTGGTCCCTTTGCACCTTTCTGTGGCTGCCTGTCATTTGGTAAGATGTTTGCATTTTGGTTTTGTTGTTAAGCGGCATATGGATACAATTTAGCCAACATTTATTCATTGGCCAGACACCAAACTTGGCATGTTCAAATTTCGGATGCACCCCCCACACCCATGCAAATCGCAGAAAACTCCCACAGCCACAATTTTAAAGATAAAGCTTTGATTTTCGGTACACATATATGTTTAATCAATGTTGACCGGGTGTGTAAATTTCATTACGATCGGATAAATAACATTAAAGTTATGGAAAAATCTATTTCCCTCGTGTCAGCAGGCAGAAACAACAGCTTGACATGCACCGGCCAAGTTAAGTGCGCTGCTTGCTTGTGTTGCCGCTGAACTGCTTGAAATGCAGGTTGGGAGCAGGGAGTCTCGTAGTCGGGCACACTCGACTAGAGCATTCTTACTTGTTTTTACTCAAATGTCATTTTATGCTTTTTTGAATCGAACTGCATCAAAACAGCAATTATTCGAAAAAATTCCAAAAATTAAAATTAACAACTGCATTTTTCATGGAATTGTCAATCGAACTTAAAAAATAGCCAGGACTAGCTATGAAATAGCTAAATTGGCATCAGTGCAACATTCAATTGTGAAATATTTATATAAATCTTTGGTTTAAATTAATTGTCATTTTTAAATAACTATAACGCTGCATATGAGGTATGTATCCATTGAGGTTTATTTTTAGGTAGATTGCAAAAGCTTGATTAAGGTACAAAAGAGCTAATATAGATAATGTGTTGCTATTTCTTTTGTTTAGGTCGTTAGGCATCCGGCAGTGTGGGTATGTATACTAAATTAAAACAACAACTGTAATGCAGCATAAAAACTACCGTAATCTGTAAACAATGAAACAAATACATAAGTGCACTGCACACACACATAAACCCCCTGCTCTACAAATGAAATGAATAACAGCGCAAAGGATCTGCACAATTTGTTCTCTTTCGTTTTGCGCAACAATTTTGTGTTGCGAATCACACCAGGACCCTGGCCTCAGGTAAATTGGGCCAGGGACTTCTGGTCCCACACACACACACACACATACACACACTCACGCACACGCACAAAAATAATACATTTTAAGTGCACACTGAAATTTTAAAAGATGTCCAGTTGTCTGCTTCGTGTCCTTTGCAACTCCCGGCGGCGATCAAATAAACATCTGCAGCGCGCCAAATCTCTGCGTCTTATTTGATTTGCACGAGGACGAAATATTAAAATAGTTTTTTGTATTAACCCAAAAATCAGCTGCTTGGCTGTGTCGTCTCCTTTTGTGGCCAACAAGCGCGCAGTTGTTGCCCCAGTGCCCCACAGGCCCACTATTGATTCGTTCGTTGTGGCTTAAATGACGCAAGTTGGTTTTCAGCTCTGTTTTTAAGCCAATGTTTCAAGTAAAAGTACTCTGTCAAAAACTTTTGACTTGGCTGCTGTTGTTTCAAAGCCACAAGTTTTAAGATTTAACTTTTTATACCCTTAAGAAAGAGTGTTTTCGTTTTCTCACTCAATGTGTAACGCATTGAAGTAGACGTCTCGCTTGGAATAAGCCACTTGACAGTGTGTCCGCCTGTCTGTCCGTCTGTAGGGTTCTATGTGAAAGTTTTAGAGCGATGAAGGTTGTACATATGTCTAAGTTTTAGCTTTTTTCGACACATGTTGACAAAATTTCATCGAAATCGGACCACTATATCTTATAGCTGCCATGCCCAACTAGCATTTTATGAAATTTCTAATCACATTCGAGTCTTTTTTGACTCCCCTACCAAATTAAAATATAATATGAGCACGTTTTCTGATCATCAATGATACTTTTGTCGGGAGAAAAATGTATCCTAGCCGGAACTCTTCTTGAAGAGTCATTTCTGACTCGTTTTCGACGTACTTTTACGATTTGGTTTATACATGTATATTTGTATGTCACACACATTTTTTTAACTCAAAAGAATTCAGAACTTTCCGATTAAAATTTAACTAAAAAAAAAATGAAATTAAGAAATCAAAATTTCTTTAGTGTGCCAGTGGGCGTGGCTCCCACAAATCCTCCTGATCCTCCTGCTCCTGACGCATTGCGTAGCTTCTTAGGCAAACGCTTGTGATAGCTCTGAGCCAAAGAGTTCATAATTGACACAACAAAATAGCAGACCATGCCAATGACAAATGCTTCAAAGATCTTGGACAATAGGTTGCCCGAATCTCCGCCAGCGCTGGCTTTGCGGCCACGCTGCTGTCGATGCAATCGCTGCTTTTGATTTCCCAGGAATGCCTTAAACGACTGCTGCAGCCTACCAAAAGATGGGCATCTTGGTCAGGAATACGACGGCCCGCTCGATCAACGTCTCATTAAAAGCAATAATCACAAAGATCTTATGTATGTGCATCTTGATAATGGCCTTGCCAATTCATTTAGCCCCAAAGAACGTCCATGATGGCACCAGGAAATCTCCGCACGTAATGCCGGGCCAAATCAAACAGCGGATTGGGTATGCTTGCACAATCCAACGCGTTGGACGATATGCTCCATGAACAGTTTGCCCTTATCCAGAAGACTGAGGTGCTTCTGATGCTGCTTGGCATTGAGGGCCTCGAATTCGGCCAACTCTCCGGCATCTTCCGGATCATAGCCGGAGCGTATAACAGCCTTGGCCATAAAATAGGGTGGCAGTTCGCCAAGAGCTTTGCCAGCGCCCCATAAAAATGCCTCTAAGCGCATCTTGGACTTGATGGACCAAATGTTAGGCATGTGCTTTGCATAGAGCTCCTCCGGACAGAAGATTTCATCGGGATATGGTGGTCGGGGAAAGTTTTAAGTATTGCATTCATAGGCGGCCAGCGTAACACTGGCTATTGCCGTCCCAGATACAGGAGAAACGTGTGCAGGCCGGTGCCCATGCCAGATTAGGAGAGTACACCCAATCCCAGCCAGTAGGCAAAGAACCAGCTCAATGGCCAGATGATGTGGTCCTTCCGTATTATAAATTATGCTTAATAATATTCCTAATACTATTAAAACAGCCAACAGGCCGCGTTGCTGCAGTAAACTACTGTAACATGAGCGCAGCAGCTCAATTTGTTCGAGTGCACAGTATTTCGATGTCTTAATGGGATGACGCCAGAGGACAAGCTGTGCGCGCTCATTGCGCTCTTTGTCTCTTCTACAATTGTTGCTTATCCTTTTTGTTACGCTGCGATTTGTTGCTATTTGTGGACTCTTTGTGTATCGAGGCAACCGTTTATAAAAATAAGCCTTTTTTCCACATCTAAATGACTCGAAAAAGACTCGTCAAGGTGATTTTTGTTAACATAATCTTCCAAATGCAAGGTGGGTAGGAACGATCGTTTGAAAAATAAGTTTTTTTTTTTCACACATGTTGACAACATTTCATCCAAATCGGGCCACTATATCTTATAGCTGCCATAGGAGCGATCGGTTGAAAAATAAGTTTGCAAATCTTTTCTGACAGAGTATATATCTTCGGCACTCTGAAGATAACATTTCTATCTTGTTTTTCTTTTTTTAATATAACTTATCCAAGCTCCTTTTTTTCTTAGTTTGAGAAAGTTCTGTATTTGTTGATAAAATTTCATTAAAATCGGACTGCTATATCTAATAGCTGGCAAAGGAAAAATCGTTTGCAAATAAGTTTTTGTAAGAAAAACTTTTTTGTTTCTCAAGCTATCTCAACCAAATTTACCTAAGCTGAGTTTTATTATGTTCTTGGCATACTAATCAAATTTTATTAAAATCAGATAGTTATAACTTTTTGCACTACTTTTCTGCAAGGGTATTTATGTATGGACGTATCTTAAGCTACGACTATTCTGTCTGCTTAGTTTTAATATAACCTTTACTCTTTTATTATATGCAGGTACATGATTGTATCTGAGTTTTTATTACTTAAGTTAGAACTTGAAAATAATCAGTTGTTTCTAGTCACGTGTGAACAGAAAAATAAGGTGATTAAGTTAAATTTAGCTACTATACACAACAACGACTTTAATCAAGTAAGAACGTTGCAGTCGGATGCACCCGACTGCGATATATTCTTTTTTAGCTCTTTGCGGAGCCAGAAGTGGGCGTGGCAATTGTATTTTTGCTAAAATCTTTCAAGTTTTGCCATCAATTTAAGTTTGGTTGGGCTCGTTCTACAGGTTTGGGAGAAACAAACATTGCTCGATTGCAAGGGCGGGGGTGGGCGTGGCAAAATTATTTATATACAATCTATTTAATAGGACAATAGAATTCAACCTGCAAAATTTGGGGACTCTAGCTAAATGGGTGGGGGAGATACAGACTTTGCTTATTTGTGGGGGTGGGGGTGGGCGTGGCCGATTTTTTTTTGTCAGATCAATGAAGCATGTGATAAGTAGCCCTTGTGCCAAATTTGGTTACTCTAGCTATAAAACTGTAGAAGATATAGGCTTTTGCGGTTTGTGGGGGAAGGGGTGGGTGTGGGGGGAGATCTTGACACTTTGTCTGCCTATGGTATATACCAACATGTATACCAAGTTTGGTTGCTCTAGCTTCAAAACTGTGGAAAAAAACTGCGTTCATACAGACAGACGGACATTTCACACAGCCAATATACTCTTTTTTTTTTCAAAAAAATTAAAAGAGAGTATAAAAAGGCTGCTGCATAATCACATTAAATCTAGTACCAACAACTAAAATAGATTAAAGAGACAACTTGCCGGAGTAGGAATATGCAAAGAACTGAATAAGTGTCAAACTTAAAGTCTTTAGCTAACTATTCGGATTAGAAAGACAATTATTGATTTGATAAATTTTCGTTATATTTTTAAGGAATGACATTGAGATCTTATTGCCATTTAATAATAAATGTGCGAATTTGCATTGGATTCAAGGTAACACTAAATTTCGAAGAGTCGGTTAATTGATTGGCCAACACCGGCTCATATGGCGTCGTAAAGTATTCAATTGTTTTTGGCACAGAGCCATCATGATGAAATTTGAATCGCTTCATCTCACTTAATGCCATGTTGCCATCCAATGTGGTTTCTCGTATCTCCTTGCCACTCAGTGTATTGAATATATGCTGAATATTAAAGCTGACTGTGTGGCCTTCATTGTGATCCATAAAGTTCTCAATACGCAGTAGAAGCTCGTTGCTGGAATAAGGCTCCAAAGTTAAGAGATTGACTGATTGGGGGAAATCACTGAAATCGGGAATCCTTTGCGGCTTTGTTGCACTGGCTGTGTTTGAGTTGCTGAAGAATTTCCAGAAGGGCAAATGAATTTCCAATTGTGCCAAACGTTCGGCCACCGTAGGCTGCTCTGATACTCCATTCAGAATAAGATAAACTTTACCACGTGCAATCAAACCTGTGCCAAACTGTTGCTCATTCAAGGCTTCGCCAACGCCAAAGGCATCATCATTCAGCAGGCGACGATGCAGCATAAGTTCCAGCTGGCCATCTGCTAGACTCGATCCGCCCTGAGCACGATCATTAAGTAGTGCGAAACGCTTTTGTTCATCTTCTAGAGAAATGCGTGCAGTCACCGGATAATAATTACCGCTAACAGACTCTGTCATATCTGGCTCAAAGTACTCGCGTTTATTTCTTTCACGCTTGATCATCTCACGTCCATTTGAATCGGTAAAGAAGACACCATTTGAGGACAGCTCAGTTGTGAAGCGCGTAACAATCTCACGGCCATTGTCATCATTAATTGGAATTGGACCAATGAGCCATTCGAATTCCACTCGATTAACACCTTCATAGATGCGAACTACTTGAGAAATCCACTCGTTCCAGTGCTGATGTACTTCCTTGACTTGTACACCCTCGTAAACGGTAAAGTCTAGTTTATCTGTTAGCATACTAATGTCTCCGTCAGGACGGAAAATGTATGCGCCAGAAGAACGATTTGCGGCTACACCATTGTTACCACGAGCACCTTGATAAATGGCAAAGTTTTGTTCAACATTCTCCGAGACACCATTCATTTCAATTGTTTTCAGGTGACCAGTTTTGGAGTCGAAAACTAGTTTGATTAGCTGTAATTAAAGAAAGTTAGTTATAAGTTATTTTTATGTGTTAGATTTGTAATGTTTTCTCACCGAGTTCTGAACAATAAACTTATCCGCTAGCGGATCGTCAAGGGGTCGTGTTTTAGACATTTTTTCTCTTATTGAATGCAGCTTTTCGAAACGGTTAAGTGTCAGTTTTTCCGCATTTCTTGGCGCTGGCAGCACACGTATATAAAAGTTGGCTAACTTATCCACAGTAGCCTTAAAAACCAGCTCATGTTGAGTGTTATTCGGGCGATGCTGTATGGACAGAACCTGCCAAGGTACCGGCACCAGTTCCGAGGGTACTTCGTGACCTTTAACAGATAAAAGTTGCATAACAATTCGAATATGTTGTAGTTGAAGCTCACCTTTTTCATCCGTAACCAAATAGTTATCCTCCTTTACGGGTATACGCACATATTGAGAAGAGGCATGAGCCAGCGGATTGAACAAAGTAACAACCACATTGTTGGCATTATCTCGAGTAAAGGCACAGACACTTATGTTTAGCTCCAAGCAGCTATCAAACTCGCCCGTGGTCAAATTAGTAAGAACTCTAAGCGCATCTCGAGCATTGTGCTGCGAGTCGACAATTCCATCGGTTAAGAGGCGATCATAATCGCGAGCAACTGCTTGTTTCTCCGTGCCCGTAATGGCATCGTGATGCTGCATAATGGCCATGATTTGACGCAATGAATCCAAGTCTTCAGTTTGTTTTGCACTCGTCAATTTGGCAATGGCGCTCAGCTGTTTGACTGTTTGAAGCAAGTGATTGCCATCGCGCTCGAAACGTTTTTGAGTTGGACGCGAGGTGAAGTAGCCGGTCCAATAGGAATGCTTATCACTGGCATATGGGAAGAAGTCTTGAGTTTTATTGGGCCAGGTCAGCTGCATTTGATGCAATTCGTTGAGATAACACGAGGGTGTTGAGTAAAACACATGCACCTTGGTGCCTTCGACTTGCCGCGCATTGACATACCTAAGATAATATTTCAAATGAAGTGAATTGATAACAAGTTTAGCAGGCATATCTTACTTAATCAGCTTGTCCATGTTCTTGAAATTCATTTCGGCGTCCTCGTACTGAAAATCATCACCCATGGGCACCATAATATGTGTAGCTCGGAATGAATTCGACATTGTCTTTACATACTTAATAAACTCATCGACACGCGACTTGACATTATTGTCATAGCTTTTGCTATCAATAATTGGCTCATCTCTGCACAGTGTGTCAAAGCAGAAGCCCGGTGGCGCCGAGTAGTGACGGTACAGCAGACCGGTAAAGATATCTGAATCACTTAAGGACTCACTGGATTTCCAAATCATTTCCATAGTAACATTGGTCAGACGTTTGCTTTTCTCAGCATGATCCATGCGAGCAAAGAACTCGCCGCTGTAGCCCATTTGCGCAAACATGGATGCCATTTCACGAGAATGACCAAAGGGATCAATTTGCCAGCCAACGCGCGGACGCGCACAAGCACCAAAGGTGTCATTTAGAACTCTATTGGAAAATTACATTTAAATAAAAACAACAGTTTAAACTTGGCAAATGATAACATACTTCAGACCCAGCGAAAACTGATCGATAACACTTTGATAGTGCACGGCTGCTTCATCATTCATGCTCCAAGCACCACCCGTGAATTCTAAGCGACCCTCCTCAACCAATTTCTTCACCAGCCTCTGCACTTGCTCAGTTTGCTCCTGATACCATTTGAAGAAGAACGCTGTCTCCACCTGTATAAACCGACGATCCGAACTCTTTAAAAGTTCAGCTACAACAGAGTCCAAAATATATTGCACACCCGCGTGCTGTATGCTATTCCTAGCACCATAATAATACTGATCGACAGTCTTTAGCCAGCCGACATCATCGTGCGAATGTGGCACTAAATGTACATTAATCATATTTGGCTTCGTATTCGGACATGACTGAAATATGTACAAAGTTTTGTATTGAAATTTGTTCAATATAATATATAGCATACCTCGTATCCGCAAACAGCCTCTGATTGGCCGATGTAAATCAATAAGAGCGTTGCTAATACAACTACTCCGCTGAGAAACCTCATTGTTTTGAATATTCGAATTTCCTGCATAAATCCACATTCGTTTCTAAAACACAACTGGAGACTTCAGCGAACCGCAACGGCTTTTATATGTGCTGCAACCCTTGGGGCCCTACCAAACCCCCTCGCTGTCATCCAAGAGCGCATACTTGCGATAATGAAAACGCGTCCGGATTAGCTATGGTATATACATACATACTTCGATATATGTATGTACAGTGCGCTCTCGATTAACGAAACTCTTTAAAATCGTTCCAAAATGAGTTCAAATTTCTTACTTCACAAAAGATATACCTTTTCTACACATTGAAATTAAAGTAAGTCGAACAAATCTATATTTAGAGTAATATAACTTAATTTTATTCAAATAATGCTGAGATTTCCTAAACCGCCCTATAGACGATTCAAGACTTGGGTGGAACTAATTGAGTAGTTGCGTTAATCGAGAGTGTACTGTATATATGTGTAGACTTGAGTTTTCCAAGTGTTTGATAAGCTCTTAAAAGTCGTGCTTAACGAGGAGCTTAAATACAATTTACGCTCGTCTGTAAAGCCAATTTAAAAAGCTCAGCGATAAGCATATTTATTTGAGAACTCTTTCATTCAATAGGTACATATTTATTTATATTAATGTTATATCAAAAGAAATTCAATACAATTATATTTTGCGAATTGCGATCATAAATAATAATCCTAAGTAGCAATTCTAATTATCGACATTTCACTCTACAGAAGCACTTCTGAATTCAAAGTCATAATATTTATTATCTTGATTTTAATGGATTTAAATTGATTGTTGATTATGTGCGCCTAACTGTTTTACAATTTTTATGAAATCGTACTTATTAAGCAATCAAGTAAGGTGCTTGATAAGCAGGTGTAAACAAAATAATTTTTTCATTCTTGATAGATTAAAGCCTTTATAAGGTGGAATTTAGACCCCACTTAACTGTTGCTTCAATGGGGACACTCTGCCACTCTATCATTGTGTTGGAGATTGCACATATGCAAATAAAGGGTGGTTCATTTGGTGGTGTTATTTTGTAAGATTAACCTTTAACTCTACTTTATTTAACTGCTATGAAGATTGGTAATATATCAGCTTGTAATTGCTAGTTATCTGTGAATAAAAGTTTTCTTTAATTGACATTCTGACTTTTCTGCTAATATCAGAACGACAATAAAGGGGGTTATTTTAACGGATGGGCATTGAACAGCTCCCTCAGTGTCTCATACAATGACTTTATCCATTTTTCTCCATATCCTCACATATGCAATTGCAGTTATTCCAGTTTTATTGTTAATTGCATCAACTGTATTACTTTTAATTATTCATGCAAATAAAAAAGTTTTCTAATAAAAGCTAAAATGTCCTGTCCAGTGCCAAAAAATAATTAATTATTAATAAAAAATAATTGGCTGAGTTTAAAAAGGATGATGCAACACAATACGGTACAATTACGAGGACGACAAAAAACAAGATTAATGGAAACAATTATGGCCAGGTGACAGCCATTTGAGACGTGGGCTCTTTCGACAAAGGTGTCGCAATATTGAAGACTTGAAGGTAAATGCTCAAAGAAATACTTTCACGTAAAACTTTTCTTGTTTAAATGTCATGCTGTAAAAGATGACTTAAAAGTCTATTAAATATTTCTTGCTAGCTTGATTAACTTTCAGTTTACCCCCATTCTTATTCCTGACGCCATTCTGTGCAGCAATTCAAGTGAAGCGCATTACAAATTTATGCTCAATTAATCTGGGTAAGTGGAGAAAAAGTGTACAAATCGACAGACTTGCCCTATGACACACAATGCACTTAGTGCAGATAAGTCAGTACGACTTACAATGGTCTAAAATATTTAAAAGAAAAGCTGTTAATTAATAGAATGTACATGAATACAAGTCTATTTGGCAAAATATCTCTTAATAAATTGCAACAGCTTATAGCACATACGTATGTAGTTAAAACTTTGTTATCGTCGTATTTATAACATATAAAAATCAACATTTAATATTTAATAAATGCATTGAGGCGTCGTTAAACTTTTAAGTATTTGATTTAGCTCTGGGTAATAACAATTTATGCCCATTGTGCTTCACTTGTCGGTGAAATGGAGAGTTTTCATACAGAACCCCTCCTTTCATAGAGAACACCTCCCACTTCATTGATAACCTCTCCCTTTCATAGAGAGCCCCTCCCTTTCCTACAGAACCCCTCCCTTTCATAGAGAACCCCTCCCAAATGCAAACTATGCATTCAATGTTCGTTGTCCGCCGATGCTGCTCACTTCCCAAGTAAAGGCAGTAAATTAAAAAGGAACAAGCAGATCAGATGATTACACTGCAGAGACTCGACTATAGCATACCCTGTACACAGTTATACAGACCTGTTCTGAATTTCACTTTGGAATCAATTCCACAGAAAACAATGATGCATTTTCTTTGCAGGACGATAAAATTAAGAAACATAGCTTTTTCTATGTTCATTTAATTTGTGTGGGCTCTTGAAAGTGTGGTGTACATATTTTTGCAGAATTGATTCAAAAGTGGAAAACAGAACAGGGCTGATAGTTTTCAAAAGAAAATTTTGTTGGTTGTCCCGTTTACATATGTTAAATTGTTTGTTTTTTAATTGAATAACTACTTTATGAAATTATTAATGAAAAAATCTAAGTTGTTTTAGTTAGAGTTGAATAACTTTTATATTCTACACTTACATTTACCTTACATCTAAGTTATGGAAATGTTCCAAAGATGTTACAATTTTCGTCTGTTTAATGTATATTTTTAACAGAAGTCGGATTTTATAATGTCACCTTCTTGAATGCTTAAGTAAGAGAATTACAGGAACTAAAATGGTTTTTATTTAATACATTAAAATATATTATTCAAAATTGAGAAAGTAAGAAACTGAATATAGGGTAGCTTCTTGTCAGGAAGGAGTCACACAAACTTATCTATTGATTTTTAAAACTTTTTTTTACATAAATATGATACGTGTGCACTGCTAAAAGAGAACAAATTGTAGGGTACAAAGATTAAAAAGAAACAAAATCAGCGAAAAAAAACGAAATTTAATTGGATTTATTCTTAGTTTGTTGAAATGGAATGGGGGAGAATCAAGGCAAAAGACGCTTTAGCTGCCCTACAGTAGTTTAGCCACTTAAAGGAAGCATTTGGATGTTTCATTGAAGTTTGAGGATGGAACCACTTGAAAGCGCAACAAAAATGTGTAATTTTAAAACATTGTCGCGCAAAGTCGCGCCTGAGGCAAAATACTTTCTAAGGAACTTTGTTAGATTTATATTTAAAGCTTAAATTTGTGGCTTAAATGCAATTTAAATTGATATAAAATAATACAGCAGTACAAAATTAATGAATATTTGATAAGTATTGCAAGTGTGTATCACTTTTCAAGTAAATACACACATTAGCAATTATCTTATCGTAAATCTAATCAGCTTAAGCAACTGCTAATCTGACACATTTCCCAAAATTTTGGCTACTGTTTACTCATTTTTCTCCCTTTAATGCTGATACTATCAAAACAAAATGTCGGCAAATCGCCAAAAAGCAAACAAAAGGTAAATAAAAAAAAGAAAAGTTTGAAATTGAAATGTGCAACTTTCAGTCTTCACAAAAGGGTTAAATTGTTATAAGTGTATATTTTGAATGGGGCTGCTGCGGTTTGCCATGCAAATAATAATAATAATAATAGGAGCCAGAAGAACCGAAATAAAGTCGCTTCTAATAAAAGTTACCCAGTATTTTTTCCCTTTTTTTAGGAGGGTAGTTGACACTTGAAAATTTCACCCCAGTTGCAAACTGCTTAACTGTTGATAATTTGTGAAAGTTTTAAGGTACCCATTTTGTTTGTCTCAATGTTTTGCCGTATCGCTGGGGGTCTGCGCCAAAAGGGGGAGTTGTGGGTGGTCAGCATACTTTTCTGTTTTTTTCGCATTGTTGTTGAGCAGATTTTCGAGTAGCACTAAATGTTGATGGCCTTTTTATTGACTCACCTGCAGCTGGCAGCGCAGTTCAGCTGGATTTTTTCAATTCTATTTTCATATTAAAAGCGACTTGATCTGTGCAGCGTCTGGTGTTGGCTTTCACACAGCATAGTTGGATTTCTTATTAAGCAAAAGGAATTTCAATTATTCTAAGATTAACACTTCAAAACTGATAGCTTGTGTTGCGAATTTGTATAATAGTAATAGCAATTATAGTGTGTCAAGCATCTTACTTATTAAGAGCTATATTAAAGACTTCTATAGTCATATCTTTTATCTTAACTGTGTTCTAATGGGTTTCCTTTAAAAATTGGTTTTCATTTTTAATATTTAACAAATTTAAGTATAAAGTTTAACGGGCAAAGTCCAGAAAGAGCGTCATAGCTACGAAGGGTTAGACGATTTTAAGTTTTTGGCAAAAACCAAAATTTAGTAAGTCAATCTTCGAATCTCAATTTTTAATTTTGTATATCAAAAACATTTAATAACCGAAAAATCGCATTTAATCGCCACGCTAAGCTAGATTAACAGTTATGTGGATGGCATTCTAGCTGTGAGTAACAGCTTAAGAGAGCGCCAAAAGAGAGAAAGCTTTTTTAGCGCACCACCACCCACTCTATACTAAATAAAGAGAGCGTCAAGTTGAATAATGTACAGCGCTTTTTCTTCCTTTGTCATCGCTTTGCCAACATATATCATAAACAATAGTCATAATCAGTAGGTACGCTGACAAGAGGCGCCATCCACTGCCCGCTCCTGTCTCAAAATTAATGGCATCATTTGCAAATCGTCATGTTTTTGTTATCGGCAAATGTGAAAGGCCCTAGAGAAGTGGTGTACCCAAAAATATTGACGAAGGAGGGATTTAACTGCCTGGGGCAGTTGAAAGGTTGTGTCGACAACGTTTGTGCAAATATAAGAAAGTAAAACCTCTCTAATAAGCAAACAATTTGGAAAAAGGTGTCAAGTGTTAAGCAAATAAATTTGATTAAAGTGTCGTTGGCAACATGTATAAATATGCTTTGCCAAGCTTTTATTTTACAATTAAAACTGCACTCCACGTGCACAGAAGTTTAAGGTGTTGTTTGTATCCCTCTTTTATAAAGGTTTTTACTTAAGACAGACTAGAAACTTTACGCAATATAACTTTTATACTGACTTTAACTATAGTTTGAGTAGAAACTTTACAGAAATAACATAAATGATGCTCAAATCTGAATATAATGAATAAAAACCATAATACAATTTATCACAGTTTGCGAAATAGTCAACTTTACTTGCTACAACTTTAAATAAACAATTAACGATTTAAATTTAAAATGAATTCAGTCAATTTTAAGGCTCATTGCGGCAAATAATGGAAATGCGACGCGTTTTCTTTACAGGATTGTCCAGAAACTTTGAATGCTCGCTAGCCAGAATTTCATGTGTGAAATTATAACGCGCCGTGTGGCTCATGATGTAAAGCGAGCGGCGTGGCAACAACAGATCCGCATAGAAATTGTTCTCTAGCTGTGCCACCGGCTGATGGCGGTACGCATCATCTGTGATAGCATCCATCGCGGTTTTATCTGTGTCGCTTTGTTGATACTTTTGGGCGTCTGTGCGTACCAGACGCATGACGCTATCGCTGAGCAAACTTATGCCTGAGATGGTGTTGCCGCAGTACTGCAAGCATTAGGGAGTTGTATACATAAGTTGTGCAGAGATGCTGCTGGTACTTACGCGAGTGCTGTCTACATGCGGCTTAATGACGCCGTCAGCGGCTAGATCCAGAACATGCACATAGGGCATAATAGCGCCATCGAAGGCCACCTGACGTACACGCTCCAAAATCTCCCGGTTTGTTGGATACCATTTCTTGCGCTCAGTCTCCCTAAAGCCATGTATGGCCTGCAGGAGAGTTTAGTTAAGGATTTGTTGCCGACTCCATGCAGTACTCACATCATCCCAATGGTCAAACTCGTAGCGCAGCCGGCTCATATATGGCTCGATTTCCTCATGCAGCTGTTTCTCCTCTGCCTCGCTTATGAAATCCGTTATAATGCGCATGTGCTGCTCAAAATCTTTTTGTTCCGAAGTCGGCCAGTTGCCATTATAGCATGTCAAATTGTTGTTGTTCTTCTTGGCTGCAACTAAGACCAAAAACGCATTTGAATGTCATAAGCGCGTTCCACTTTCATATAGACATGTACAATACTGTTTAAAATGCATATTTGAAAAATAACTATACTCTATATCTTACCCGCGCGATGACAGCGACGCAGAATTTGTCCAATTACAGCGCTTCTATATAAAATAGCCATTTTATTAACAAATCAAGAAAAGTGCAATCGCCCTTCGCTGTTTAATTTTCTGATTAGAATTGCAAAGAAAACAGCTGTTTCGGCTTTTTGATAACAAACAAAAACTCGCTGATTTGTCAGCCCTGGTAGCATGCGCGCGCAATTGATTGCTGTGTTATCGGATATCGCCGTTTAAAAGCAAATCGACTAACTAGATAATAGCTTATTATTATTAATAGATTATTTAAATATAACTATTTTCAACTTTTCTAGATAGCTTACAATTTTTTGTTGTCAAATTTATGATTTATCGAAATGATTTAATCAATTTTCTACTTGTTTTCTTTTCCAGTACACTTTGTGACTAGCCTTCTGGGAAATCAGCTACATAGAAAAAATTAGCAAAATATCAAAATCAAAAACCAATGCCAACAACACACCATTGGCATGAAACTCAATCTATTTTATTGCATTACCCTTTACCTATACGCATTTCACCTGCCACAAAATTAAAAGGGTTGCCTAGACAAACACAATTTGTAACGTAATATATAAAAGGGACAAGGGTATGCTAGGGGGGAGGGGGTGGCTGGTAGGTTGGTTGCGTTAAAATGTCCGCACAGCAATTGAGCGGAATGTTGTTTGGCTTTTGGTTCGAGCAATTTGGTGAACCGGTCGTAAGATGATTACATCAATGCAAATGTTCTGAAGGAAGTAGGTTGTATGAAAAAGGACTCTTCTCTCTTTTTGGTACCATTGCGTACTCCATGTCGCTTACATTAAATGTTAATGGCATTTTTCTTTTGGTTTACAATACGGGGTAGCCTGTAGGAACTCCCGTCCATGTATCTTGCATTGTTCATCTGTGTTAACGTGCGTTGGTGTGTAAATGATAAATGAGCGACACCGTCATCCGAACGTTCAACTGTTCCGGCTCCTAAAGCAACACCACCACTAACGGCCCATTACGCTCCATTGTCCTTTTGGCTCTGTTTTGTTTCACTTTTGTTTCCATCTTTGCAAAGTAAAAAGCTTACTGGAAAGGTACTGTGAGTTGCGCTTGTTTTGACCATTAGCCTGACTTTGCCTTGCTTGGAGCCCTCTTTGCAGAAAGTTCTTCAGTTAAGATTCGAGCTTGACTTTTGGCTGAAAACTCCGAACTCCAACTATGCTAACTGATGTTGGCACATGCGTAGAAAGTGTACACATACTATATGCATATTTGAGTGAGAAGTATTAAGTCTTAAAATATGTATCGTTAAAAAAAGTATTAAGGCCATTTGTTGCTTAGCTTAATTGTTTTATTCACAGCAATCAGCAAGCTTGGGTCCAGTCTGTAAAACAAAGTTTAACTTTTTCGTGTAGATCTACAACATGTTAGACGGCAGATACATATTATCTACCGATCTTAAACTATTAAACTTAATAATTATTATTCATTCTACATAACTTATGCATGTATATATTATATGTATATAGTAAAATAGGGAAAAAGTTTGTATAAGTTTATGTGAAAACTATTTTTGAACAAGTTTTGGCTTTGGCTTTCGTTTTTGACTCAGCGTTTGTGCCAATATTTTGCGCTTGTGCTCCAAGTGTGTGCAAAGACCAAACAACTGCAAGAACTGCTCCTTTGGACTATCCCCCTTAGCATCGCATTTTGCCATTTGATTCAAACGGGCTCTCTTCAATGCCTCCTGCAAATTAAGTCGACTGGCATTCACATCGGTCTTACTGTTATTCTCCGACTGTGGCGCTGCTGCTGGCTTTGCTGCTTGTTTGTTGTTGGCGCCTTGGGTTGCACTTGTTGCAGCATTCACAGCAGTTTTCTTCTTTGGAGCTACTGCATTTGTAGGTTTTAGGCTTTCATCCTTGTTGTTGTCCAACGTAGTCTGCTTCTTTGGAGCTGCTGCATTTGTAGGTTTTAGGTTTTCATCCTTGTTCTTGTCCAACGTAGCCTTTGCCTGTGTGCTAACGTGAAGAAACTTACGCAGCAACTGGTTTTCTGTGGCGCGTTCAACAACAAAATGCGGCTTAAGTGGTAAAACGCTAGCACAGATTCGAGGCGCAACGGCTTCGCTAACCATTTCATTGATCAAGTTTCCATTGGGCAGCATCTGCTGCTCAGTAAACGGCAAGCAAAAACGATCAATGTCATCCTCCAGCCAAATCACCAAATACTGGCACTCGGCATTTATTTCGTACAGCACATCTTCTATCTGGAGTAGATAGATTTTTGCAGATTGCGTAGCCTAAAAGAAAATGACAACTGTAAAAACAGCTGGAAGATGCCAATGATGACAACTTACGGCACTTGCTTTCTCTTCGAAGGTTTCGGAGATTGTCTGCAAGTTGGATAAGAAAAACAATGCACAGTTAATAAATGAGTACTTATTTATTTTAAGTAACCATATGTTATACCTGATGCACAGAAAGATAGGTTTTCATTGTGCGTTGACAGTACACAATATCGTCGAGCAGCTTAGTTGGAATCTTGTAGAATTGCTTCAAATAATATTCAAAGAAGCGTTGCGCACTTTGCATTGAATTCGCTTTACGCATTTTGATAAGAAACGCTTTGATGATCTCATGGCGTTCCTTTAAAGAGAAATCGTTGAAATTTATAGATTCCATTTTACACGCACGGAAATAGGACGCGTCTGTTTTGATATTTTTGCCGCTTGTATACAGCTAGGGATGTTAATATTGTATCGATATGTATCGATATTTTTTGCTTTTTTGGTATTATTTTAAAAATTGTAATTTTTTTTTTTTAATTATTACATTTAATTATTCTTATCCAAGTTCTAAAATGTAGAATTAGCTCTTAAATATGTTGAGTATTTCATATACTTATCCAACTCTATTTTATGTCGCTTGACAGCACTGCATAATGCGGAAAATACTGAAAAAACATGGCATCTCTTGATTTCGATACACACAAAAATCGATCTCGATTTGTCAACAAACAGTTTTGGCAGATAATGGGAAATCATTTATTTCGATACACAAAACCAATCGATCGTGAGCGCTACATTTGAAATTGCCTTTTCGAATTTACGCGAAACAAAACAAATTAGTTAGGTAATTAGTTAAATGTCGATTGGAATTTCGTCGTCATCAAATGGTCTCAATGCCTACTTAATTCGCGTCAATGTTTGTAAATATGATTGATTATATTAGCTGCGGCTGAATGGCGATGTGCTTGGGCATAATATGCTTGTTTACTCATGTGGGCGCACGAACAAATAATTATTTAATTATGGGCTAATTAATTGTACATGTTGAATGTGTGGCGCATTTAGTGTATGTTTCCAAAAAGGATTTACTCTATTGTTTCACTAACGATTGAAATAAACAACTTTCCTTTACATTTTTAAAACGGTTTGGAAACACTCGAAAACTTTTTCCTCAAATGATTTGCTATTACGTTTACCAATTAAGTTATTTATAAAATTCAACTTTTTCCTTTTTCAAAAATTAAAATACATTTAAAATTCATTAGCACACTTTAAAAGACTTTTTTCCCCCACTCGCAAATTAATTAAAACAAAAATAAGTGAAACCGCAATATTAATATAAAGATAACTTAAACACCGAGGTACCGTTTCAAATAATTTTTATGGTTTCCTTTTCTGCTGGCTGTGTTGTCGTAGGTAAAAGTAGCAATTGTTGTTGTTGTTTATTTAACCGTGGTCCCATCACGCTTATCAACTATGCATTTTGTTTTCTTTGGGATTCTTTTTAGAAATTCCTAATGCCTGCTTTGTGATATCCTTCGCAACTTAAAGGCTTTTCAGCGTCCGCACATGCAGTGCAAAACTTAAAAAAAAAAGCGACACAGAGACCGCAAAAGG
Source organism: Hirtodrosophila cameraria (assembly GCA_949708635.1). NCBI lineage: Eukaryota > Metazoa > Arthropoda > Insecta > Diptera > Drosophilidae > Hirtodrosophila > Hirtodrosophila cameraria. The sequence goes on along the minus strand of OX453091.1, from coordinate 4,304,699 downwards.
GTCCTGGCCACTACGACTTCCTCCTGACCAGACTTGCCATAATCTCAGAGCGGCTTTGGCGTCGCCACAGCAACAAAACTGGTAACAAAGTCTCAACCAGAAAACAGCACAAAATACAAGCTGAAATCTTACAATAAGCTCTGCCTTCCAAGTCAAAACGGCGAACAACTAAACAAACTCAAAGTTGAGACTTGAAACTCACTTATGCCAACGTCTTTCTGCAATGTGGCTATCACAAAGGTCTTGCCATCAACATCTGTATATATATGTATGTATTTAATAAGTACATAATATTACTCGTATATGTATAGCATATTTACATGTTAAGTATGTACATACAAGCAACATATTAAATAACATTTAAATTTTTCTTTGCAATTCTGGAATTTGTCAAAGAAGAGCAGCTGTAGTTGATGGTTTCCATTTCAGAGGAATTTCTTATAGCATTGAAAAGAGCTTTTGAGATGAACAGATATGAATACTGCAAGAATATTGAGGTTTAGAGTATGTAAGGTGTTACTTCTTAGCGATGGCCTTAAAAAAAAGTTTTTCAGGTCGTTTAAGTACTACCTTACCTCATGAGAAAACCATGTTTAAATCAAACAATTTTCGGATAATATATTTTATTTGAATTTTTTCAATATGGCTTATACATTTGGGCTGATTTATTATATTTTTTTTCGATATATAAAAAGTGATTAAAAAACAATAGTATCAAATATTCAAGTAGATTAAAAAGTCACTTGGACCATAATAAAGTTTGGTAATATCATATTCAAGAATATATAAATGGAAAAGTATGCATAGTCTCAAGTTATTTGATGACACTTCATCAAACAGAAACACTTTTTGTTGGTTATAAACTGCAAAGGTCCATTACATTTAACCAAGACGAAACAAGTTGTTTCTTATTGCTTGTGTACAAAGATTATATGACGCCTGTTTTGGCTACATCCAAAATGGTTTGCTTGCTCATTTTTTTGTGGGATTGTCAAACTTTGCAGCGCATTTCAAAATCTTTTTCTTAGGCTGCGCTGGTTTGTTGCTCACATCGTTGGTCAAATTAAAGGCCATTATTTCGGATACCAGGTTGTCCACCTCATCGCTTTGAGCAATGCTTGAACGATTAGTTGTGCTGCTGCTGCTGGACTGCACAAACTTGCTATATATTTTAAATTTGTCCATATCAAACTCCTTGCCCTGCAGCTGATACTTTTTAATGGTCGTCTTCACAATGGATGCGCGCATCTGTGGATCGGCTACGGTCTTTATAAGTGCCGAAACTGCAATATGACAACGACTGTGCTCCAGGTAGTAGCCATCCGTTTGGCAACTGCTGATGAGGGCCATCACCAGTTCGGGCAGTGATGCGTCTAATGCCGCTGCCAGCTTTGGCAAGTCATTCTGATTGAAAACGGCGCCGGCTAACGGAGTGAGCACAATCTGTTTACGCTGGAGCAGATGTGGCACCATCTGACAATACTTTGCCACAGCCAATAGGCTGGCCTGCTTGAAGGTAAGCTGCAGGTTATCATGCAGCAGAAAAGGTTGCTGCTGTGGCGTTGGCTTTGTTACATACATTGATATGATTACCGTATATTTAGTTGAAGTGCCAGTTTTGTCTTTGCTGTCGAAAACAAGTCTCCAAGTCTCATCCTTGCCTTGGGCTTTGGCCACTTTTGCCTTCTTACTGTACTCGAAGATCACTTGCTCGGCAAAGCGACGACTAAGTGTTGCATGTTCATAGGTCGGCTCATCGATAAAATCCGGGCAGATTTTAGTGAAGATTTTGGTTAAGCTTTCGAAGTCGAGGCTAGATTTGGATTTGGTTTTATCGGTCATTTTAAAGATTCTGCAAAGAAATATTATTATTTTTAAAATTGCCATTGTGAGCACTCAAGCACTTGACTAAAGAAATTTGTTATATTTGTTGGTAAGCAAGTTTATTTAAATGTTTATTGTTCAAAGAGAAAACTATTTTTGAACTGACTGCTAAAATATCTTTGCTTTGCATTAAACCAGGCGGCAATTTTCATTTTATCCATCTCTTAAAGTTATCTTATTCACAAGAACACCTACTCCGTTTTCATTTGTATGTATATATATGAAAATAAACATATGCATTTGTTTACAATTTAATTTAAATGCTTTTGAGCTCAACTCAAGTGTACAACTGAGTAAATGTATTGGTTTGCGTATCAATTTGAATGCTTTCGGACTCAACTCAAGTAATTATGCATGTATTTGTATAAACAAAAGTATAAATATTGGATATACGAAGCCCAGATGCTCTACCAGTTAGTTTCAAGATATTGAAACATCGACGTCAACATCAATTTTATCGATAGTTTTAAATTGTCTTCACTAACGATGTTGTGGTCGATGTATCGATGGTGATATTTTCTTCATTCTTACAAAGTAAAATGAATCTGAAGCAAATTGTTTAATTTAATAAGTTTTGTTAATTATTTTCAAAAATAAATATGTTCGTTATAGGCAAAGATCTTCAATTAATTTGTTTTTATATTTTTTTTGTGTTGATTTTAGAAAACCATAATTGTCAAATAGGTAAATATAAAATCCAGTTTTTTCTTAAAATCACTTGTTATAATTATTGTTTTTGTTTTTCAATATTACAATCGATAGTATCGATGTTTTCGACTATCACTATCGAAAACTATTGATGTTTTGCCACGTCTAGTTCATGTGGACAGTCGGACTGGCAGACAGACATTTCACAAGCCCAATTTTTATACGCTTTTTTTTCGAAAACTTAAAAAAAGAGTGTTTTAGTTTTGTGAACTGTCTAAGATCAAAACAAAAGAGTGTATCGCAGTTGGGAGTATTCGACTGCAAAGTTCCTAATAACATTAGTTTCGGTACGTACCAGAAACGCAACCATATCCAAAATACGATTCGGTTTGATTTTCCGATTCTAAGTTTGTGGCGTCTTTCGAAGCTACAAAAATATTTATTCTTGATCTACATTAACAGTTTAGTCAATTTAGTAATTTCTACACTTGCCATAACATCTGTTTTTAAAATAAATAATTTAGTATGCGTTGACCAAAGTTGATTAAAATCAGTTAAATATATACTATAGAAGTTATAGTAACAATCTGTCGAGTATTTGTGTTTTATAAGGAAAACTTTACTTATCTTTTCTTTGGAAAAGATGGTTTTTATTTACTTTTTTTTATTTATATTATAAATATTTGTAAGAAACTATGTATGTGCGTGTGAATTCACATTTTCCACTTGCACATCAGTTTTAAAAATCAACACAGTAGATTCATTTACTTGCATCCTAACAAAATAATTAGTTATATATTAAATAGTTTTCAATATTTACTTAAATTTTGCGAGCTCTCGTATAAATATTACGAGTAGCCGATATTTCAATGCTTCCGTTTCAGCTTGTAGACACGCACTGAAGTTCGTCCGATCGACAACAACACAAAGCGAAAATCAAAATCGACGGGCCAAGCGATGAGTAAAGGGAGCTGATACCCGATATGAATGTTTGTGTGCATTTATATGTATGTATATATGCTTTTGTTATATCTGAATAGAGCCAGGGCTGCAGATATATTCGCGCTAAGCGACTAACAAAAGAAAATAAATAAATTGTAGAGCAATAAGGAACAAGTAAGCAAAAAACTTGACTATAGAACATTGCATATAAGTATTTGAGTATATACATATCAGACATACATATTCTGCACATACACAGCGATATGTATATAAACTCACGCTCATATATATATAATCTCATACTCCTACTCTCGACTAAAGATAAAGAATATTCTTGTGATTGGCAAGCTTTTAGATTTGATATTGTTATGATTCATTATCAACAATTTGTAAAGAAACGAAGCGATCGCAATATATACTTATTTATATTCTCCATTAGGATATATTGCCGTTACAATCTGGTCATGATTAAGAATATTTTCGAATATTTATAGCTCTCACCACGCTCAAAAGCTACGCAATTTAAGATATGTTATTGGTTTATCTTCTTTTTACTCCCCGTTCCCATTAAAAATGGGGAAAAGGGAGTTATAAAGTACTGCAAATGTGTGTAACAGACAGAAGGAGGCATTTCCGACTATATAAACTATATATATTCTTGATCAGGATCAACAGTCGAGACGAACTAGCCATGTCCGACTGTCTGTCCGTCTGTCTGTATAAGAGCTAGAGACACCAAACATGGCATGCAAGTTCCCGAACCCCTGCAAATCGCAAAAAGCTCCCACAGCCACAATTTTAAAGATAAAGCTTTGATTTTTGGTACACATATATGTTTAATCATTGTTGATCAGCTGTGTAAATTTCATCACGATCGGATAAATAACACCAAAGTTATGGAAGAATCTATTACCCCCGTTTCAGCAGGCAAAAACAACAGTTTGACAAGAACTGGACACGTTAAGTGCGCTGCTTGCTTGTGTTGCCGCTGAACTGCTTGAAATACAACTTGGGAGCAGGGAGTCTCGTAGTCGGGCACACTCGAGTAGAGTATTCTTACTTGTTTGTTGTGGTAAGGTTAAATTAGAATAGCTTTCAAATTATAGCGAAGTTAAGGAATTTATAGTGATCAAATGTTTTTCAGAAAATACCAAAAACATTAAAGACATTTTTAATTTGAAATTGTCAACCGAATAAAAAAAAATTTCTGTACTGGTAGATTATTAAGTAGTTTAACTTCTTACGCGTAAGTCCCCTTCAATACGAGTAAGTCAGTTAGTTCAATGAAAATATGTATATCCTTAACAGTATTTTATCCATTGCTTCCCAACGCAATAGAATGAACACAAAGTGTGTCCTTGTCAACAAGACATTTGCATATGCGTGGGTGTCTTTTTGTTATTGAGTCAGCTGAGGCTCTAGAGTTGTGAACAATTTGCATACGAAATGCTTTTCGCATATCCGTGGTATTGATATATGATGGTAAAGCCAAAAATGCACAACAGAATGGAAATAGAAAACTAAAATAGCAACGACAACAAAAGGCATAACACAATAGAAAATCGTGCAGAGCATATCGCCAACTGACAAGTGACACTTTTTCAAATTGAATTTTTCATTGCCGCTAACGAAAGGGGCGGTGAAGTGGGTGAAATTCAATCATCGGCCACTAGGCAAGTGTCTAGAATTGGCTTAAATACTGTTGTGGTCCGGTTTTATTTTTTGAGCTTGCAAAGCTCCGGTTGTCAACTTGTTTAATTCAGGTGTCATACACATGAGTTTAAAATTTTTTGTTATACTAAATTATGAGAAATTTCTCCTAAAATCAACACCAAATTGTACTTTTTAAATAGTTAAAGAACTGGTTTGTGCAAGGCTTCACGGTTGCTATGGAGCCGGATTACAATATTATATTGCTGCCTATTGTTTCGGCCGTTATGTTGTCCTACAATCGACCTGTATCTTTGGATGAGATCTCCGATGGAGTCATTTCATTACTCAGTTCCCAACGTGAGAATCTCAGCTCAACTCCGTCCACGAGTCAGGAGTGCACATCTGATTCTAGCTATGCCAAAATTGTACCTTCGCGAAGAAAGCGGAAATAAGTTTTGGTGCTTTTTCGATCAATTCAATTCACAATTTTCGAGACGGTTTAAAGAATAGCTGAAACATTTATTTGTATTTTATTTACAACGCTGCATTAATGATTTTCAAGCTTGGTTATTAATTTAATAAATATAAATATTCCAAATAATTTGCAAATATTTTGATTATTTATAAAAAACCAAAAAGTTTATCCACAGAATTCTAAGAAAATCTCAACTTTTACAACTATTGATACACAAAATGTCTAAATTCAAGCAAAACTTTAAACTCCGCTTTTGTTCGAGTGTATCATGGAAATTCTAAACGACAATGTATGAGTTTTGCTGCATACTTAAAAGTTTTTTACATGCACGTTTAAGCGAAGTGAAAAATTGTTGATGTTACACATAAAACAGAGCAAAAATTTGCATACATTTTATGAGTTAACCCAAAGAAAAACTACACCCAGGTGAAAAACATCAAGAACATCATTCAAGCCGCATGTGAGTGCCTGTTTAATTAAGTACGTGTTCTGGTAGCCCAGTAAATTTAACTGAAAAATGTTTAAAAAAGAACATATAACCATATTTTTCAACTTTTCATTAAAGGGCTTACATATTTTGTTTAAACAAATTCCATCTCAGTATTACCAAAATGTGAATTCATCATCCAGAGTTCATAGTTCATCTTGTATAGAAAATAAATCGTCTTCTAGAGTACAATCTCGTAGTTCATCTTGTATCGAAAATAAATCGTCTACTAGAGTACATTCTCGTAGTTCATCTTCTAGAGAAAACGGATCATTTTGTAAAGAAAATAAATCGTCTTCTAGAGTGAATGCTTCATCTTCTAGAGTATAGTTGCTTCTGACCCTCGTCGGTCTATTGTGTGCTACTGTTGCGGCTACCTGTGCAGTTCTAATGGCCGCCAGACTAGTGGCTCCGACCTGGACATCTATTGGCGTGGGCAACTCAACTTCGCTCTTGGGAGCTGGCGGTGCGATAAAATCCAGCTCCAGCGTATCACCGCTTAGGGGATCATCAACACTTTTGACAATGCTGCGTAGAACGCTGCTTAAGCTCTTGTCCTGAGTCTTATTTGGATTGCCCTGATTGGAAGTGCTCGGCTGGGGCAGTGGCTCAGTATCTGGCGCCCTACTGGCCAATTTGGAGTGCTGTGCATAAATCGCGTACTGTTTTGCATCATAAGTCTTGCCGTGCTTTTCGTAGAGTCGGATTGTCTTCGAGCGCAGTTTCTGACGCAGTGCGGCAACAGTGACTGTCACATCAATCGCCACCAGAGCAATGTGACACTGACTGTGCTGCAAGTGAAAGCCATCCGTTTGGCAGCTACTGATTACCGCTTTGACCACTTCGGTGGTGTCCACAGTGCGTCCAACCAGCGCAGTCAGATCAACTGTAATTTTGGAAATGTTTTGTGGTAGAAACACAGCACGAGCCAGCGGCGTCAGTAATATCTTGTCCCTTGGGTTATGCTGTGCTGGTAGTAGGGAGCACAGCTTACTGACGGCCAGCAGTCCGGCCTGCTTGAGTGTTAGATACAACTTGTTGTCCTGCAGACGTGGCCTGACGTTGATTGGGTTTTTAAACGTATAGGTGTAGATAAATACGCTGGCGTCTCCTTTGAATGTGAGGCGCCACATTTGTGCGGTGCCACTCTGCTTGATCTGACGCATCTTAGGACTAAGATTAAAAAGCACTTTGTAGGCAAAGTCCGAACTTTGCGACATTTCCGTCGCATGATTCTGGAGGAAATCCGGACAGATCTTGCTGAAAGTTTCGCATAGCTTATTGAAGTCGAAAGCGTTGCCTGGTCGTGGTACTGCAGTAGCCATTATTATACTGCGCAGTAAAAGAAGGAAAAAAAGTTTACTTCAGAATATACATACACAAATGCATATACATAAAGCTACATACCTACTCGTATGTATGCTTGTACACAGAAAAATCTACTTATGCGTTGAAAATAATATTGATCTTTCACTGCTCACATCCAATACTCGACTGTTTGTTTCTGTTTCTCCTCGCAAACTGCTGCTTCTTATATGCTGAATCGTTTAAAATGAGAATGAGTAAACTGAACATGCATTTTGTTATACCCTTACAGAGAGTACTATAATTTTGTGACGAAATGTGAAACACATTGAAGAAGGCTTCTTCAACCCTATAAAGCATACATGTTCTTGATCAGCATCAACAAACGGGTCAAACTAGCCATGCCCTTCTATTTACATTTACTTATTCTGCGTGTCAGTATATATTTAAAAATCCAGCGACTATATACTATAACTGTCATAGAAACAATGGATCGAAAGTAACATTTTTATATGAACAACTTTTCTGCTAGGGTATATATCTTGAGCTCGCCGAAGATTACTTTTCTTTTCCGTTTTTGAATATTTGGAATATTTGTTTGAAATTCGATCCCAAATTAAAATAAACAATTGTATTTTGATTATTTTACCCCATATTGACATTTGTATACAGTCATACAAAAGATACACAACAAAAAAACTAAAAAAAGCCAAGTAATAATTCTCTGCTCTTTGAGATACTCTCTAAACTGGCTGAAAGTATCATCATTTATAGGTACTAATATAACACTCCCTGATTAACTACTTTATTGTACAGAGTATTGAAACTGAAAGCAAGTTGCAATTGAATTTCCAATGCCAAAGACCGCACAGTTTTATTGGCGCATCAAATTCAAAGATTTTTTTGAGTGTTTTTTATCTGTGAGCTGAAATTGAAAGCAATGCGTAGTGTGCTTTAGAAAACCTAGCCATTTCGAACAGAGTCTTAGCTGGGGTTCGATAATGTCAATTAGACATTACTTTTCAATTCCGTAATGATTTCAAAAAAAGATAAAGCTTAAACTTAAGAATCCGAATTTTCATGGGCACTATTACCGATGATAATAAGGATGTGAACACACTGTATGAGCTTTAAAAATTCTGACTATCGAGGCAACAACATGCTACCAGAAAAAAAACTACACACAAAAGAGAAATTCATGCGAAAGGGGTGGTCAACACATATATGCGACAACAAAAAAAAAAAACAAAAAAACAAACTTACAGTACATAAAATGAACGGATGAGTTGACAACAAAGCAAATTGGTGGCAACACTGGCAGCACAGCGGAAATACGCATCAGTAAATGTTAGTCGCCAGCCTGCCCGTCTTTTATGACCCACAGGACATCAGTAAAGATGAAGCTTATGGCGTTTGATGATGTTGCTATACCCAAACTTTGACACTGTTGTTGACAAGGTAGTTGACATGAACTATGCTACAACAGTTGCAACAACTACATCAGTTCAAAGAAGCATCTTAATGATCTGTTTTGTGTTGTATTTGCTATAATTGTTTTTATATGTTGAGCAAATAGTTTACTTCAATTAAGATTGATTGGTCAAACAAGTTCTATCGATATTAATCTTTATAATCATATTAAATTATGGTTTTAGTTGTGGATGTCTGATGTACAGCTCATAAATTGATATCAATTCTTACCAATTACAATTTACGGAAATTAATTTGATACTAGCATTACCCTGTAACTAGTTTTAAAGTTTAACAAGAATGCTCTAGTTTAATGTGTGTCCGACTACTAAACTCCATGCTCCCAACTTGCATTTCAAGCAGTTCAGCGGCAACACAAGCAAGCATCGCACTTTACTTGTCCAGTGCATGTCAAACTGTTGTTGCTGCCTGCTGAAACGGGGGTAATAGATTTTTCCATAACTTTACTGTTATTTATTTGATCAACATTGATTAAACATATATATGTACCAAAAGTTAAAGCTTTATCTTTAAAATTGTGGCTGTGGGAGTTTTTTTCGATTTGCGGGGGTACGCGGGGGTGCATCCGATCTTTGAAATAAACTTGATCTGCGTATGGTGTACAGGAACCTGCATGCCAAGTTTGGTGTCTCTAGCTCTTATAGCCTCCGAGATCTGTGTGTTCATACGGACAGACGGACAGACACACGGACATGGCTAGTTCGTCTCGGCTGTTGATGCTGATCAAGAATATATATAGTTTATATAATCGGAAATGCCTTCTTCCGCCTTTTACATACATTTGCAGTACTTTGTAACTCCCTTTTTCCCATTTTTTAAGGGAACAGGGAGTAAAAATTCGTATGTAATACATGTGAGAAGTCTTAATGATGGGAAAGTCTTATAAAAAGTAATATGTAGAGAAATGCATGCATGACGAGATGAACCTAATTTACTTGGGTGTAGGAAGCACACAAATAAATAATAAAATACGCATAGTAGTAAATGAGAGCAATTCACTATTCGCTGTTCCACATTGAAAATAGTTTCTTCACAAAGTTTTTTATTTCTTATCTGCTCGTTGCGAACTTTATGGTATTTAAAACAACTTTATAATACCCATTTTACTCATTTTATGAATAGGGTATAAAAAATATGAGCGGAAGTGAAGTGAACCAGCAGCAATGTCACAAAAATAATAAGCAGACGATGATAACTGGAAACAGAGAATAGAAAAGCACTTAAAGCAAAGTAGAAGGACAGCCAAAAAAAAAAAATATCAACTCCAAGGGTGCTGCATATTAATACACGTTCTATATTGAGCTAGTATACAATAAATAAGAAATGTTCCGAGGCGGTAGGAAGCTCTGACAATGTACAAATGTTGCTTAGAAGCCTTCAACCATGTTGTGCCCTTATTGTAGGAGCAATCATGATAACCACCCTCCAGCGGATGTTTACGCTTGATATTGGGCCACTCCGCAGCTAAATGGGACCCAGGGGCGTATTTTAGCCTCGCTGGGAGACATCAATAAAGTGCTCTACAAGTATGGCGTTACCTGTACGCATTCTGTGTGTTTGGCAGAATGTTCTTAGATGTGGTATATGGAAAGGCAGCCTATTGAGCTGTCATTTGCCAAATTTTAATTGATTTCTGCTTGTTTGCCTCTCCGTTTCCATGATTCTTTTCGTTCTCTCACTCTCTGATAGCATGGTCAATAATTAAGATAAACACAAATGAAAGGGAAAAAATTAAGTGCACAGCACAAAGTTAAATCTATTCCCTTGTGATTACCTTGCCTTGTCCTTAGTGCACAACAGATCGATGAATGTATTTTAATTGTAATTTATGCTTCATTTGTTGCTGACGATGTTTGGCATTAAGGGTTTTGTGTCCTCGCCATTTCCATAATTAGGACGAATTCCGAGGTTAGCTAAATACAAACTATAATCATCATTATCTGGTAACTTATAGTATGCATGGAAACCTAATTTGAAATTGTATTTTAAATTGAATATATTGTGCCTTTTATTTTAGAAAGTTAGCCAAAGTATTTGCTACAATAACAGTTTTAGATTTATTATTTATTACAGTCTTTTATCTTCTGTTCATTCAACATTAATTTTTAAATCATAAATAAAACAGCACGCTCTAGTCATCATTATAGTACTTCCGGCTCTGCTGCATTAACTGTAAATCGTACTTAAACTTGCCGCCCTCTACCCTCTGTACTCAAGTTTTTTTTTCAGTTGCCTGCGAAACTTACAAAAATGCAAATGAACACAAAAAAAACAAGTAAGAATACTCCAGTCGAGTGTGCCCGACTACGAGACTCCCTGCTCCCAATTTGCATTTCAAGCAGTTCAGCGGCAACACAAGCAAGCAGTGCACTTAACTCGTAAACTGCTTGTCAAACTGTTGTTGCTGCCAGCTGATACGGGCGTAACACAAGCAAGCAGTGCACTTAACTCGTAAACTGCTTGTCAAACTGTTGTTGCTGCCAGCTGAGACGGGCATAATAGATTCTTCTATAACTTTGGTGCTATTTGTCCGATCGTGTTGAAATTTACACATCCGAAAGACATTGATTAAACATTCAAGTGTACCAAAAATTAAAGCTTTATCTTTAAAATTGTGGCTGTGGGAGTCTTTTGCGATTTGCGGGGGTGCGGGGGGGTGCATCCAAAATTTGAAATAAACTTGATCTGCGTATGGTATACAGGAACCTGCATGCCAAGTTTGGTGTCTCTAGCTCTTATAGTCTCTGAGATCGACGCGTTCATACAGACGGACAGACGGACAGACAGACAGATGGACAGACAGACGGACATGGCTAGTTCGTCTCGGCTGTTGATCCTGATCAAGAATATATGTACTTTATATAGTCGGAAATGCCTCCTTCTGCCTGTTACACACATTTGCAGTACTTTATAACTCCCTTTTTCCCATTTTTAATGGGAACAGGGAGTAAAAAACAAAGAAATCGATAAAATTGACTGCGACTATGTTCAGCAAGTTCTTGACGAGTTCTGGTTGAAAGCTTAGATTGTTTACATTTCGTTATTTTACTGTATACCCATAAAATGGTTGAAAAAGCCAATCATAAAGTTGTGCAAATTGTGTGCAATAGAACGAGAAACGCATCTTTCACTTTTTAAAGACAATTCGATATAGTCATGACGTTCTAGATCTCATAAGTGTTCCATTTATAGTATATACTTCATTTATACATTTAAAAAGACAATATTATCACTAGCTATCGAACCTTAAGAGCAATTTGTATTAAGTCTTATACCTCCCTTATTTACTTGTTATTAAATTCGTATTCCAAATTTAATTATTCTCATGTTTCCGAATGTTACATGTACTACATATGTATATGTTATTCAAGCGTTTTATTTCCACTCAACTATAACTATTTTAGCTTAACTTTGATTTGGCCACGACCCATTGAGGGACTTGGATTTTCGTTTTCCCATTAATTTTGTTTATTTTTCTTATAAAGCCTTTATTTACTTGATGGAATTGGCGTACGCGTTGGCGCACAAGACCTAATGCCTTCTATCTATCTGCAAAAGCAGATACACATATGGATGTACATATACTACATACAGTAACGCACATGGCCAATCGTAGCTACAGGATGCCTGTGTATCTTCAAGATGTCTTACCTTCTTCGCCACATTGTTGTACTCTGCGAATCCTTGGCATGAAAAATACTTATTGAGTCAAGTTTACTGTCCCGCAATTACGTCCAATGAGCTCTGATCCCAAGGTTTAGGCTATGGACTATGTAAAAGTATATAAGTATGTAATTGATGGCCGCAACAAAGATGACTCTAGGTATATGTCATGATGGTATAAAGAAGCCACAATGCGATTTAAAGTTCAAAGTCGAAATCTCGAAATCTTAAAACCGAACCTTGCACACGTTTCTTAGCCAAAAGAGTTATGTCAAAAAACACAATTCAACTCAGAATACAAAGTGTCTCTTGTAGCAAATACATATACATACATATGGATAAATCTGTTGTTGTATTCCGGGTTCCGGATTGAGGTACGTGTCTGTCTGAACTCATAAATTCTGGCCCGTTGCGCCACAAAAGCAGGCCAGACCCGCCCAGAACAGCAGAAGAGTCTGCCAGATTGGGCCCGCAGACGAAAATCAATTGAATTGTAATTGAATTGCAAACACTTGAGAGCCAAAAACCGCTGAGGAAACGTATGAATATTTTACATGAACGATTTGGCGTTGAAAACAACGTTGAACAAAGGACACTCAGTTCGATATGTTGTTATTTTATAGCTTTAATAAATACCCTTATAAAGAAAGTTTTGATACTTTCTCTGAGACTCTTAAGCGTTAAGCTTAAAATATGTTTTGTGAATTAACTTTGACGCTACTACAAAGTCGAGTTCGACACTAGACTATAAACAAACCAATTTACAGTAAACTACTACCTTTAGCTTACTTTTTTATTATGTTTAAAATTAGATTAGAAACTTAAAAATTTCTTTACTTCTGTGCGTTATGGAAAATCGTGATAAAATTGTAGAAATCGTACATTTTAGAGTATATATAGCGAGTGAAAGGAAGAATGTAAGGCAATGTAAGAGTGCAGACATGCTTTTACCCAAATTACCCACAAAATATGCAAAAACGGAAAATAAATTTTGCCCAGGGAGCGGTGAAGTTCTCAAAATATTCATTCGACTTCGGGCAGAATAAAAACAAAAACAACGTAGCAACGTAACGTTAGGTTCCACGGAGCGTATGAGCAACGATGTCAGCACGTACGCATATTCCTCATAGAGGAAGATAGAGAGACGACTTTCGAGCAATTGGCAAAAAATCGAATTGAAAATGGTTTTTTTTTTGAAGCCACCCAAAGGCCTTCAATTCGACCTCGACTTGCAACAAATAAAAGAGAGAGAAGAAAAGGGAACCGGAATTGTAAGCAATGCCATTTCGAAAACGAATGAGCAGCGAAAACGTTGACGTGGTCATGCATGAAGAGTAAATGAAGAGGCTCACTTTCAGTGTGTGTGTATGTGTGTGTGTGTAGTTCCGCCGGATGCGTCGCAAGTGCGCGAACGCGCGTACTCCGTTTTTCTAGAAGAAAAACAAATTAAGTGGCTTTCATGCGTATGAATTTTTGACTTGAAGCAAGTATCTCCTCTCGCCATGTTTCTTATTCTGATTATATTTTGAAGTAGCGTACGTTCCTCGCGAATAGTATTTGAAATATTCCAAGCAATCTTATAAAAAACAAGTAAGAACGTTGCAGTCGGATGGACCCGACTGCGATATACTCTTTTTTAGCCTCTTTGCGGAGTCAGAAGTAGGCGTGACAATTGTATTTTTGGTAAAATCTTTTAAGTTTTGCCATCAATTTAAGTTTGGTTGGGCCTGTTCTACAGGTTTGGATGAAACAAACATTGCTCGTTTGCAAGGGCAGGGGTGGGCGTGGCAAAATTATTTTCATCCAATCTATTTAATAGGGCAACAGAATTCAACCTGCAAAATTTGGTGATTCTAGATTAAGGGGTGTGAGAGATACAGACTTTGCTTATTTGTGGGCGTGGAAGTGGGCATGGTCAATTTTTTTTTTGTCAGATCAATCAAGCAAGTGATTAGTAGCCCTTGCGCTAAATTTGGTCACTCTAGCTTGAAAACTGTGGAAGATATAGTTTTTTGCGGTTTGTGGGGAAAGGGTGGGGGATCTTGACACTTTGTCTGTCTATGGTATATACCAACATGTATACCAAGTTTGGTTGCTCTAGCTTCAAAACTGTGGAAAAAACCTGCTTTCATACAGACGGACGGCCGGACAGACGGACAGACGGACATTTCACAAACGCAATATACTCTTTTTTCTTTTTTTTCCAAAAAAATTAAAAAAGAGTATAAAAATGTATGATTTTATTCAATCCACTTGTGCTCTATACCCTAAGCCTTGCAAATGGTATATTGAGAAAGGGTTTAAATCAATCTACTATTTTAATAATATTGATTAAGGTACTTCTTACAATAAATATTCGAAAAAAAAATTTACTTTATTGATTTCATGAGAAAATATATTATATATGAGTTCAACAACTTTACATTTAAAAGTAGGTTATCACATGCCATTACATATATATTGCAGATAAACGCAGATTGGGTTAATTCTAAGCAAATTGCACATACGCCATGTTGTCAGTATTCATTTATGGTTCGTTTTGAGTATTTTATATCAAGAGCAATTCTCTTTATTTTGCATTTTATACTCTGTACTCCTTATATAGGCACAAAAGGGTATATATTATTGGACTTTCCTATATCAAACACAGAATAAGAAGACAGCCCTGATAATTCATAGCTACTGAAGTTATGCACAAGTTAATTCGTCCGGCTTGCATTTCAAATCTGGGTACAGAATATCTTTTATTAAAGCATCCTTGACTGAGGCATTGTTGCTTGTATTTATCTATTACTTGAATACATTCATGATTTTTATCAAAAGCTACTTTAAAACATTTCACATAAATTTGAGCATCAAGTTGTTTTTACTTCCAGCTTGCATTGCAAGAAGATTGTTAATTCAATTATACTTGTAGTCAAAATTCATTGTTATGAGACTGAAAAAGTCAGTTACGAAGTACAAATGAATTAATTAAAAAACATCACTTTACTCCTTTTTAACTTACACACAGATACATCTACGTGTGGAGAAGGTGCTCCGCAACTTTTTGCTACGGCAGGTAGTTTAGAAAATGGAACATTCATTTCAGCTCTCGCAACTTCTGTTGAACATGGTTTATTTTTGGTAGGTATACGTAGTCGAAACACATATGTAATTCAACTTTAATATTTTGCTTGTGCATATTTGCCAGGACCTGTCAGTCAGAGCATGCACTTCCTTCAGTGCGTGGATGTGGATGTGGATGTAGATCTAGGGCTGCCGCTCGGAGCAATGCAAATGTTATTTCGCTTAACTCGAATCAGGCATTATACACATCACATACATACATATATATACACATACACATAGACAGTTACAAGTAAGCTCCCTTTGGTGAGTAGTCCATAAAGTTTGTAACTTTTATGATTGCTGCTGATGCCATTTTGCCTGCTGCTGCTACCGTTAGAGTCTTTCAACAAGCGCCATCGGCTAGATTGTCATATTGCACAAGATAACGACCTGGCAGATGGACAGACCGACAGCTACACGCATATCCTTTTCCTTACATGTCGATGGTATGATGTCCTTGCCTTGTTCTGTGCTCTGCCGTGCTGTGCTGTGCGTACCTGGCCAAGTGTCTCCTTTGGGGGCGGCTGCTTTTCATGACGCAGGAAAAGCGTGTGAGCTGCTGCTGCTGTGCTGCTCCTTTCACATCTTCCGCTGCTCGGTGCTTTCTCTGAACACCCGATGTGTACTCAACAGCAAATGCATTTTGCAAGTGAAACTGGCAGCAGCAGTAACAACAAAAACTTGTTGATTGTCGTTCAGGTGCAACTCCCAACAGCCCCTTCTATCCCTTCACCAAACCAAGGCAAACGAAGCGAAAGTATGTTAAGTGTAAATGCATTTCAGTTGAATTCGTGTGCTGCTTTAAAGCCAGCCCACTGTGCAAAGCAAATTACCAGAAACACGCGGCGGCACGTCAAATGCGGCAACTTCACAAGGGTCCTACTGAAAACCACTTTCAATCCTGACAACATGGAAATTAGATGCACATATGTGTGTGTATGTATTTGTAAGCGTGTGTAAGTATCTGTGAAGTGGCCAAGTGTTGGATGGCAGATGCCAATGGCAGTCAAATCCTGTAAATCCTGTCATATCAATAAGCCCTACAACTGTCGATTAGTGTTAGCGATAAGTGCAATTCAGACAGCCAAGGAAATTAAGTGGAAATTCGATGATTCAGAATGTTATGATTATGCACTTAACGAGGTTTGTCAAACGATACACAAGCTAGAGTTTAAATATTGAATTCTTAAAAAACTAAATTAGTATGAATGAGGTGCTTTCGTATTTCTTGAAATTCACAACGGTTGCTAACTACGTGACCCATGCATATTATTTGCTTGTACATATGAGCTCTAACGCTTCTACTCTCCAAAGAGCATTTGATTTGCATTTAAATGCGTTATTGATTTACTGGTTCTAAGAGAATGCTATGTACATAAGCACGATAGAGTAAACTCTAGAGAGCATTTGATTTTTCAATTCTTTGTTATTATTTAACAAAAGCAAATGTTAAACTGGCAGCGCTTTAAAAATATTTAATCAACATGTGAATGTTAACAGACAGAGACTTTTTTGAACTCCCAAACAAATCCACTGTTCAAATTTGTATTATGCTATTTACATACTGTAAAAGTAAAGATAGTACATATAGCTATATATATGTATAAAGTTAAGTTTGATACTTTACTGTATCATCATAATTATTGCCAATTTAATTAATATGTCTACAATTTTCTACATTAATTACATTTACTAAATGAGAAAAGCCTAATAAATATAAACAGCAATCCTTTATTCACAAAAGTAACAATTTCTGTATGCCTGCCCTCTATCTTCAAAATGCTAATAACACCTTTGAGCTTGAGCTTAAGCTGCTTGTTGTTTATGACGGCTTCTTATAAATAAGTAGCACAGTAAACACATTAGATGCAATACAAAAGACAAATTTATTGCTGCTGAGTATTAACTACACTTTAGGGACGCTCAAGCGCTTAATTACAAATGTGTGTGCTTGGCAAAACTACAGCTACTATTCGAAGCCATATTCATGGTCAAATGTGCGTGCCAAATTGGCTAGCAGCAAAAGTAAATCAATTTCATGTTGTAAGCACACACGCACAACTCAACAACAGATGCAGAAATGTCTTGAATTATACATACTCTTACATACTATATATATAGGCTCTTTGGGCTGCTCATTTGTAGGACATGGTACACTTGTAAACAATTCACAACATATCTTGCCAGAATGCTGTTCTATGTAGTGCAAGAATTTTGCATATAAGCAATGTGTAAATACAATATACATATTTAGGAATTTGTGCACAGCTGTGTATGGCAGAAGACAAACCTTCGGGGCAGACTTCAGTTACAGTGAAGCACTTCATATTTATTATGGTCTTAACAGAATTGCATAGATGAATGCAGACTGCAGTTGATTTGAAATTGCATAACTAATAATCAAATACTTATTTTACTAATCGAATATATAGCTAGAATTCAATATCTGGTTAAGTATTAGTTTGTAATATTTAGCCAAAATGAATTGTAATTTACAATAATCCTATAATTGACTGCTGTTTGTTATGTAAATGCAAGGAATGCTCAGTTGCAAGAAGTCTCATTCCTTGCACTGAAGTCCATCTCTACGAAGTCTTTGTGTATAATGTTGTGGGTGTGTTCAATGTAAGTGTGTGTGTGTGTGTGTGTGTGTGTGTGTGTGTGTGTGTGTGTGTGTGTATGTGAAAGCAAAGACAACAAATCTTGTAACAGGCAGTGATTTGCGATGTCCTGGGGGAACTGAGGGTAGCTGACAATTTTGCAAAATTTCCTAATTGCCCTTGGTTTGGTGCGCTCAGACTTTGAATGATGTCGCTTGGTTTACCACACTGCCAACAATTTTCGGGTGAATGTCAATTGATGTAGGCAGGGAGAGGGCAAAAATAGGATTTGCCACATCACTTTGAGGGCCAATTTGAATTTGGACTTGTATGCATTCGAAATGCGTTGTGTTTGCAGGAGTTTTAGGTATCTTGGTATACTTTCGATGTTAGAATGTTAGAATAGAAAAGAAACAAATGATGATGATCGTACGATTATACTTATGTATATTCATTTATACACCCAATATAAATAGTAATCATGTTTAGATACATTAAATATTGATAAAACATATATCTTCAAGTTTGGTGCAATCTTTGTTTTTTATTGACTTGGTATACGAGAATATAAATATGAGAGCCAAATTATCCGAAATTGCATTATATTCCAATATTAAACAAAATATATGTTGTTCAAAATAATTTAAAAAACTTGTTTCGATAAGTATTTGAATAAATAGAAATTAAAGAAAATATTATATTTCAACTTTCTGCTCAGAAATAAACTAACATATTTTTGCTGTTTAGAATAATTCTTATAAAACACTCGATGCTTGTCTATATGCTTAATGAGGTGTGTTTATTCATGTACGAGTGCATATTCCAAAAACATAATACTTCTATTTACTTTATATGTGTATGACACAGTACGTATACGTAATTTATGGACGTGAGCTTGCATACCATTTAAAAGCATTGCACAGGCAACAGATGGCACTTGTTAGCCTTGGTCAGTTCATATATCTGTTGGGCAGCATTCAAATGTGTGGTCGCTTTGTTGACTTAGAGACTTGTCACGTTCTGCATTCACAACTGGATATTGTAGGTTTGAACACTGTTGGTGACAGGAGCAAACACAAAACTCAAAACACAAAACCCATAACCATCCTATTCAGCGACGACAACAAGTGCAATTACAAAGGCTAAAACCCAAATTTAAATTTTGAATGAAAAGCCCATTTGACGCCCTTTATATATCATATTAGGGATGGCTCACATAGACAAACTGAAATCCCAGGTGCAATTAGGATATTTGTGAAATTTTGCATTTTGAATGTAAGCTTTGCAAGTTTGCTTGTTGTTATATATAAGATGACATGAACATAGTAGCGGGGTAGAGAGGGACACGCAGAATCGGTTAATGTCAAATAACATGTTATGATCAAATAACAAAAGAGTAAAAATCTTTAAGCTCTTTTAGTGCTTCTAACAACATAACTGCCTGCTTTTTGTGATGGCGAAAATGACAGACAGAACGAATACGATATGACGAATCAACAGACATAAATGAAAGCGACAGACTGCAAAGCACTTTTCCGAATGAATTGCACAGATTTATGATGCCAAAGCTTAAATTTTTGGACACATGGAGCGTAGCGAAGAGGCAAGAGTCGAGAAATTTCAACTTATCAGCAACAGCAAAAGCAACAAGGACAATTCCAGCAACATTTTAGTCATTATAAATGTCATCAAGCATTATTTTTTCCATCAACTCGGCTGGCGAAATGTTTATGGCTTTTTTTGTGTGGGTGGTATATGCGCGGGCGGTGGGAATGCGAGCTGTGAGGGACTCAAACTGCATGACAGTTGCCCTTAATGCTGAAACTTGAATACAATGTGGCCATAGTGGGAGGCATTTTTAATGAAACGAAATTAAACGGGAAATTGAGACCGGACAGCGTGTTAATGAGGAAGCTATGCAATGTCGACGGCCCTGGAATTAACGAGCGGCTTAATTTACAGACAGCCATGGAAGCTGTACTGTTTCAGTTCATTGTCACCTTATCGTTAATGCATCCTTAATAACCATTTATTAATGACATTAAGTTGAAAAGTTCTCATGGTATGCCAATGAGTCGCTAAGAAGATAAAGCACTAAAGCTCACACATTTCTGTAATTCCGCTTGTTATGCAATTTACAGAACAAACAGATAACTTGATTAAATTGGTGTCAAAAAATATCAAGATTGTATATGAATTCATTTGGAGTAGAAAATGAAAGTAAAAATTTATTTGGGTAAACATCGTTCTGTTCAGGAATAATCAAAGTAATATGAAAATGTTGATGCATTGAAAGTGAGAAATAGTCCTTGTCACAATAAAATATACTAAATACCATCGATAAATTTAATATCATAAACAAATAAGCAATTTGCAAATGATTTATAATACTCATAGGCACTTAAAACAGAACAAATTTGATTTGATTTGCTTTCGTTTAACAAAAATACGGAAAATTGATCCCACTAAAATTGATTCGGCCTGTAATTGAAAAGAAAATGAAGCACAAAAAATTGTTGCAAAACAAAGTCAAATTCTTGAAGATAGACACTGGGCACAACAATTAGTGTCTCTATTATGCTGCAGCAACAACAATAATAAACAATAGTCACAAAATGAACAGAGGGTAGACCAAAAGGAGAGGGGATTCAATGCCAAGTGAAAGCTATCAAAACAAAAACCTTAAGTCCTCGTGTAAACAACAAAAACATTGTTAACAGACATTGATGGCGTTGGCGCCGTCAAGGCCCATGAGACATCCTTAAAATCGTTAGCGAAGATTGGACTTGACTGTCTTTTGTGGGCTGTTGAATTGGTAAGTGTTGGATGTTTTGGTTGGGTTGCTTGAGCTCTCCTATTCTCTATATCTCGTTAAAATTTAAGAAACTTTCAATGGAGTGTAAATGAATAGAATTTAGTTGGGCTGCAGCAAAGTTTAAGAACTGTAGGCGCCGCGGCAGAGTTTGTTTCCCATCCCGAATGCCAATATCCGGTTTTCTATTTGTGCGCTCTAGGTTGCTGTAGGAAAGCCAGCTGCATTTTCCTTTTTCATGTGCTAAAAGTAGTTGAAAATAAATACAAGAGCAAGAGAAATACGACCAAACACTAAAAAAGGACGCTTTCTGCAAAGAGAAAAATAAAAACAACTTGGTGAACTTTCTTATGCTTGCTGAATTTTGATTTACGACCACTTAACGTTTTTTATGGCCTCAGACAACAAACTCCGATTGTGTGTGTCTCAGCACTTATTCTAACTGTTACATAAAACGGATCTCTCTCTCTCTCTCTCTTTATTTCTTTCTCTCTCTCAGTGCAGCAGCCATTTGCCGTTAAAATATCGTTTTAGTTAAGATTCGTTTTAGTTTTATTTTCATATCATATTAATGAAATTTGTCAAGTACTAGCTAGATTGTGCTGAAATCTGAACTGACAATTAGACTGAGGTTAGGATTAAGTTAGTCAAATTCAAATACTTACCCAAATTAAACAATTCATTTAAACATATCCCAGTGGTTAGTTCAGGCCTGAATCAAAACATTATTTCAGGCTTGAAAAGTAATGCTCAGACCGCGTATACAATACTGCAAGCTTTCCTTTTTGTATGGGATGTCCTATTTACAGAAGGCATTCTTTTGTAAGGTCTATTCTCTTGCCTAAATACAAAATAATTAAAAAAGCAATCCGGTGGCAACTGGGATTCGAACGCTAGGCCGAACTACCGATCATATCAAATCTCAAGCAACAATTACACACATATTTATTAAATATGTATATTTCCCATTTATTTTTAAATTCCCCATTACCTTCTCGCTTCTAACGTAGGGGCTATCTTTCCGTATCGCTTCCGGTTTCGTTTCTCTGTTCAGAGATTACTCAGGCCTGAAAATTTTCAAAACAATTCCGAGACATCAGGTATGAACTCAGCGCTGATTTAGTCAGGTAATCTAATTTCCACCGCTGGCTATGCTTAAAAAACAGAATAAGTTCAAGAAAACTTTATACGATTTTTATTTCGATTTATTTTATGGTAATGCATTTTTGTATATATACGATATTCGTTTCTGTTTTCCTAAATATTTATAAATACGATTATGCTTATATTTCTTTATATTTCCAGGGTGTGTATCAGTGTCTGCATTAACGCATACAACATATTCAATTTGTATAAGTGTTCTAACCTTAAATTGTTTTTTTTTTTTTGTTTTTTAATAAACATCCAATGCACATATCAAATGCCTGATTGTGCAATTATAAATATTTTTGCATTTATTTTAACTTACTGACATTATACATTTTAATGTTTTTAGGTGTTTAATTTTTACCTCAAACTATGAAAAAACACAATTTTCGAGTATGTTTTTATTGTTTGTGTGTGTTTTGTATAATTTACGAATAATTATATTTTATTATTATTATAATGTCAATTTAAACTCGTTTTATAATACAATTGCAAAGTGCTTGGTTTTGCGGTTCACTCACTTTGTTTTTGTTTTTGCATTATAATTTTACTGCACATTAATTATGGAAGCTAAAATTAATGAAAACGGCTGCATAAAAAAGGAAACACAAATTAAAAATATAGACTATTATTATTAATTCATTATACCTTTAATCTGCTTTTAGATATGCTACTTGCATAAACTTATACACTTTAGCAAGTGAGACCAAGGGTAGTTTAATAATTTTTGGCAAATTAAAGAAACAATTAGTTTTGAATTATAATTAGTAAAATTTCTTATTAAATTATGAAATTATATAAATTGTTATTACACCACTCAGTGAAATGTGCTATGGAAAACATGAAATTAATTGTGAAACCCACAAAATGTTTACACTTCGATTATGCGCCTAATTTTATAATATAAACTACGTTTTAACGTAGTTATATTTCCCGTTATATATATGCACTATATCTGTATTTCGTCAACTTGATTACCGTGCTAATGTAAAGTTATTTAGCCATTTATTTTCCATAGCATAGCAAGTGTTTGTTTTAAAAATATGCAAATAAATAAATGAAAAGTGTTGAAATTCCATTAAATCCAGCCGCTGTCAACGGCAGTTAGTCCTTTAAGTCCTGCTGACAGCTGCAAGGGTCTACTGCAAAAGTCCACTGACTGCGAACGTGGTTGACATCGTTGTGGTTGTTGCTGCCATTGCCATATGCCGCACTTCCGTTTGATTTGTGCCGGAATCCAACTGACGCCAGAGCTGTGCGCCCGTTAACGCTGCCTCAGTGTGATTGGGATTACCCATCTCCATGTGGGATACTGTAACGGGCTCATCGCGGCGCGTTCTCACCGCCTGGGGCAGTGGTCACGATGACATATAGGTGCACTGCGTCTTGGGCTGTGGCTCGGTCTGCTCAATGGGTTGTATGGCAGCACGTTTCCAATAGTCGCGGACCGTTTCCACCGTTTCCATGATGCGCAGAAAATTGCGACCCGCCAACATAGCAATGTCCTCTTCACTCCAGTTGTGATCCTCCAATAGCACAGCTAGCAGCTCTGGGTACTTGGATACGTCCTCCAAGCCCAATGGCGGCAACTCAATGCCATCATAGCCGGCACCCAGGCCAATATGCTGAATGCCTGCGATGGCGCGCACATATTTAATGTGCTCTATAACGTCCTGTAAACGTGCCTGCCGGCCGCAGGCCACGTCCTCTGGGTCAAAGCTCAGCATAATGAGACCGCCATTCTCGGCTACCAGACGCAATATGTCATCTGGCACGTTCCTCGTCGAGTTGCACAGCTGACGTGCCGCCGAGTGTGAGAAGATGACGGGTGCCCGTGTTGCCTGCAGCACATCACGGGCAGTTGCATCCGAGCTATGCGAAAGGTCGATCATCATGCCCAGGCGATTCATTTCCCGCACTATGGCCTTGCCAAAGGGCGTCAGGCCCTGCTCCTGCGGCGAGGCGCTTGATCCGGCCCAGGAAACATCGCAGCGGTGCGTCAGGCTCAAATAACGTGCACCCAAAGAATAGAAGGAGCGCAAAACGCCCAGCGATGAGCCAATTGTATGGCCGCCCTCAATGCCGATCAGTGAGGCCAGCAGGCCACGACTGTGCGTGGCCACAATGTCCTGCGAGGAGGTCGCCAACACAGTTTCCCTTGCGTACATGTCCGAGAGACGCCGCACAATGTCGATTTGCTCCAGTGCCAGTTGGACAGCATCCAAGCCCTGAGCCTCACAAGGCACGTATGCCGACCTGCAATGGAATCCCAAACAAAAAAAAAAAAACGATTTTAAAGTTAGCTTGGCTTCTTTGAGGTTAAAGGATAAGAATCTTTATTCGAAACACTTTTCAGGTACTTTCCCTAGCATGCCTAAAAAATATAAAAGTCAACTTGAAGTATGCTGTGAATATGTAAAATTCACTTCAGTTTCACATGTTCGTTAACTCCAAACACAACAAATATAAAAACTAAGATAGACATACAGTTATAATAAAAGTTAATTCCCAAACATGCATAAGACGTGGGCCCGTGCTGAGCAGTCTCGCCATTCCAAGGAGAGCCATGATATCTTTCCCAAGGATATGCCAGCACCGCGACGTATTACGTTTTATCCGTCCTTTGAGAAGGAAGCACCGGCAATGGGCCTGATATTGGGCTGGGAGTACGGGCGACAATGGCTAAAGGAGCATAAGGAATTTATTCATAGGGAGTTGAGTTTGGCAAAGCCATTATTTATTGATCCTGACTTTGGTTGGTGGGTTAATAAGCGCGCCACCGTATTGGATCGTCGTCAATTTTATTTAAAGAATAAACTGAATCCACATAGCAAAAACTGTAACTTGAGTGCATTTGCCAAATCAAAAACGAATCGCAAAAAACGTGCTGGAAGTGGAAACGAGTCCTCGGATCAAGCAGATAGAAGCTCCAAGAAGGCCAAGAAATGTAACTGCAAGGATTGCATGCAACGACGCTGTGGTGGTCAGCAGAAGAATCTAAATCAATATAATTTTCAGAGAAAAATCATTACAATGCCATGGTATTGAATTGATTATTGTTCGTATTTAAAGTTAGAAGCTCAATGCAAAATAGTTCAAATCAATGTAAAATCCATGTGAAATCAAATATATTTCGAGTATGGATTAAGAAAGCATAATGTTGCTTCAAATGTTTCACATTTTAAATATTTTGTAGTCATGATATAATCTCATTGCACTGAACTGCCACAGCAAGAACTGCCAGCAGATCCTTGCAATCCCATTAAGGCACAGTGGGCGCCCATAAAAGTGGTTAACTAACAGCACATTTGAATTTTAAATACAAATGATGTGGCAATAACGAGAGCCAGTAATCCGACTGTGCTTTAGTAGGACTTCGGTCGAATGTGCAAACTGCATTTCAGGCACAAAATTGAACAATGACCACTAAAACTTAAATACGAAAGTTACGCTTACGCCATCTGGCGTTCGGCGGCGGCACCAAGACCTCTCCACTCTCGTTGTTGACTACCACAAGAAAATCGAGTCGATTGCCTATCAGCATTTTTCCCAAACTGCAGCTGTCTGCCGCCTGTCAAGGCACTCCTACTCCTGCTTCTGCTCCTTCTCTGTTCTCAATTCAGATTTCTTGTTGTTGTTTTTTGCTACTGGTTTTACATTGAGGCATTCAGCGGGGTGCTAAAACTGCCTGGCAGCCTGACCAGGTTGGCTGTTTGCCCTGCAGCCGCTCGTTGGCTGTTGCCAAATTTTATTTGCAGTCAAATTGTTGGCATCACTGTGAGTGGGCGGCGGTGGCCGGTTTGTGGGCATGGCAGTTGCTTGTATCGGTGTGTTGTGTGCCCTTTTGTGCCCTGGTCAAAGTCTGCCCCCGGTAATTGTTATGGGTCGATTTCGAACACAGTTGATTGCATCTATATGAGGCTTTTCAATTTGAGTGATTTCCTACTATCAGCAGTTGGTTCATTTCACTTGCAATTGAGTTGGGGAACTGAGAGGAAGTTAAATGTTTTACTGAAGTTTGGATGGAAATTCGTCTTCTATTGGTTTCGTATTTTTAAAAACTAAGTTCAGAGGCAAAACTTTTCAACATGTAAATCGAAATGATCTGAATTCAAAACTGATCAAATAAAGTTGAAAGATCGTCTTAAAAGTTTTAGGATTATACTAGCTCTCACTTACCAGACTTGCACGCCGACTAATCCCTGCTTGAGCCTTTCCATGTCTGTCTGCGCCCATGCGGGTCGTGACCAAATTGACTTGTGATCCATATCATGGCTAAGATGCACCAGCTCCAGGCTGCTGTGCGCATACTTGCGCACATTCCAGGCAAAATTGTTGTGTCCATCGACAAGGGGCACCTCGCGCAGGATGCGTCTAACGATTCTCAGTCTTTGTGCATGCGAGTTGCGGCTGGGCGCCATGAGGAAATGCTGATAGGCCAGTGTCGCCGCAATGGCCAGCAGGCAGATGGCGCTCACTAGGGTCAGGGCAACCATCCAGGAGCCGCGTCGCGTCTTGTGGGCGGCACCCGAATTGTTTCTTGCCTTGCGTGCGCTCTTGCCTTTCGTTGTCTTGCCGGCGGCGCTTGCTGATGCTGCAGCGGCGGTAGCCGTTGCCATCGAGGTGGGCGATTTGGTATCGAGTGGAATGCCAGCGATATCGCTGCCAACAACAACGCCGCCGCCCGTCATCGCATTGCCAAAGCCTTTGGACTTCTGTATGCTAGCAATTTCGCCGCCGGAGTCGCTGTTGGAGATCGAGTTCTGGCGGGAGAGTGTGCGGCGTATGTTCGAATGCTCCGTAACGTCTGGCAACCCGCCAAAGCCCGTTGTCTGCAATCAGAGTAAAAAAGGCCAAAGGGGCATGTTAGACTGCTGTTGCTGTATGTTTGTACTTATTATTACCTGCCACCTAGCAACCCCCCCAGTACCCCCTTTCCTAAACTGAACTTAATTTCCCGTCTGGTTGGAAGTTGCTTCATTAAAAGTACGTCCAAAGTTTCTTCGTTGATTTTGTGCTCTAATTAAAACTGTTACGAAACTTTGAACGTTTTGTAATATTCATAACTGGCATGAAACATCAACATGGCTTAAAATGAAACTTTTTAATGAACCAAATGACCAAATCAATATCAATTCTTGTGCAGCAGGCAATCTCGGGATAATCTCAGCTCGAGCATAGTTAAGCCTTAGCAATAATTCACATGTGTGTTCAGGCAGTTTGATTATGTATTGGTGGTAGTCCACATTGACATTCATGGCTCCACATAATCCCAAAAACTTTGTTGGGCCTTAACTTTGTCACAAAGTTTATCATGATGCTGTCAATGATTTGGTTAAAACTGGGTAAAAGTCCAAAGAACAAGTCGCATTTGGTAACATGCATTAAACAAATCGGTCATGTTCACATTTAGTGCAGAATGCATATTTAATAAGTCTGATTAACTGAATTACCTAAAGTTGTATAGAGTCGGAATAATTTATTTGTATGTTCTTTGCTTTCAATTCGCTTGTTTCATTTATAATCCTTTAATCCATAATGAAACGCACTGACTTAATCCCTATGTACTTTTGCATGGTTATTTAACTTAAACCTCTTTATGTGTGGCCCCTATGATAAGCCACACAGACCGCAGTTCCCTCCCCCACCCCACCATACCATACTCGTATTTAGTACCCAATTATTTAATATGATAGCATGATTTCCCTAGGCCCCTCTTGTGCTCTTCTCGCTGTGTCCAGCGTTTCGCCTTGTTTGCATGTGCGGCTAATTAGCTGCACCACACACGACGTATGAGCAATATGCTGATAAAAAGGCACAAAAATAAATATGCGCAAATGTTTTTCATAGCAGCTCAAACTTTAATTAAATAAAATACATGCGATACGATGCAAAAATATGTTGCCAGCCCCAAACGCCAACGAACAACAGAATTGGGTGTCTGCTAAATTTAAAACTATTTTAATTATGAATTTCACCCGGCATCACAGGCAGCGAAATTAACTTTTATTAATTCTGGGCGAAACTTTCGACAATGCAATGCACAAGTAATAACAAGTAAGAACGTTGCAGTCAGGCTCACCCGACTGCGATATACTCTGTTTTCTGTTTACTGGGGCGGGGGTGGGCGTGTCAAAATTTTTTTCTCCAAACTATCGATGAGATCAAAAGTATTCATACTGCAAAATTTGGGGTTTCTAGCTATAAGGGTGTAGGAGATACAGATTTTGCTCATTGGCAGGGGCGGTAGTGGGCGTGGCATTTTTTTTTTTACAGATCGGTCGAGAATGTCGTCAGTAGTCTTCATGCCAAATTTGGTGACTCTAGCTGCAAATCTGCAGAAGATATAGATTTTTGCGGTTTGTGGGGGAAGGGGTGGGGGTGGGGGGGAAATCTTGACACTTTGTCTGCCTATGGTATATACCAACATGTACACCAAGTTTGGTTGCTCTAGCTTCAAAACTGTGGAAAAAACCTGCGTTCATACGGACAGACGGACAGACGGACAGACGGACGGACAGACGGACAGACGGACATTTCACAAACCCAATATACTCTTTTTTTCCATTTTGGAAAACAGAGTATAAAAAGAATGAGGTTGGTTGAAGTTTCGCTGCACCAAAAAAAATCATCACAATTTATTCAATTTTTAATAAAAATGCAAATATATTATGTGCATGCCCAAAAATGATGCCCAAAGCATTGCTTACCCTGTAATTTAAGCACAAAAGTTTTGAGATTGTTAAAGTAAATCTTTTAGCTAATAAATGCAAATATAAGCTGAATTTCTATACTTAAATTGTATAATCTATATAAATACAAAGGCCCCAGGCCGGTGCTATTTAAACAACGGTTAGCCATAGTTTTAACAAAGATTTTCTACTATTAAATACCAATAATAAAACCTTTAACAACACGATAAATCATTATGATTAACGACAGCAATTAAAGTCAATCGAGCTGTATAATTTAATTATGTTTCACGCAGACTGAGCAATTTCTAGGAAATTGTCTTTCTAAGAAATTTATTCGAGTGGCAGAACTTTACTAGAATAATAACTGGCAACACTGTAAATATAGAAATAATTTTTTCAGACTATGTATTGAAAGCAGATGCGTCTGGCTATTAAGAAATCTGAAGGAGGAGGTTCAAATATGAGGACGCTCCGCTATAGACTTAATAGGTTACAGTATTCTCGCTTTTTCCCATCATAGTAATATATATCGAATATTATACACAATAGGGTATTTCCATGTCGCATTGCAATAATGAAATACAACATAAAATGCTGCAAACTTTGATGCCGGCCGCTGCTTAAAGGGCGCATCATTTTAGCTGCAGATTTAGTTTTGCATGCCGGCTGTGGATGCAAAAGTTTGCTGTTGATGCCGCGACGTGGAAATGATAAGCAGAAGGGGTTGCTGGGGCAGAGAGAGAGGGTTACCCTAAATCCGGAAAGCAGATTTAGCCACATTTCGCGCTGACTACCCTCGCGCTGACTACGACGCGAAGGCGTCACAAACTTCTACAAAATTCATGGGCGGTGGCAGGCGTTGACCTCACAGCAGGTGACAGCATTTGGGGCTTGTTCAACATTTTGGTTGCAGCTTGCTGTGGCTGCTGTTGCACCCAAGTTTATAATTAGTTCAATTTGGAACTGGTGTACACTTGCTACGATACGTAAAATGTCAAGGTGCATGCATATTAAATAAACCGAGCGGAGAGCTGTTTTAGATAAATAATTGTCAATAGAATGGGCTGTATTTTTACAAAAATATCATTCGATTCAGCAGTTAAGAAGGGCAAAGATAAGTAAAATTCTAAATGCATGTTTAAATTGTGTCTTAAAACTTAGTAGGTCGTCATACACTTACACTCACATTTACTTGTAAACTCACATTATAACACGAGTACACGTTTTAAATACACATACAAAATACACAAAACAGGGGGAAATTTTCTGAACATGCTTAACGAACAGGACAATTCAAATATATTTCTAGACCAAGAAGAAACTGAAGACTTTCTAGGCAATCCCAATAATCGAGCAGCAATAACACCTGAAACGGTTATGGATTCAGACGATGAACTTGATATTCTGAACAATCCCATTATTCAAGTACCTCATTTTGATATAGCTGTATTGTATTATCCAGAATCTGAAGAACTTGTAAGAGATCTTTCTCCAGAAGTCTGGAATGTCCTACATGAAATAGTCGGTCGGCGTGAGAATCAGGAATAAGTTGACCCAATTACTGATTAAATGTAGTAAATGGTTGAGTGCAATTGATTAATGGGAAGATATACTATATACATATAACTACATATAACTACATATAACTACATATAGTTGTTAATAAAAGAGCAGAGCTATCAATTTTGATTTTGATTCTGACTTTCTTTAAAAGGGATATTCGTGTTATCATGTGTTTTTTGTAGGTGATGATTTGATATGTACAAATTTGGCTTACTTGCTTTGGCATATCCTGGCATTTTCCTAGGTGAGCACTCATGCTATTGAGTTTTAAATAAAAGTGAAGCAAGTCACAGAGCAATAACTACTTAAAACACGCAATCCAAGCTGCACAACTCAGTAAATCATCCGAGCAAACCGAGTGAAAAGAGGAATGGAGACAAGTGATAAGTAAAATTGCATATGTATTTTGTAAAAAAAAACTTAGTAGGTCGTAATATACCTACGCTTAAATTCATTTGTAAGCTAAAAATATAAAACGAGTACACGTTTTAAATACATACATATACATATTATACAATAAAAGAAAGAAATTTGAATATCAACATGTTTAAGGAGCTGGACATTTCAAATATACTACTTGGTCAAGAAGAAACTGAAGATTTTTTAGACAGTCCCGTTTATAAAGAAGAAATACCAAATGAAACGACAATGGATTCAATCGAGGATCAACTTGAAAACCTGGACAATGCAATCGCTCAGTTGGATTTTCTAGAAAGAGAACTTCTAGAAAGAGAACTTCTACAAAGAGAACTTCTACAAGGAGAACTTTTTCCAGAAGTATGGAGAGACACACATAATTCAGAAGAGGAACGTAACGATCCTAATGGACCAGTTACAGATTAAATGTAGTATTTGGGAAGATACACTATAAACATGTAACTAAATATAGTATACTAGTTATTAAAAAGAGCATTTCCAAAAAAAACTGATATCAATTTTGATTTTGATCCTGATTTTCTTGAATAGGGATACTCGTGTTGGCATGTGTTTGTTGTAGGTGATGATTTGGTCTATACAAACTTGACTTATTTGCTTTGGCATGTCCTGGCATGTCCCTAGGTGAGCACTCACTCATGCCATTGAGTTTTAAATAAAACTGATGCAGGCGATAGAGCAACCACTACTTGGATTCAAAAGCATGACTAAAACACGCAATCCGAGCAGCACAATTCAGAAAATCATCAGAGCAGAACGAGAGGCGCCAGTCACATGACACAAAAGGCAGCTGGCAACAGGAGTGAAAAAAGGACAACAGCAAGGACAACAACAATTGGTAGTAGCTGTAACAATGAGGAATAGCAGAGCCAAAAACAAAAAAACAAGAAAAACCAAATGCGAAATGCTTTATAGTTTCCTTTTTTTTTTATTTTTTGTTGTTTTTGTTTTGTTTGGGGTGCAGTTTTAGAAATATCTCCGCTTTTTTTAACTTTCTGATTTGTATCTTTTGCCTGAATTGTGTTTGTATAATTTTTATTTTGGCTTTGGGAGCAACAAAAGCTAACAGCAAGGGACATGAAATCTGTACAAAATATGCAATAGTACACAACATAGTCAAGCAAATACAAAGCCAATGTTTCAAAAAGGTTTTATTTTTTATTTTTTACAGAGGCTTTGTGTTCATAGTTAAAGAGTGTTTCTTTGATAAGCTTCTCAATTTGAAATTTCGCTTCCATTTTTCATTTTCTATTAACTAAAAAAAGTAAGTTCGTTGCAATTGAAAGCTTATCTCTGCTTTATACTCTATTCCTAATCGTTTTTCTTTGGGTATCTGTGGTTGGCTTTTCTTGATTTGTGAAGCTCACATAACATTGTCAAGACTAAACAACTTTTTCTGGGATGTTTTGCGTATTGTTTCTTCTTTTAGCTGTTTTTTTTTTTTTTAAATTAAAAGTAGCTTATTTAAAATATCAGTTCTGTTGCAGAATCATTTCTTATAGTACATTTATTGTCTCAATATTTTATTTATTTACTCAAAAAACGAGACTACGTAGCTCTTTTGAGTTGTTTCAATATAATCAATACCGTAAAAAGTTGCTGGCGATAAAAATACTGAAATTTTATTTTAAAAGTAAACATATTTAATAGCATATTTATCAACAGATTGCAAACCAAAAAGTTCAAAGCAAAGGAAATGGATCATTTAAACTTTGTAAAAGTTTCTGAATTTCGAATCGATTTGTAGCAAAATATAATGCTTGAAAAAATGAGAAAAGTTGAATACAATAGCACAACTAGCAGGCAGTATTTATATGATGATTATGATGGATGCATACAAAAATGTACAAAAACTGATTTGTAGCTAACTTTGGTGAGTTTCGCCCATTGTGGTTCATTCCTCAACGCCTGGCCATTACCATTTTCATGGCACCCTGTGGCCCTACGGGGGTGGAGTTGAAACTGTCGACATCGCCCGTTGTCCGCTGTTCGTTGCCCGTGTGCCAGTTGTTGCTGTTTTGTGGGCTGGTGTTCGTGTCAACGTCGGCAAGTTTTTAGTTTTTCAAATGTCATTGGAGCATTTCATGCTGATGGACATCACCAGCAATAAAAGGCAACATCACTCCCTCCCTTACTCTCGCATAGCAACCTCCATTCCAGTATATTTTTTTTTCTATTTCTCATTTGTATACCCACTAACCGCCATGTTGTTGTTGCTACGTAGTAATTCTCGACATCCTGTCGTGGCCCTCTACTATTTTGAAATGGGCAACAAGGAGCAGAAGGAGCAGCAGGAGCAGCAGACCCTGCTTGTGGCAATGTCTGTGTTAGGAACTTGGCGTTTGTTTGCTTGCCAGTTGGTCCGATTGTCTATCTGTCCGTCTTTCTGTCTATTTGTCTCCAAGTTATGTGGGCGATGACCGGCGACTGTCTGGACTCCCTCTGCGCCAGGGTTGTCTGTGGACTGCGTGTGTCTCTGCTTAGTTTTCTATTTGTATTGGTAGTTAAGGAATTGCAGCTCTTCAAGTGTTCATTAAAGAATTTAAAGTTTTTAATCGTTCTTCTTTGTGCACCACTTGACCCCAATTCGAGTGTGTGTGCGAGTGTGTTGTTGTGTGTATATGTGGTTGAATCTCCATTAAATGTCAAAGTTTGTGTGCAATGTTTAGTGCTTATCACGTTTAGCTTTTAAACATTTTTAAATTTTTAATCCTAGTTAATGTCGTAAATGCTTAGCAAGATGATCCTTAAATAAGTCAAGCTCAGTTGATGACTTGCCTAAGTGACCGACCCATTAAATCAATTCAATAAAGAGGTTTTTGATTTGAATCTTGGTTTTGGGTATGAAGGTTGTGATGTATGTTCATAGTCTATCTTAATTTTAAATAATTACATATGCAAGTATTCATATCTCAGCTTAACCTTAGCAACAAGTTGAACCAATCGATTATTTTTCTATACTCAGGAACACAACCTTTAAAACTTATCACAGTCATGTTCCCGCTAATAATAAGTCATGATTACCGAGTATTTCATCATGAAAGACACGAGCTGGCAAAAACATTCGGTACACAAGAAGCCGAAACAAAACGTGAGCTGACATTAACAATGACAGGAAACAGAGCACAGAGAACCCAAAAATATGCTAGTCAACTCGACAGCTACGCCCCGCTGCCGTTGCCACCCACCCGCATACGCACCCATCAATCAAAGAGCGTGCTCAATCCAAAAATTCCATTTGCCCAGCATTGCAGTGTGCCAGCAACTGAAAATGAATTGAATAGAATCTTTAGAAACACAGCAGAGTGGATCGGCTTGGAAAAACCAAAACCCGTGGGGAGTTAAGCGTTGCACTTGAAATTTGTGGGAAGCAACAATGAATTTGCAAAGCCAACACTTAAATGGAGCATGCCCCAAGTAGAAAGAGTCGATGTGAAAATACAGCGAAAATGTAGTCAATCTGGATTAGGGCAAACAATAGATGGATCAATGCACAGTGGGCTAAGCTACTTTTATAGTTTTTCTTTTTCATCTAACGATGAATCATTGTTTCAAACTTTTATAACTTTATAAATAGTAATGACATGTAAGAAATACTTATTTCATATGCATATACAATGTTTCTACGTACGGATTCTATCGTTCTTTAATTTGCGAATTCAAAATTGCCCCTTGTATTTGAAATGATGATTGCAAATTGTGCAATGTATAAGCTTCATAACACATCCATTTGTCTATCTACATATATTGCTTTAAATATATATATATGTTATCTGTTAAATGCGTGGTGTTGTGGGAGCTGACAGCTAATGACAAATTTATTCTTGAATAATTTTGGCATTTGCTTATGAAATTTTGAGGACATAATTTTATGCTAAAATATACAGCCCCCTGAAACCATGTTTTTTTTTATATTTGATTGACGCGACTTGCAGAAAAAGGAGGGATTTTAAAAGATTGAAATTAAACTTATTTGAGTATGAGATCTCTAAAACCTATTGTTAATGCCGATAAGAATATATTAGAACAATTCGAAAGAACAATTTGCATTTCAAGCAGTTTAGCGGCAACACAAGCAAGCAGCGCACTTAACATGTCCAGTGCATGTCAAACTGTTGCTTCTGCCTACTGAGACGGAGGTAATAGATTCTTCCATAACTTTGTTGCTATTTATATGATCGTAATGAAATTTACGCAACCGATCAACATTGATTAAACATATATGTGTTCTAAAAATCAAAGCTTTATCTTTAAAATTGTGGCTGTAGGAGTTTTTTGCGATTTGCTGGGGTGTGTATCCGAAATTTGAAATAAACTGGATCTGCGTATGGTATACAGGAACCTGCATGCCAAATTTGGTGTCTCTAGCTCTTCTCTTCTCTGAGATCGACGTGTTTATACGGACAGACAGACAGACTGACATAGTTTTATCGACTCGGCTGTTCAATAATATATATAGTTTAATATTCGGAAATGCCTACTTCTGCCTGTTACATACAGTTGTAGTACTTCATAGCTCCCTTTTCGCATTTTTAAAGGGAACAGGGAGAAGTTATACACCATTCCACCTATAGATACAGGGTATAACAAGTAGAGAAAATCAAATTTCAAACGAAAAGCGCAAAAATATGGTAAAGGGAGTCCTGGCAACGGAAGCCGGGCTCAGCTAGTTATATAAGTATAAATCTGCACACAATTTTGCGCAAGTAGAAAAGTTTAGTAATCGTGTAAAATTAGCTACTGGGCAAAGCTTTTGATGGAAAGCAGTGAAGCGAGCAGCAGCAAGCGGCACCGAATACCGCAAAAACACCCTCCCCCAGTTGTGAAAGGGGCAATAACGAGGCCGAGTCCGCGTCCGAGTCGGAGTCCGAGAGGCAACAGAGCGCGAAATGACGACGAATGGCAAATGGTGAATGTTGAATGGTAAAATGGTAAATGGCGAGTGGAGCTAGTAAGCGTGGCAATAATGACAATATTTATGGGTTTGGCGGAACGCATAAAAACGCAGGTTCTGACAGCCAAACAAATGCCACAGGGCTAAAAGCGAGAATGCAGGCGGTAAGAAACTGGATAAATGGTCTGAAGCTGCAGAAAAGAAACTGTAACTGAACGACATTTGCAACATTTAATTTATTATGCAAATGTGAACAAATGACCCCAAAGGACAAAGATGACAGTCGTCCTGAGTAATGGGGCAGCGCAGGACAATTGCCCCTTTTGCACTGCATTGAGGATTCATTTGTATGTGTGTGAGTATGTGTATGTTCAACTTAAGTATACTTTTCAGCTTTGACTCTATTCGGTTTACTTCTATTTGATATTGTTGTAAAGTGGATATAGTGCGATAACACACACATACACACACAAACACATACATGCCATGAATTGGGGCATTTGATACGCGCAGCGTAATCCAAACAAATTGAGTTACATGCAGATAATCGTTTATCAGATGCACTCAGAATGTGTTCAAAATAAATGTATCTTGAATTGTGAGTTGCATGAGTTATGGTTAAGTGGTGCCCTGGAATTTTCAAAACTACAAGTAACTGCAGTTGGAAACTAAATTGCAATCAGATATTCTTTAAGATTGAATTCAAGATTTGTGCACTACTTATTCTTGAAAAAGAATATGCAATAAACCTAATACATACGTATATTGCTTTAACACAATTTTATTTGTAGTCTTTTGATTGCTTAGATATAGAATCGTAATCATGATTGACACATTTATACCAAAGCTGGTACATTATTTAGTCGTTGGTATAAAGGACCTCTATTTTTACTTTTTTCATTTCCCTTTTTATACCTAGAGGTTTAAAAATGTTGATTTTTATACTCTTTTTTAATTTTTTGAAAAAAAAAAGAAAAACGTATATATTGGGTTTGTGAAATGTTCGTCCGTCCGTCTGTCCGTATGAACGCAGTTTTTTCCACAGTTTTGCCTCCTTCTGCCTGTTACACATTTGCAGTACTTTATAACTCCCTTTTTCCCAATTTTTGATGGGAAAAGGGAGTAAAAGACACAAGCCCAGGTCTGTTTAACTAAACTTATTTTTTTAAAACTGAAATTTTTTTCGTGATTGACCCTGAAATTTATCCCATATAATTGCTTAAATTTATATGAATTTATCACTCTCTTAAACAAGTTTTCTCTATGCTTCTCATTCTCATTCGATTTTGATATGCAATACACTTTCTTGTCGATAGTTTGCTTGCAATCGATAGATTTTATATATTCTAGAATCGCCCTGCAAACTTATCGCAAATAAACTGCCAACTTATTTAAATTACACACAGTTTTTCTAGTCTGGCCTCAGCTGTGTAATCTCTATAATGTATTTCGCATAATGTCTGAATCGTATGGTATTGTTATTTTCGTTCCTAGAATTATCAGATACATTGCGGATTTTTATGTCTCTCTATCGAGTCCAAAGCGTCGTTGTTCTCATTTAAATCGCGGCACGCACCAAATGCGCGTCAATAATCGTAAATGTGTTATCATCGCAATGTTCGAAACGGACCATGAATGTCAATTAGAGTGTTAGCTTAACGGTAATCGCAGCTGGAGCAAAAGAAACAGACACAACACGCACCTGGTAGTCCATGTAGTTGTCGAAATGCATGTAAGAGCAAGCGCCACCCGGCATAGGCAGGGGTATGGCCAGACCGTTCTCGTCTAGCTCGACGGCAGGCGGCGGTGGCGGGGTTGGTGGCAGATTGTCGCCCTTGAAGGAGACACGCTTGGTATGTCCGTCGGTCCGCCGGTTGCGGCCCAGTGTGCCCGCAAATCGACCAGCGTGCATGGCACCACCAGCGGCCAGAGTGCCCATCATGTAAGAAAGTGAACCACAGCCGACGACTGCATCTTGATGCGGCTGCTGGTGGTGCGCCGATTGCAGGCCGCAGCCACCGAACCGAAAGTGTGGCATGCAGGTGGTGGTGGTGCCACCAGCGCCACACTCGCTGCCCTCAAAGTCGCTCTCCACATCCGTGACAAAGGCGGCCGGTTGAAAGCCGCGCGGCAGTGTTGCTGCCGCTGTCGCAGTCAACGTCGACGAAGACGCCGACACTGGAGTGGGCCGGCTCAGTGTGCCCGTACAGAGAATATTAATAGGCTGTGGATGTGGATGCTGTTGCAATTGGATGCTGTGTGGAAACTGTTCGCCAGCGCCTTGCAGGAGCGCCAATTCGCCGTTGACTCCACCACTGCCCGATGCTACTCCCTCCGCACCTGCTGCCAAAATATGCGTGGGCTGCAGCTGATAATAGTGCTCAACGCTGCCCTGCGGCTGTGTCAAACCGGCTGCACCCCCTCCTTGCGTGAGCAGTGTTGTTGGTATGACCATAATGGGCAGCATCGCTGGACCCGCTGTTGA
The DNA here is from genome assembly GCA_949708635.1 of Hirtodrosophila cameraria. NCBI lineage: Eukaryota > Metazoa > Arthropoda > Insecta > Diptera > Drosophilidae > Hirtodrosophila > Hirtodrosophila cameraria. Next base: position 4,266,410 of record OX453091.1, on the reverse strand, counting down.
AGGCTGAGCGTTGCTGCCGCCGGCCTGAAGCAGCTCCATTTGGCAGAGCTCCTCGTAGCTGAGTGGACGCAGGTGCTCCATGCTAAATATGTGGGCGTGGCAGCAACTCTTTATCCGCAATTAAAGAAGTTCCAATTGACTTAACTTTACTCTTCACTCCACTTCACTTGGCGCGCTTTAATACAAGTTTAGGCTTTAATTTCACCTAGACGTAGACACCCACACAAGCACATACACACACATGCGTGTATACAGACAGACAGTCTCAGACTCTGCGCAGAGGCAGCGGGGGTTCCCAATTCAAAAGTTTTCGCGCGCGCGATTCTCTGCCGTTTCTCACATGGCGCCTTCGCTCGTGCGCCGGTTCCAACTTTATCTCGCGACAGTCCTGCAGCAACTAAAATTGATGCTATCCTGTCCGTGCTCAATTCGCCGCTTTCAATGCTTCCAATTCGCCGTCGCCATTTTGTGCAGCGCTCACGCATGCGTTTAGCACAAGGAGCAGCAGCAATCACTGTTCGCCATTTCTCTAGTCCCTCGTCCTTGTCTTCATCGCAGTTGCCGCTTAGCGTTTTGTTTTGATTCCGATTTGTGGGTGCGTCGGCAGCATTGTGGGCGCTCCCTGCTCCACTCCAAACTACTCTGCAATGGTTTGCTGTTGACTTTTTTGCCGCGTCAAGGGAAATTAAAATACTTGAAGCTGCCGTGGCTAGACTTGAATGCAAGATTTTAATTGCCGCGCCGCGAGATTCTCATCATGGGAGCAACTGAAGATGAGGCAGAATGCGGACTGCCGCATTGGCCAGAGCAGCATGTGACTGCGGCGGCTACGGCTTCCAGCCGTGCAACCAACTGTTGACCTGCTGCGACCAGACTCTTTATGGTCAACTGAATGAGGCTTAATTGCTACTAACGTTGTTCGTATACAGCATTCACAATGTATTACATGTTGTTGTGTTCTAATCGATGGAACCGATTCATAGCAAAGTTTTTATCAAAAATCCATGTCAATCCAAATTCCGTTTCTAACTCAAAGTTTTCTCTTTTTACTCCCTGTTCCCGTTAAAAATGGGAAAAAGGGAGCTATAAAGTACTGCTTATGTATGTAACAGGCAGAAGTAGGCATTTCCGACTATATAAACTATATATATTCTTGAGCTTCAATAGCCGAATCGCACTAGCCATGTCCGTCTGTCTGTCCGTCTGCCCGTATGAACACACAGATCTCGGAGACTATAAGAGCTAAAGATACCAAACTTGGCATGCAGGTTCCTGTATACCATACGCAGATCAAGACTATTTCAAATTTCGGATACATCCCCGCGCAAATCGAAAAAACCCTCCCACAGCCACAATTTGAAAGATACAGCTTTGATTTTTGGGACACATATTTATTTTATCAATGTTAATCAGTTTCTTTTCTCCCGTCTCAGAAGGCAGAAACTACAGTTTTACAGGCACTGTACACGTTAAGTGTTGGGAGCAGGGAGTCTCGTAGCCGGGCACACTCGACTAGAGCATTCATGTAAAAATACTTTTACTGTTTTATATAGTCGCAAAGCAATCTTTTGGATACAGAACTGAAGAACTGAAACAGGTTCCCGCGGCGTTGCGTTCCATTTATGAAAGACAAAGGCAAAAAAAAAAACACACAGTTGGAAATGTCTTCTGCAGATTTCAGACTTTTTTTGTTATTTTTTTTGTGTACAATTGCCGCTGTAACTGCTAGCAGCAGCATCGTCACTGGTCTCCTCGGTCTGCTCTCCTCGTGCCGCCTGTGCCGTCTCCGGCTTCATTTACATTTGTTTCATCCTATTATCCTGGTTAACCGGCTCGTTCGCTGTGTTCCCGTTCTACTCGGCCTTCCGTTCCGGTAGCCCCTGTCTCATCCACCCACTGCCAGACAACGCCGTGCTACTACCGCACCACCGTTCCCCCTTTGCCATTTGTCAAGTAATGCGCCCAACTCGACTTTTTGTAATTACAAAAGCGCGAGAGGGAGTCGCTGCCGTGGAAAATGGGGAAAGCGGCTTAAAAAGCAGCGTGTTGGGGTTTTGTGGTGCTCGTTAAAATTTGCTGCTCTCATTTCGATTGTACATCGCATTGTTGCTGTTGTTGTTGTGGATGTTGCTGTTTTTGGCATTGTTGCCGCCAGTTTTAGTGCTTTTTCATATCCTCAACGGCGGCGGCAAAGTTTACGCCGTATTGAAGGTAAGTATTTTGCTTAAATGTGTGAAACGGATTTAAGAGTCGTCGTTCACTGATTTTCAGTTATTTAACGAGATTGGTAATTTCCACTAGAAGCGTCACACTTTAAATGCACATTCAATTTTCCGACTTGACGAGCAATTAAAAGTTTTGAATCATTTGCCACACAAGTAAAAACTTGCCCCAGTACAAACAGTTTGGATACATTTTGATGTGCCATCACTTAATGGCTGGTTAGCTACGCAAACAGTTGAAAACCCGGATGGACGGTGTCCGAAGACCCAAGAAACGTGCATAATTTTACAGCTGCAGACTGGATCATGAAGTGTAAGTTTTCACTGATGGCAGGAACGTTGAAATAAATTGTTCTAAAGCAACAAACAAACTAGAGCATTAGCATATTGTCTGCCAATTTTCATATTCTAATTAAATATGTAGTAAAAACAACCTGAAGTTTTTCTGTTAACCATATGATGAGGATAATTGTTGTTTTTTAAATTTGAAATGCTTTTAAATCTAGGCAGTTTTTTAGACACGATTTGCTGGCTATAACTTTTTGAGCAACTTCTACTGATAAATTAGTCGGCATTAGGCATTACGTGGTCCGCCGCAGCGGCAACAAGATAAATAAATTAAACTCGATTAAGTTGTCTGAGAGAGATGGACCAAGTGCTACTTGGATGCTGAGGGGGGGTTGCTAGGCAAGAACCAAAGTTACCGCCACGCTTTGCACAAACAAGTCATTAAAATCGCGTGAAGCCTGACTTATTTATGGCTAATTAAGTAAACACAACTTATGCGATGCTGAAGGATTGTGGCTGCCTGCCACCTGCTAAACACAAAATACAGGTAGTCATTGCCACATTGTCTTCTAGTTATATTAGTGGGCGGTACTTTAAGTAAAGTGTGGCAAAAACCAAACTTAAACATAGACTTAATTCAACATACTCATGATTACTTTGCTAAATTATGAAGAACTTGCGAACGTAATAAATTTTTATGTTCACAAATGGAATTATAGCTGCGGGCAAGTGAAAGCTAACCTTACATACAAATATGATTACACTTTCAGCTGACAAGCCAGCAGGTGGCTAAAAGCAGTTGCTTAACGACTTTGCTGTATATTTCGTTGGAAAAACATTATTTTATTTCTGTTTGAAGGCTCCAAGCGTCAATTAAAACGCAAAATTCTCTTAGCAGATGGACATGTTTTGATGCACATGTGTCCCGTATCCTGCCTATAGTTGATTTGGTCGGCAAATGCGCAAAATTTAGATCGTTAAGCGGAATGAGGAACAAATTGATAAAGCTGTCGCATGACATCACATTACTAGCTCAATTTTATGAATAATAATAATAAGTTTAGTCGTTCTTTTTTTACTCGTGACCTAAAGCAGTCACTTAGCTTAGTACATAGTTCATTTATGAATTCGTTCATGTTCCATGCCAGTCTTATTCAGTAGGTCATCTTTCATAGGGGAATACTGAATACAGTATTATATATGTGTTAACTTAACTAGTCCTCTTTCATATTTTAATATTAATACTACTGGCCTTTATATAGCAGACTTTTATGCTAGTCTCAGGTACGCTTTTATGATTAGAGACTTAATGACCACTTAAATATTATGATTATTTTTAGATTTCCTCTAACTTATTTGCATCTAGTTGGTCCTTAAGAGCAGCTGGACCTAATGATGCCTTGACTGATTTAAATGCATAATAAGGTAAACACATCCATCGACACGTTTTTCCATTTAAGACACATTAACCACACACATATATTAAGGATCTAACCCAACACAGCTGAGCTACTCTAAAGCCACGTCCTGGCAACTCTGCATGTCTAAAAACTTTAGCCGTTTGCGTGTCTGGCGAGCTTTTAAATTAAATCACAAAATACAGATAGAGTCAGTAAGGCAGCCACTGAGAGACAGAGAAAACGAGAGAGAGAGAGAGAGACAGAGAGAAAGACTAAACCAAATAAATGAACCCTTTTGGGCAACTCCTCAGCGCATCCTTTTAAACTTAAGTCAGATAAAAGGCAGGACAGGAAGTCAACTTGCCTGCTGGACGATAACACGGCGACGCGTCGTGTTTTGCTTGGCAATTCGGTTTGCCAGGACGGCCAAAAAAAAAAAGGATAATGGCATAAAATCTAGCAAAATGAAAAGAAAGCGGCAAATCATGTTAAGAGATTTAAATTGGATTAGTCAACGTGTGTGGTTGTGTGGGTGTGAACTCACGCTGACCGTGAAGCAACCAATGCCACTGCAGGAGCAGGACGAGCTCTTGGCATAGTAGCCGCCGCATGCTCATCTTGACATCAATTTTGTCACTTGATTTTCTCTTTTTATACTCTGTTTTCCAAAATGGAAAAAAGAGTATATTGGGTTTGTGAAATGTCCGTCTGTCCGTCTGTCCGTCTGTCTGTCCGTCTGTCTGTCCGTCTGTCTGTCCGTCTGTCTGTCCGTCTGTCTGTATGAACGCAGGTTTTTTCCACAATTTTGAAGCTAGAGCATCCAAACTTGGTATACATGTTGGTATATACCATAGGCAGACAAAGTGTCAAGATCTCCCCCCCACCCCCACCCCTTCCCCCACAAACCGCAAAAACCTATATCTTCCACAGTTTTACAGCTAGAGTAACCAAATTTGACATAAAGACTAGTGACCACACCCTTGACCGACCTGCCAAAAAAAAATATGCCACGCCCACTACCACCCCCGCAAATGAGCTAAACCTGTATCTCCTACACCCTTAAAGCTAGAAACCCCAAATTTTGCAGTATGACTCCATTTGAACTCTTCGATAGATTGGAGAAAAAAATTTTTACGTACAGAAAACAGAGTATATCGCAGTCGGGTGAGCTCGACTGCAACGTTCTTACTTGTTTTTACATTTTTTTATGCTGCTGTGTTTTATTTTATATTGTTTTGTTTTGTTGTTTTGTATGCTTGACACAATTCAAACTCAAGTGCTCACAGCTCGAGTGGCTTTCAAGTATTCGATGGCATTCATCCTATCTGCTCTTTAACAGCCATCACAGCACAGCAACAGCATGTCCTGTGCTTGAACAGCTGTCATGGAATAGAAACAGAGAAGTCTCTTGTGTTTCTTTGAATAATGTGACAGAAATTGAGGAAGGAAACACAACATTAAGTGAATGAGATCTTAAGAAAGCAAAAGCTAGATCACAATTACACATTGTGATCTGTAAATACCTATAACAACAGGCTCCTCATATCCTCTTAAATATGGATGAATCTTATTCTTGGTTGTTTTGCAAATAAGAGCAGCCTTTTTTCACTTTAAATCGCAAACTTGCTGTGTGCTGTCTTAAAAGCGAAATACCTCAAGCTAAGAATGCTAACCGACAGCTCACATTTATTTTACAGTCAAAACCTTAATCTTTAATGAGCTGGCAAAGGTCATGGCAAGGACCTTCATGCATTTCCACCACAACATTTTCGAGCGATTCGTCAAACCGTCAAGCCGACAACTTCTCAGTTTTCCTGCCTGAGTGTTTGTGAGTAATCCTTCCATAAAATATATTCAAAAATAATCTTTCTAATGAAAGTTTAAAGCAAATAGTATATTTTGGTTTGAATTCAGTTCCCGATTTCATTTGAAATGTGTGGCTACACATATACATCCAGAAAAGCTTTGTCTTTTTATGTGGTATTGATAAACATTAATTTTCTGGTTGCAGCAAAGTTATCCGTGTTAAGACTAAAGAAAAGGGATTGCTTTTAAAAGTCAAAGATTAAATATTTTAGCTTTTAAGCTGAGACTCGTTTGCATTAAATTAGCCAAACGACGAGGGTTTTCAAGTGTTTAAATGGTACAAGACAAAATCAAGCAAAACATTAAAGTTTCGGAAAATTTACTAAATTTATTTATAATATTTACTGATTCTCTGTTACAAATTGTCTTGGGCTATTCGGGTTACTTTCTGGATCTATTTCTAGATCTATTTCTAGATATATATATATTTTATGTTTCTCTGTTTGAAATTGTCTTGAGTTGCTCTGGTTTGTTTCTGTACTTTTTCCTAGAGCTATACACCTTATTCTGCAACTATTTACACTTATATATTTTATGTTTCCTTCTTTAAAATTGTCTTGGGTGGTTCCGGTTAGTTATTGCACGTTTCTGTCGTCGTAGCTTGCTCAGGTTTGTTTTTGTTCTTGATTCTAGAACTGTACATGTTATACAAGTGTAATGCTTTTTTGTTGCTTATCTTTATGTTTGGTTCCGGTTTCTTTCTGTATTTTACCCTGGAGGTATACACGTCATAGCCCAGACTTACGATATTGTCGTAGAACACACGGTATCTTGGTGCAACTAAGAAAAAGTTTAAAAACTGCGCAGCTGGCCACACTGTCCATTCGGCCTTATACAATGTCACAGCTTTATCCTCGATTTCCTCTTTAACCTCCAGCCAGCTTTTGTCCTCCAACAAGCCCATTGTGAGAAAAAACACACTTATATAAAATGGTGAGCATATGAATTGATCCAGTAGTATTTTGCGCACCACCGTCTTAATGGTCCGCTTGGGATATAGGTAATCCAGATACTGGTACCAATTGTGACAGACAATGCCGACCGTAAATCCAGAGATGCCCATTCGAACTGTACGTGTGCGATCCCAGCCTACAATCTGATGCGTAAACCGCTCATACGACTGTTCCAGAGTATCACCTAGCATACTTAACGAAATCGATATGCCCAGGTTTGTGTAGAGCAGAAACCTTTTACTGAAAGCGACATTCTGCCAATGATTGAGAGATCTCTGCGCGATCTTCCACCGATCACGATAACGCATTGATTAGCTTCTGGTTGGGGGCAAGGTGTACAAAAGCCCCTTAAACCAACATGAACAAAAGTGAATTTAACAAAAACTATAGTTTTAACAATACTGACATTTTTAATTTTAGCAATATTGACATTCAAGTCAAAAGTCATTAAACACTTATTTTAAAGTTCATATTTAGGCTTGACAGCATAATAAGAAATTAATTGCAACTGTCAATATTTTGGACAATTATAAAATATGACAAAATGCGCAAACATTTATTATTAATCTAAAAACAAAACGAATAAAATTGTCGATTTAAATTGTTCCATTTAGCTCAAGGCTCTGCCTTCTAATTGAAGAGAATTAATTGAAGTAAATAGATGAATATGTTTCAATTTTGAATGAACAAACGGTACATATATACAATATATTATAGATTTAAAATAAATTGAAAGTTTGAATTGAACTGCTCATATTCTAAATTTGATGAAATTGCTAACTTTAATTTTTTTAAAAACACACAATTTGTTCTGTATTGGATTGAGTCATTCTTATTTGTAATATTATACAAAAGTACGTGTACAGAAGCATTAATACAGACATACTATTGACATACATACTTAATACATATATAGCCGAAAAAGGAAAATGTCGGAAACAGCAATAAAGGGGCAGTGGGAGGGGCGGAAAGTTTGACGGCATTTAACTGGCAAGAAAACAAATAAGTAAGCAAATCAATTTGACGCCATCAAAGCAAATGAGTTTTGTGAGGATTTAGCAAAGTTCGGTCGAGCGACAAAAATGGTCCAAAAAGGGATATAAAAGGGTTAAATTTGCCTGCGGCAACATACGCAGGCACGCTGTCCTGCTGCTCCAATGAAAATGGGCACGCTGGGCATTTGAATAATACCGCACTTGGCACATGTTGCTCCAACTGCGAGTGGGGTTTGCATTTGATCTGGTGGGGTGCTTTATTTGCGTGTTGCGAGAAGTTGATTCCGGCAAATCATTTGCACGCGATTCCCAATACTTTCTGGCAGAGTGTTCGGTAACCGCAGCCTTGTGCCCTGGGGAAATCATCCTTCATACATATGCTCCCTGTACAGTCGACCGAGTGAGCAACCAACCGAGCTACTGAATTGAAAAATATTTACGGCATTCTACATTTTACGCTAAAATCCAATTTTATTTTTATATTTCGTCGAAAATCCGCCATAAAACGTACACACACACACACACACAGACATTGTCACGCCCCCTTGACTCGCGACCCGTTGCCACCCGAGCCGAGTTCCGTTCCCAGGCCGAATTCCCGGTCTCCGTCAATTGAAAAGCAGGCGCCGTAAATTCGGCTTTGCATTTTATTTGCATTTGGTGCCGCAGATGAGCTACAGTTCTCCCAGATTCCCTTGTCAGTCGGCTTCCGAGCGGTTGGGGTGCAGGAAAGTGTACATCACGACAAATGATTTTATTTGGACCTATTGTTATTGGCGTTATTTGCGTGGGTTAAATATTGTAAATTTATCAGGTGTCCAATTGGAAACACACGTTTGCTAGTCGATTCCTCAAAGTTTCATACTTCTGCATGCAAATCGAGTATTTACTAGTATTTAAATTTAATATTCTAAGCAGGCTAGGCTTGTGAATTTTAGGTATTTGTACAAAAGTGAAGCGTAAGAAATATATTTTCTTTTGTGCACAAACGTTTTTTGAAATACTCGGAATTGTTTCTGGAAAAATTTACACTGCTTCACATGCATTAGATTTTATACTTCGTCCAACTCAGCTAGCTTAAAGCCTTTTCAGAAGCATGTTCTGGAACATAATTGTTGTTGCACATACTATACCAGCTCTTTCCTGAATGTGCAAACATTGTTTTGAATTCAATGTTGTACATTGCAGTCTCTTTTTTAACACGAAAAATTATTGTTCTTTTGTGTTGTGTCGTGTCCGCCGAGGGACCTAAATAAGAACAGGACGCTGGACCCTCGCCAGGTCCATAATGTGTATCAAAACAGGAACATACGCTCAAGCATGACTATAAAAATACCCTGCTAATAATGTTAATATGACTGAGTAATCTTTCATGTCTTAAAATAATACTAGTCAACTTTACTTTCATTTCACAAGTTGGAATACAGAAACTTTCTTCAATTTAGCTATGACTCTAACTCGAATTACATACATCTAGTATACCCCTCAGATCTGCTGATTAGACAGTATTCCAAAAATCCCCTTAAGTGAAAACAGACATTGAAACAAATGCGTTTTCATAGTTTTGTCCACTTTGTTATGCTGATTTTTCACATTTTTTGGTTATCGTTTTTAATTTTTTCTTTTTTGAGCTTTTGTTATTGTTTGGACCGTTCCGCTCTCGATATTTTTTTGGCACTGGACTCTGAATGTTGTTCATGTGCGCATTTTAATTGAATTTTTTATTTCACTCAATGAAAAGCAAAAGTTGAATATGCGAGCAACAAAGCGCAAAAAGTGTCATAATCCCATTGCACTCCACATCAACTGCAAAATACGTCTTTACCCCCGGGCTCTATGTCCTTGTTGAAATGTTTGAAATGTACAACGCAAAATATGTGATACAAAAACTATCCTTGCGCAGAGTTTATCATTTCAGTCATTTTTGTTGAGTCCTTTTACATGGAAATACATCTCTAAATGGTTCGCTTGATATATTTTGAAAATCACATCCTAATTGGTTTGATATCGATTTTGAATGATATCCTTTGCATCTGTGTGCTGCTATTGCCTTGCCTTTACTATTTCCCAGCATTTGCATCGACTTCAATTTATGCAAATAAAATTTAGATGTGTTTTTAATGAGATTTTGGCAACGATGATGGCATCTATAGAAACCTAAATGGCTTGGCCCCACTGAGATTCGGACGGGATCATTTAGAGTAGCAAATGGATTTAGCAATTTGCTTGAGTAAACTTTCAGTTAGAAAGCCCCATTTACTTTAGTCTAATATCTTAATTTTGTCATAATTAAAGTAATTGAAAATAAGAGCACTTAAGCATATACAACTTATGTTGCAGCTCTATTGCTTTGAGCTACTTTGATTTCAATTTCAATTTAAGTGCGTATACGTAATGTTATTATTATACAAGCATTGCCTGATTATATTCTAATAGTCAAACATTATGTTTGCACATTTTGACCAAAGACTTATTGAAAGCAATAACATTTAAATATAAACTCAACTTCATAAAGTTTAAGAAACTGTGATTTGCGTTACTTTGCCTGCGATGTCAAAGACCGAACAAATAGGCAGTTTAATGTTGCCTCGATTAAGGCACAGTCCGCGCGGGGTCAAGCAACTGTTGCCACATTTAAATTGCACCACTGAGGCAAATAATTCAGTTCACAGTCAACACAAATGAACAAATTGTCAACATGGCACAGCAACGCCATTGCCAGAGTCGACCGTCGCCATTCGCCGGTGGTGCCAATTTCGTTAAGGCAAACAAACAGCAAGGACTCCCCCCCATCCAGAAAATGACGAGTATCCAAACAAACACCCTACTAGAGATGGCCGTGTGTGGGTGCTTTTTTTTTGCACGACACAAACTGTTCAGTGCGAAAAAAATTGTTACAAATTAATGATTCGATTCGAATCTCACAATATTGTGTTTTATTAAAAAGAAAGAAAGAATTCAACAACTTTTTATATATTTGTATGTAAATATCAATGTACAAAGGCATGATTTTATATCTGACTTCCCATGATTTGGTTGTGAACTGAAAAGTAAATTCGAAAACGGTAGCATGTCTGTTTTTTTCTTCCATTTTCTTGATACTGGGGTTATGTGTTGCATCGCTTTCGTGTCACGAAATAAAACACGTCCATTTTTACCAGCAATCATGTCCCTCATTCTTCGTAGAGTCGCGTCTAACTGATGATGGTTGCTACAAGCTATCGGTGTGGTTTTGTCAAGGCTTGTGGCAGGGTGCACAGAAACAAACAGGCAACAAATGGTGGCACGTGGAGTGCGCTGGATGGTGGGCACCTCATTACCAGCCCCCGGTGTGAACGTGGCTGTTTATGAGGCGCAAAAATGTCATACATCATGCGACACGTGCAATGGCAAAAGAGGAGCGGCAGCTGCAAGCACAGTCCTGCCTCTAATTTAGCACATGACAGGTTTGGGGCAGGCAACTGTATCGGAGCGTTACACATGCTGAAAACAACATTTGAATCTGACGGAATAAATACGAGGTGCTGGGCAACGGGGCTTGACATCAAGCAGTTCTCTCTGGGAAAGCTAAAGCTGCCTGCAGCGTCATCCTTGTCGCCATCATCATCATCATCAACATCAGCAGCAGCAGTAGCAGTAGCAGCAGTAGCAGCGGTAGCAGGCGGCAATTTCAGTTGTGTGGTGAGCGTGGTGGGGCAAAGTGAATTAAGCTAAAACCAGGACAGGTGCTGGCAATGATATGCTTAAGATGCGAATATGTACTAGTATATGTATGTGTGTGTGTGTGTGCTTACTCATACCAACACAAGTGTCACATGAAGCGTTAAACTATTAAGTACATTTGCTTCATAAAGCTGTCCTCTGAGTTGCAGCCGCCACAACGCTGCACGTGTACCGTGACTTGATTGTTGGGGCATGCAGCAAATGAGTCGTAAAAAGCATAACAGAAAAACTTCTCTGCAATGAAGTACGTATATTTCGAAAAGATTTTTGTTTAATGTGCACATTTTTTATAGCAAAACATTGGTTATATATTTGAAATATATCAAAGAAAATTGTATTTATTTTGAAGTTGTTCGTGGTTAGTTTGATGGGCAAAATATAAGCTCTAATTTGTTAGCTCCAAGCTTTTCCAGGACTCTTATCTCTGATATCCGTTTGTGGTTGCCATACCATTTACAAACTCTTATTAGGCTGCTTACGTGATTAGCTGCATTCACGTAACTATTTATTCACACTGTTGCATTTGAAAAGAAAGTCTTGTTGAGTGCAAACTAAACTATTACGTAAAAAAGATACGACGAACAAGTAGAAAATAAAATAAAAATCCTTTGAAAGGATTGCAGGCAGTCGGAGAGAGCAGCGACGCTCTAATTAGAATAATTTTGCGCTGCGCTGCGTACAGCAATGCTGAAAATGTTCAACCATCTGTCAGAGGAGGCGAAGGTGAAAAACAGGTGCTGCCTGCAGGACATACAAGCACACACCAATGCGCAACGTAAACAGTGATGAGTGTGGATGTGGATGTGTTTGTGTATGTATGAGTGAGCCTATGTAGCATATGGGCTGGTCGGCTTCGCTGAGCCTGACGAGCAAATGTCAGAGTAGGAGGTCAGTGAACCTGAAACTCTGTCGACGAGGACAAAGTGTCACAACCTGAACATAATCAGCAAGTGCGCCAGCAGCAACATTGCAAACATAACACACAGAGGCACACACACACAAACAACACACACATTACACATACATTGACGCTGACGGCGTTCATCTCTAAATAACAAAATGTAATTAATTTGCGGAAGATTTTACATTTCTCGCCCTTGCCTGACTTTGTACTTTTGGCGGCTGCTCTTTTGGTATTTCACGTTACTAATTTTCCCATTATTTGCGGTGTAAGTCGTCGTCGTTATTGGCAGCAGACATTACTTGCCACATGTGCTGCTTCATGCGGCTTATTATTAATTAATTTCAATGTGTGCCTCATTTTGCTGAAATGGCGCCAAGGATGCGACTTCAAAAGTTGATAAATTGGGAGAAAGGAATTAATACAATTTAAGTAGGTACTCTCTTTATTTAGGGCTTCGCATTATGACAAAGATAACACCCGACTGCGATATACTCTTTTTTTTAACTCTTTGCGGAGTCTGAAGTGGGTGTTGCAATTGTACTTTTGCTCAAATCTTTCCAGTTTTGCCATCAATTTAAATTTGGTTGGTCCAGTTTTACAGGTGGTGGAGATATCAAATTTGCTCAATTGCAAGGGCGGAGGTGGGAGCGGCAAAATTATTTTTACCCAATCTTTTTGATAGTGGTACAGAATTCAACCTGCAAAATTTGGTGGCTCTAGCTAAAGGGGTGTGGGAGATACAGACAATTGCACAATCAAGGAAGTGATTAGGAGCCTTTGTGCTTAATTTAGCTGCAAAAATTTGGAAGATATAGGTTTTTGCGGTTTGTGGGGGAAGGGGTGGGGGGAGATCTTGACACTTTGTCTGCCTATGGTATATACCAACATGTATACCAAGTTTGGTTGCTCTAGCTTCAAAACTGTGGAAAAAACTGCGTTCATACAGATTGACAGACAGACGGATAGACAGACGGGGGGAGATCAAAAAAATAAAAAAATCATTATAAAAAGGAGGTGAAACTTAATTTTTCTGGTTTGGTTCTTTTTAACTTATTGAGCTGAATTGCAATATTTCAAAAGATTTTCGCTTATACCAAAAACAAACGCATAAATCAATTGAGATTTTTTCCAAATCATACTTTCGACATGCTTTGGTTTCATGCACGTACTATATGTGTAGCAAAGTGTCAACAAAATATTAGCTAACTTATAAAGAAGTTAAAAAAAGAAAAGTGTTGGCAGCTGCAAAACTTATAAGCTTGTGGTTGCGATAGAGGTTGTGTTTAATGTGGGTAATAGAATAAAGCAAAAGCTAAGGTATACACAGAAATAAGTAAAAAAGCCAATTCAAATGACACATACAGTTAAATGGATTGGCACAGTGAAGCGGAAACGGGAATACCATTTTTGTGGTACTTTGTTACCACTGTACAAATTTAATGGTGCGCAAATTTTTATTGTTTTTACTTTGAATCAGAACAATTTTGTTCGATTTGTTTGCATTCCCAATTTATTTACGCGTTTTCCTTACATCTTATGCATATTTTTGATTTAAGTTTTGCTATTTGCCAACCGTCTATTTCTTTATATTTACCTTTGAGGCTTTTATTTCTTAGTACATTCAAATGATTGTGAGCATTTGGGTAAGAGCCTCGATTCTTCTTTGGCTTGGTTTTGTTATGCCTTCCGGCTTTTGCTTCTCTTTTCTTTCTTTTAATGTTCTTGTGTCTATTGAAAAAAGCTCAAAGAAAACTTGTTGTCAATGTAATTTGATTCGCAAGCCACGTTTTCTTCCATCTCTGTCCTTGCTACCTATGATTACGCATACGCTCCGTTGAGCAATGAGCAAATTGTAATTAGACGCAGTGGCCGCATTGCCCCTTCGGAATAGTTTCCGCCACGCAGACGACCACAATGAGTCAAGTTTTTAGGGCGTATGATGCCAATCGGAAGAAATGTTGAACAGACGATAGAATGCAGAAGCGTGCTTCGGCATAACAAACTAAACTGAGTTAAGACTAATATACGACAGATTTAGATTGTAGTAGGCACTTTGCAACAGGGAATAAATAGTTTTAAGTCTAGTATTCATTCATTTAGACAAAAACATTACAAACTAATTTTTTTTTAAAATTACGGTCGACTTACAATAATAAATATTTTCCAATAATAATGGAAAGTACCAAGTTCCGTGTTAACTGTACAGATGCATTAAATCAACGTCTTGAAACTGCGCTGAATCGTGGACCTGATTCCCTGTGCTTTATTCCAAACTTTGAAACTACTTCAGACGAATACGAAATTAACCTTTCAGTATTCCCCAAACGATTGAATACCTTTGTGGACCCTACCAACAAGCTTAAGATGCTCCCGGTGCAAACTGACTTTACAGAATTGTTGTCATTTCAGTCGAATTCAAATGCTAATCCAATGGAGAAATTTGAACTAAATAACAATGTTGTGGGTAATGAACAAATGGGCAATGGATCGTACTTTATACCTGAATGTCATCAGTTTCAAGAAAATATGCAGGGAAATCTTATGTCTGATAATATAATACCACAGCATTCAACTGAGAAACTTAGTGGACTCGTTAAGAATATATTTCTTCAAACATCTGGCATGCGAAATTCTTTCGTCAATACAAAGCAAATGAATATTGGGCTCACTTCGCAAATGTATCTTAAAAGAATGTTTTGGATTAACTTTTTAAAATCAAACTCTTCAACTGGTAGGTTTTGATTTACAGTAAAATTACACATATTGTATAACATTTGTTTTGCAGAAGCCAAATCCGGCACTGACAATACACATTTTATGGACCTCCCATCCTTTTCTCAAAATTTAAACGAACAAAAGTCTCCAATTTATAAGGAAATTATTGATACCTGCCATCTTTATCTATACATAAAACCATACAGATTCTTTTTCCAAAATAAAACTGATGAAACAGCTGATGATCTTACGAACTCTAGTAGTCTGGAAGTGCCTGAAAGTATTGATGCTGATGAACAAAATATTTGCAAGGAACAGCCGTTACCAACACAATCTCATGCTCTGTCGGATCAAAGTATTACAACAAATTTTGATAATCGGGCTGACGCGGTAGTTGAGGAAAAACTGGCAGAGGAACAGAAGCAGACTACCGAAAACGATTCTCCAACGGACCAAAGTATATCATTCAAGGCAGTTGAGGAAATTTATAATGCAGACAATATACAGGCTGATGATGTGAATATTGAAGTAAACCAGAAATCGGAAGAGAATATGAATGATTCCGTTGAAGTCAATAAATCGCATAAAGTCTCTGTTGATCGTCAGAAAAAGCTACCTGTCGAGCCAAAAGAGAGCATTACCTGTAGCAAAGAAAATGCTCTAAAGAAGGTCCCTAATCCTCAAGATATTAAAAATAATGGAGAGAAAATATTTCGCAAGCCCACAAAGCTTTTCGTATTTGATAATCTAAGCATTTGGAAGAAAAAAGGTAATTAAATCTTTCTAATGATATGTATGTACCTTCAAGTGTAAACAAACTATTTCAGGCGAAGGTCAGATTGAGATTTGGAAAGAGACCATTTCAGGAAACTATTATATGCTACTCACGGACAGGAACACAGGTCACCTGCTTTTACATATGCGACTCGATGGTAACTGGAACACCAGTTACTTGTCCAACACCAACAACAGCTGCCTTTGGGCCTACTATAATTATGCTAACAGGCCGGAGGGGATTCGCGAACGTTTGGCCTGTCTTTTTAGAGATTCAGATGTAGCAGAACAGTTTTTAAACGCTGTGGCCGATTGTACTGCTAATTCGCGCTTCAATTTGGTCTAATTTTAATTGTGTTAGTTTGTTAAGTAAACAAGTGTTATTCCATTTTACGTGTACTAACTTTCCAGGAACTAATGCTTATTGTCAAAATTATGTTTGCTTTTAGTTTAATGTAAAATGTTAAAAAAAAAATTAATTAAAAATTGTTTGTTGAAATCGATTTATAGAAAATTAATTCAATTGAAACTGTAGAAGTAAGGCAAAGAGTAAAAACAATGCACTCCGACTTTCTAGGAAAACACAAAAGCAAAAAGGCAATAAGGTAGATCATAACAAGTCGAGATTTAAGCAAAGCGGTAATTATTGAAATCACATTTTATTCTATTCATATCATTATGTTGATGTTTTTCTTAATTTGATCAATAAATTACACAGGCCGATAGTGTTTTTGGTGCCCGAGGTTTGAGAGTGGACTTCGGTAGACGGTATATCCACAAGTAAAACAACGTTAACCCTTTTCGAAAACTACGTGCAGGTTTTGAAATAATCTCGGTTTTTGTTTTTTTGCGATGTAGTGTTATGTTTATGTATTTATCTTCAGTTCATCTTGCAACCCAATCGAATAAATTCAAAAATTTCATAAAAAGGAAATTTAACACACATTTAACATAAATTGTTTTCCATTTTTTATTGTATACGTTTATTTATGAACAAATAAGAACATTTTGAAACAAATTCAACAAGTACTGGAAGTACTTGTATGATTTATTTCAGAAACTGCACGTTGTTTTTGGAAACGGTGAATGAAGTTTTTCTTATAAGAATTCTCTCTCTTCTGAAATCTACCATCAAACCACATGCACCAAACATAAAATTTCATTTTGTCGGCCTGTGTTATCCATAGTTTTGTGACTTTATGTTTATTAAGTAGTTTATAACTCATTGCCTTTAACTTTAAGGTTCTTATCTTGGCTAACTAGTGATTAGCCAATCAGCTGTTTCATACGTTGCTAGAAGAAAAATAAAATAACAAAACAAATTCGTTTCTAAGGTCATGAGTAGTATCCAAGTCTAAAAGCCGGTCTCAAAGTATGTTGTCATAACAAGCTTTGTAGATGAATCGATCAAACAAACCCACCGAAGTAAATAAAATGTAAAGCTTAAAAAACTGATTGCTGTTAAAATCATGGAAGACAAATTGAGTGAATTAAATAGGCAAATCAATGAGATTAAAAAGCGTATTTTGTTGGCCGGTAAGAAACTTAATTTTTTAAAAGTAATCAAGTGGCACAAATATAAATTTCTTACAATTTCACAGAGGGTCAAAAAACGGCCAATGCCGCAGAATGGCAGAAACAGAATCGCATCAATTGCGATACCATTGGTTCTCTAAAGAAGGACATCAAAGAGTTAACAGTCAAGGCAAGTCGTTTGCGCAATCCTTTGCAGCGACCTGTGGTCATCAAGGAACCCAGCGCCGAGCCGCGCAAAAAGTCGGGCGCCACGCCAACCATAATTGTAGGCAAGGCCACATATCCAATTGGAGCCAAGAACGCCGATGATGCTCTTTTCCTGACTGATCTTAAGATAACTGAGAGCCGCAAGCAGATGGATCTGCTGCGTCATCGGTTCAAGGCACGACAGCAACAGTTTGGCAGGCTGGTGGAAAAATACCGTGAGTTGCTGGCTAACAAGGAGGCGCAAAATCAAAATCTGGGCGAGAAACCACCAGAAACGCTCGAGGAGGATGCCAATCGTAAGGTGCGCTTAAAAATTACTAAATTTACTTTACATGGCCTGTTAACATAAAAAAGGTATTATTCAGCTTGTTTGTCAGCTGGAGAACGAGATACATCGCACCAATGTGCAGTGGATGGAAGCAGAACATATACGCAAGAAGTATCGATCTATTGAAGCTTCACTCATGACAGATGCGGAGCGTTTTGAGCGCAGTCTGCGCGAACTGGAGCATTCACTTAGTGAGCAGAAGACGGAGATTGAGCGACTGCAGCAGGTGCATAATGAAGCCATTGAAATGAGAGATGCGGCAAAGGTTATACTGCAGCGCCAGGAGCAACAGGCCAATCTCTCACAGAAGACTCGCGAACGCCAGGCCTTGGATTTCCGTAAGCAGGTGGAGGCACGTAAGCTGGAGCTGGAACGCATTGGACGCAAGCTGTTTGCCGAAACCAAGACGCTGGTGCATCAGGACAGCGTAGGCTCTAGCTCGGGTGATCAGCACACTGCCAAGACAGATAACGGTGAGGAGGAGCCGGTGTCACAGCTTGAGAGCGTGACGAGTGACATGGAATCCCTGTTCAAGCAGCTGATGGAGGCTTCTGGCGCCACCTCGCCCTTTGAGGTATTTGAGCGCTTTAGCGCCCAGAAGGAGTCGGCTGCACGGCTAACCTACTTGCGAAAGGCTGCCGAAGCGGAAAAGGCCAATCTGGAGGCAGAACGAGAGGCACTGACTAGCGAGCTGGAAGCCTCCAAGTTCTCGGACGTCAAGGAAAGTGAAGTGTAAGTGTCACAGCCCTTGCGTACGCTCAGCTTGTTGGTAATTTTTCTTATATTTAAAGGAATCAGGAAGTTATCGAACAGATCAAAAATAATATAGCTGCTATGGAATTGGAGCGCACAAAGGACACAGATGCCGCTGACAAGTCCATGGGTGTGCTGAAATATATCAAGGAGCGCATTTGTGAGATGATATTCAAGGTGCAGGAGGTGGACGAGAGCAACATCGATATGCGAGAGCGCAAGCTTCACATCAGCGTCGCCGAGCTGCCCAACTTTCTCGCACATACAGCACAGGACGAGGATTTGATTGAGGTAAGTTATAGCTATAGCAGCGCAGCCTTAAACCAACATATGTCTGCTCTCATAGATACTCAAGTTGAAAATAAAACGTTGCCAAGAGCTCAGTCGGCCGGAGGATGTGCCGCCACTGGAAATACCTAAGCTCGATCTGGAGGAAGACGAGGATGACATGTACCAGCTAGAGCCACCCAAATCACCTTCTGTGCTTGAAGGCGAGAAGCCACAACCCATGCCCATGTGCTACTACAACCTGTTCGCTGGTCGCGCACAGCGGGCGGCGGGCACTTCATCATCTTCACCAGAGCAGGCGCCGGCCGTGGGTAAGTAAAATGGAGCTAAATCAATGAATGACTCAAATGAATGTTCAATGGACTTCTTGCAGTGGCCACAGCTGATGACGACAACGAGGTGCCCTCTCGCAACTATCTCAAACGCCAATCCGTGCTCATTGTGGACTCGAAGTCCAGACGGAAACCATTCAGACCACCACCCGGTGGTGCTAGGCGCAAGTAGTTTGATAGCTTACTACTTTACAATTTATACTATTAAAATTGTGGAATTTGTAACCAAGCCCTTACTCTAATTATAATTGCTTAATACCCATTTGTCCTCGAGGGCCACTTAAGCTCATCTCCCTTATTAGGATAATACGTGCTACATGTGAATGCAATCGAATGGGCAAGTCTGAGTCAGCCTCAAATCAATACTAATAACATTTGCTAGAATTTATTTTGCTCAAACAACTGCAAATTCTGCGAGTACTGCGAAGAGACAGTTAGGACAAGTCTCGGCTACAAATTAAAATCCCTTATGTGCGATTTAATACTTATCGATGCAAGTCTCTCATCGTACTATATATTTTGCTGTTGCTGGATGAATGTCAACGGCTCCAGTCGAATGACATAACAAATAGCTGCTGCCCAGACGATGCAGTAACGCCGAACAGAGAGTAAACAATATTTATTGCTGCAAGGACGAGGGACGAAGGACGAGAGATGACGGCAAATGAAGTGCAAAGCGGAACAAAGTGCAGACCGCGGCTGTTGCAAGAGAAATAACCTTTCAAAAACTGTTTACACCAGTGAAAGGAAGTTGAGCTGGATAGGCAAAGAGTCGCCACAGCAGAATGTCCTTCTAACTTGCAATAATAAAGCACAGCAGCAGCAGCTGACGATGAGCAATCAACGCTACACTGGCTGAGAGCAGGACACTGGACAAGGATGCGAAGCGACGGTGGTGGCAGGCAGTCAGACGCAGCTGCAAAGTTCAGTGGCGATGTGCAAACAAAGACGCCTGATGATCTATTACATGGCCTGTTGCCGGAAATGCACAGCACGAGCAAGCGATGAGGAGCAGACAGGCATAGCCAGGGATCTGTGTTGTGTATGTCAACTAAATGTCAACAGCGACGGAATAAGCACAACCCAGCGACAGACAGCGCAGCAACTGAGCCAGATAGATAGAAACTGTAAAGAAAAGCGAAACTTCGCATTGGTCTCCACAGCTCCATGGACAGCATCTCAACCTCTTTGGTTTGGCAAAGGTAGTCAAGTAATCCACCCGGCAGTTAGAAAAACAAAAGCTCCCATTGCGACTGCCTCAGGGAGGAGACTGAACTGAGCTAAACCTAAAGAATATCAGACTTAGTAAGCCGATGGCTGTTGGCATTGGCCCTGACAAGGAAAGGTTGCTTTGTGCAACCTCACAAATTCAAGGATAATAGCTAAGAGTACTGGCTCCAGTTGAGGCCACAAAAGATGCTTGCCACAAAAAGAAACGTTTAACATTGGAATCTTCGTGGTCTGCAATTGATGGCAACAGTAAATTGCAAGCCGCGTTGCTGCTGGCTGTCAAGCCAAAGACTTCACCATGTCCTGGAAAACACTAAATACAGAGTGGCCAGGCTTGTAATACATTTTTAATTATTTTTATTTTGTCATTGAAACCAAAGATGTTTCAAAAGGCCTGCAGGTTGAAAATGACAGAAGCTCTTTCCACATTAAATTTTCAAGTTTCCTGCTGTCCATACTGTCAAGTTGTCAAATGTAGTGATAAACAAGTAAAAATGCTCTAGTCGGGTGTGCCCGACTACGAGACTCCCTGCTCCCAACACTTAACTTGTGAAGTGCCTGTCAAACTGTAGTTTCTGCCTGCTCAGACGGGGAGGAAATAGATAAGTCAATAACTATGATGTTTTTTACCCGATCGCAACGAAATTTACGCAACTGATAAACATTGATAAAAGAAATATGTGTTCTAAAAATCAAAGCCAAATCTTTCAAATTGTGGCTGTGGGCGTTTTTTATTATTATTGGGAACAGGGAGTAGAAATATATGAAATAAGAGACGTTTGACATTGAAAATTGTATGTCAGTAAGCGCTTAGGTAGTAGTTTTCAAAATAGATACCTAATGACATATTCATGTGGCATATATCAGGACTAATTGTATACTTCTACATATAAGGGATAATTAGAAATGAGAAAAATTTAATAAAGCTGGACTTGAGTATGGTATAGGAATGTTAAAATAGCTATAAATGTAATAATTATCTTACGTTATTATATCCTTTATACTCATTTTACTAATGAGTATAACAGAAAATCGAATTAGAAGGATTCGGTGCAAAAAAATAAAGTGACACGATATAATCGCTTTTTATGGATAGCTGGTTAAAGCTGATAATATGTGGTAAGTTAAAACTGAGAATCAGTTAATTGACAGGACTAGAGCGAGCTTACATCAAGTAACTTATACATTGTAGTTGGATAGTCCTTTAGTAAGCACCTTCTCAGTGGATGTTGGCACTGGCAGCCACGCCCAAGTTTAAAGCAATTAGGCATTTTAATCTTGCATCGGCAGTAAATCAAACGCCCATCAATATGCAAACAGCAACTAATTTTGAAATCCAGCTGGGATCCAAGGTGGTGTAAAGGTGTGCTTACCAGCAGGCGGACGAGGAGGTGATGCAAAAGGTCGTTCAATAAAACCGCAAAACAATAAATTTGAATTTCTCTTGCCGCCACGTAAAACTTTTTAACAGTGCATAAACTACAACCAGAGGCCCTTTGCGAATGTATGCGTTGTTTGTAGGTAGTACATATGTATATATAAATATGTTTGTGTGTGTGTCTATATATGTGTTTGACAGTCAGCCAAATAAATGAGCGGAAACGGAAACGGTTTGGGCTGCTGCCGGGTGAGAGTCGCGTTTCTGTCGTTTCGTTCCGTTTCGTTTCGACCGCAGGCTGCTGCGAACAACAACACTGCGAATGATAAATAACGTAATTTCTTTATAATTTTTCATTCAAATTTTCGAAACGGTTTTTTTTTTTTGGTCAGGCTTGTTGCTGCCTCCGCTCCGGAGTCGTGGTTCATTTTGGCTGCTTGTTGTTAAGTAAAATAAATTGCAATTCCCTGTAATAAAAGTCAATCATAATA
This sequence comes from Hirtodrosophila cameraria, assembly GCA_949708635.1. Lineage (NCBI taxonomy): Eukaryota > Metazoa > Arthropoda > Insecta > Diptera > Drosophilidae > Hirtodrosophila > Hirtodrosophila cameraria. The sequence continues at coordinate 4,244,027 of OX453091.1, read as the reverse complement.
ATTCAATGACTCATCTTATGCTTCGGCAACGTTTTCAAGGCCAGACAATGTTTAACTGAAACCATTGCCAAACCCACTATAATATATTTCTCTCTTTCTCTCTGTCTCTCTGAGTATAATAATCCAACGATTTACTTTTGTTTATTTTGAAATAAGTTCATAATGTATGCCTCCAGCAAGCTTTGCCGAGAACACATTAAATTGGTGTGGGCCGCAAAACAAAACAAAAAAAAACAAACACTTTTTCTTAGAATATACATTATACTTAAATGACTGGCAACGCTCGTTTTGTTATTGTTAAACTTCTTATGCATCTTTCAACAGTTGACTTTAATTGTGTGATGTTTGCCTTACACTTCTGCCAGTTGGCCACATGTCTTGAAACTGAATGAAGTCCTGGCAACAGATGTTACCCGTCCTTCTAGGATACACTCACTCGAAAAAATGGAAAAAGCGCTGAAAACATTGGCTAAGCATAAATCTTCTTTACTTTCTTTGCTTTTCTTGCTAATATTTTTTTTCTTATGCCTTCTTTTGGCTATTGGAGTGGGCTAACAAATAGAGGGCGTGTTGATTTTAATACATGCGCTAGCATGAAATGCCATGAACACAAATATGTTTATTCCACAGACAACAGATGCATGAACCATTAATTATATATATACTCCACAGTTCACAAAAAAATAAATTGTTTTTCGTCTCTAATATAAACGAGTTTTGACGCGTAGAATAAATAAATATTATAATTATATTGTATATATATTCAGCCTAGCTTAAACAGGCCTTCCAACAGAGTTAAATGAACATTCGAAAAATATGTTATTATAGTTAAAACTATTAATCATCCATAAAGCATACGGCATCGTTCGTAAAAATATCAACACAAATACCTTCCATTTCATCAAAGTATGGATACTCTTTCGGGCACTTGAGTAATTTGCAGGATTTCTGATTTTTACAGTATATATATTCGCTGCAACCCGAGTTAACAGCAGTGACAAAGGACGAATTTAAATTGCCACAGCGATCGAATGGACAGCTGTAGGCCTCGGGTCTAACGCACCTCTGACTCCACCATTGAAAGTGGGTGCCCGGAGGACAACTGTGCCACTTGCCAATGGCATATTGGGAACTGCACGTGTAGTAGCCGTAACAGGTTAGGGCATCTGAAATAAATTGGGCACCAGCACGGTCATCTTGATAGAAGTCGGCACAAATATAGGCATCTGTCTCTGGAGGCGAATGCCTAGAAGGCATGTAGCTATCCATTTCAGTGGAACAATGCTCTGGTCGTGTCGTCTGGCACTTTCCGGTCTTGTAGTTATAGTATCGACCAGCTGTGCAGACACCCAAACGTCCTGTACCATTCCGACATTCTATGTAGGAGCCACAGTTCAGTGGGTTTCCCATTGTAGTATTGCCCTGCACATAGGCGCATATGTTTACATTGTCCCGTGGGCATTCGTCTGCTGCACTTGGGACACACTTCTGCAGCCTGTTGCTAAACACATAACCATCAGCACAGTAATTCACTTCTAAAACTCCACCCTCGTCATCACATTTGTTGTATTTTCTGCAATCCAAAGAGTTAGCTACATACTCTCCTTTCTGTCTCTTGGCACATAGGTCCCAGTACTGAGGTCCACATCGTACCATACTCGCCGTCTGGCATGTTCCTGTTAGGGCATCATAGAAGTCGTCCTCATGGCAGCTTCCTTGAGCCACTAGCTTATTATCTTTGCAATAACCCCAGCCCTGGCAGTCACTAATATCCCCTATGTAGCCAGTTCCGGGCCAATAGTTGCACAATTGGTTCATGGAAAGGGCGCTCGTTTGCCACAGTTGGACAGTCAGTATGATTGGGTACACCCATAAATTGGCAACTAGTAGTAAAGTGAATGGTATTAAGTCTCTTTAGAGCTTACAAATATTCTCCGATTTTCTCATTTTACCTTTCATATCGATGTGACTATAGTGTTCAGCAGTAGCAAAGCAACTGAGTGCCAAAAATTAGAACAATTACAGCTCTTATTGTGTACAAGTACTAATTACTCGAAACTTGTCAATTTCAGGGCTATTATCGCTTTTGATAAGAGCCGAAAATGAACTTCAAAAAAAGCATGTAAATTATCTTGAGGCTTGAATGAATGTGCGTACGAGTATGTTTTGCTGATAAGATGTGTTCTGTATTGATAGTTAGCATGGTCTTAGTTCAGAATCCACATTATTCTGATGTAAATTGAAAATGTCAAAATACCGTATGAAAAAGAAACGTAGTAAATAAAGTAATTTTTAATTGATTCATTTCGTTATTTTCTAAATCTGAAATCAAATGTTGATCAAAAAATTGGAGAATGCAAGACAATGACCTTGAAAGTTAAAATTGAAATAAAAATACAGGTCTAGTTATTGGCTTTTCATAATGTACTTACGCTTTCTTTCAAGCACTATCAAATTTGCATGCTTGTGCTATTTTGAGTGCTTATCACACTCAAGGAGCCAAGTTATCACTAACTCAATGTTTTCTGACATCTGCTGGGTGCTACACCCATGTAACATTTTTGGATGTGTGCTAAAAACGTAGCCAAACTGCACTTGAGCTTCTTAGACCTAACCGAGTGGCACAAGTAACGTAATCCAAGAGTAAAAAAAAAAAATTGAAAAATATACAAAAAAAAATTGATGCAAAAATGTACTTATCCTTACGTCTGTATGGAAGATTGTGTGTGGAGCTGGCGTCTCTTCGCCGTCATCGTTGAGGAGGCAAATGTGTGTAAACTGCTTAAGTTCGGCTCGTTGCGTTTATTGACATTTTATGCTTAAGGACATGTTTAATATCCTCGTCGCGCTCTCAATACGACCGCAAAGAAGGCGTTTCAGCCTTACATTTTAGCTGCTTTATGCAGCTATACAATGGAATATGAATGTGCGAGGAAAGATAGATAAATACACGTTTAATAAGCGACACCATTTTAGGTACATACGAATATACTTTATACAATGTATAAAACAGCTACTCAGGAAAATAAATATAGATGACTTGGCTTTAGAAGAATCTCATAAAAGACTAAACAATTTTAAAAAATCGCTCTGATAGTTTCATCATGCAATACCACGGTAAACTGACTTTTGTCGCGTTGAGGACTTGGCTGTGCAATTGTGTTTGTATGTCAAAGAAAAACAGATACGAGAAGGATGTCGATGTGAATGTCTCTGTACCTACGAGCATATGCAAAGGCTGGGGCCACTTTGGGCCCTTTGCTTTTACCACTTCCGTTGTCCGACAGTCACAGCAGCGGCGACATTCACTTCCGTTTCCGCTTGCCGCACGACATTTATGGAGCTCTTCATACCCGTCATCGTCCCGGCCAACTACTTGCCCCTTATACTCTATTCAATCAGTAGCTGGGCGACTGCCTTTCGCCGGGGTCCCTGGAGACCCTTTCTTGGCAAATTGCACAACACTTTCTCAGCCTCTCTCTATGTCCATGTCCTTGCTCCGTCCCCGTCTTTGTAATGTCTGTAATGTCCACTCACCCATTTCAATCTTACATTCTGTGTTGTTTTTCTTGCTTGCGATCCGCCTTTTTGTGCTCCCTTCTCAAGTATATTCGTAATTTTTCCACATGCTCACGGCTTGAATATTTTATGGGCTTAAGTGCTTTCAGTTAGAGTCTTTTGCATTGCTCCTGTGCGTTTTTGCACCTTGTACAACAAAGCACATAAATTCATTAGATTAGTTTCCCTTTCGCTTCCCGGCATTGTTTATATTGTTAGTCAAAAGTCAATTGCAAGTGTTGAGCAATTGCCCCACAATTCAATTCGAATCTCACAATAGAACACTTTGATAAGATATTGTATTGTTCTTATCAAATATATATGTGTAGCGATTATTTAGTCTAATGATGGATGAGTGCTTGGGAGCTTAAATGACAAGTGATGTGCATATCTTTTAATCTTAATTATACTTAAAGCTACAATATTAAAGAATTCAGTTAAGCTCAGAACATTTGCCCACCTGTAGTCTACGGCTAATGAAATCACAGCAACATAGAGTAAACTTGAGAGGTCAACGATTTAAGAAAACACCACCATCACCTGGCTGCTATAACTCATTTTAATTAGGTTAAATATGCAATAAAAAGTTAAATGTGCGGAGCATAGCGAAAAGGATAGCGGCAACAACCCAAAAGAAGATGAACAGATTGTTCGAACAGAGAGAAAGAGGTCCTAGCTGTAATAGTAGGGGCGGCGGCAAGTGTCGACTGGGCGCCCTCAACGAACCGGGCCGAGTATCTCAAAGGAGCTGCTGCGGCTGTTCATAAACAGGAACGAGCTCAATGAGATGCAAAAGGACGATAAACAAAGCCACAAGCGCTGCGAATATGCCGTTGGCAAAATAAGGTTAGGAGCCCTCTCGACTCGCACAGCTTAAAGGACAAACCTAAGAAACGGAACGTTGCAAAAAATGAAAAAAAAGACAAAAAAAAGGTTGCCAAGGAGCAAGCGTAAGAAGTAAGAAAAGTGCAAAAAGAGCCACCAAGTCATATTTTTCTTCGCCGAAATGAAAACGCCAACAAAAAGAAAAAGATCTGGCAAGGAGTGCGGACAAAATTATGGGAGCTTCATTTCAAGTTGAATGTTGCGGCAGGGAGATAGCAGCAGGCCTGGCACGTACTTGGAGTATTTTGGCAAAATTAAAATTTATGAACAGATAAAAAAGCGTTAATGGGCACTCGGTGGGGTCAAGGATGCTACTGGGAGGCAGAATCTAGATGTGCGTGTGTAACAGTTTTGCAGTGAAAACAAAGTAAATGCTGAGCAAGAAATGAACGAATGAAGCACCACAACGACAACGTCCACAACTTGGGCAATAAACGCTGCATTTTTATTTCAATACGAGACTCAACTTGCAGGATGGGTAACCCAACGACGTTGTGTGGCCAGGACTTTCTAAGTGCGGCACTTCAGGGCTTCAGCTAACAGCTGAAAGCATTAAATACATAAACAATGTGGCAAATTTTCTAAAGAGAGAACAAATACGCTTCAAGATGAATACGCTTCCGAGCATCTTGTGCATTTAAGAAAGTACAGTAAACAGCGAGTGAAAAGTAATTAATAGCATTGTAAAGTTTAATAATCCATCGGCTAAACACTTTAAAAACATGTTTTGGCTGGCTTTCTTCAACCAACTGTTAATAGCATTTTTATATACTTTAATTACCCCAATCTCAAAGCCTTTTGAGAGCTTTACTTAGTGGAAATGCGTTGAAACAAAACACGTGTTATCATTGTTGTGTTCTTTGTCAGTTTAGGCCATTATCCTACATTTACAGAATGTTAATAAGCCATATATATATTTGCTCTTGAAACAATGTCAAGTTGTCGAGAACATTTTCAAGTGGACCCATCGTATCGTGTCACGGCCAAGTCAACCAGCAACAGCAGCAAAGACGAAAGACTGCCTAATGGTATTTACATGTTGTTGTTTTAGACCTCGTCCTTCGTCCTTAGCAGCTGCCAGTGTCATGCACTTGCACAGTGCCTGGGACAGACAAACAGACAGACAGACAGAGGTAAAGGTAGGAGCCCAGCCACTTTGGCAGGATGCAAATACCCGTAAGTGGCACCAAAAGCCAACTGGGACTGGCCCTGGGGTCGAGAGTGGCAGGCAACATAATGTGCCTGGTTGGCCAAAGCGAGCTGGAGCTGAAGCTGTTGCCTGTGCCGTTAAATGTGCTTTTAAAGGTACGTCTAATTATGATTACGTGCCATGCCAACTGACAACCAAAAAAAACTTATCACAAATGGCTGAATTTTAAAGCACATGATTTAAGTTGGTTCAACTTTTGAGCTCTGGCTCTGAACTCAAGGTATCTTGGCCTGACCCAAATCCATGTGTTGACTTCTTGTTAATTATGCAGCAACTCTAGTGCTATTACTAATGTGTGTACTAGCTAAAATCATGCGTTAAATTTTAATGGATAAATCAACATAGCAACAGGCAGCTTCTACATTTTGCAAACAAATAAATCGAAATGTTTTCAAGGTGTTGAATTCCCCAAGGTTATCGAACTTAGGATGAATGCGTGTTTTCATCAAGTATAAAGATACCAATTAAAAGCTTTGACTTTTGTGACGTACATATTGATGTTTGCAACAAACTATTTTCAAATTTTAAAATTTTCCAAAATTACACAAAGATGAGGTGGAGCATATCAAAAAATTCGGGATGGAACTTAGATACAGAAATTTTAAATAAAATTGATATGCGTATGGTATACAGGAACCTGCATGCCAAGTTTGGTGTCTCTAGCTCTTATAGTCTCTGAGATCGACGCGTTCATACAGACAGACAGACGGACAGACAGACGGACATGGCTAGTTCGTCTTGGCTTTTGATCCTGATCAAGAATATATATACATAGTTTATATGGTCGGAAATGCCTCCTTCTGTCTGTTACACACATTTGCAGTACTTTATAACTCCCTTTTTCCCATTTTTAAAGGGAACAGGGAGTAAAAAGAACAAATTGTACCAGAAAAGGTTTCAGCCGGGCACTACACCAAGCGTATGCTTGAACTGTTTGAGGATTATAAGCAATAATCTAAAAAATAAACATTTGTTTTGTTTTTAAGCATTTTAAAGTGGCTTGCTTTAATGTAATTTCAAAGCAGAGTTATGTATTTTGCATTGGCTCATTAAAAAAATATTAAGATAACTTCCGTAATGAATAAGTCTACTGGCAACTTATAATTTGCTCTCACTACTGTTGCTGTTTTTATTTTTTTTTTTGCTTTTTATGGCAAACTGCACTTCCTATTGTACCTATTTTAATTACTTTAAAAACTTCCCTGCCGCATCCTGTACACTTTAATATATTTTAATAATATCACATATTGCACAAAATGTTAATTAATATTTCACATTAAACAGCGGGAGGGTTGGCGACATTCCCTGCAGCCCTTTGGTAATACGCTTAAAAGTGGGCGTGGCACTGCGATTTATAGATTTATAATAACGCGGACAGCAATGGGCAGTCTGGGCGTGGCACGTTGCCATTGTCATGTATTCAATTAAAGGAATCTTTTTTTTTATGCTACGCTTGAAATGCATAAAACTCGTTTCGTCCTTGCATTCTCCTTTGTTTCCTTCGCCATTTTCATGGGCAATTGCCGAAACTGAAGCGCGACTCCTTTCCGAAACATGGCCGAATGCAAACAACTTCCCGCCCATCCTCCAGTGTTTATTGCAGCGCGGCAACAAAATGTTTTATACACCGTGGCAAGACAATAAACCATAAATGCAAACTTGAAATGGCATTGCGGAAATCTGAGTTCCTCGTTCAGAATATGCTTTAAAGCAAATTTTTGGTAGGTAGTAATAGTACGGCCGGAACATGACAACTTGACGGCTAACAAGGCCTGCAAAATGTACGCTTTAAGAATTAATGGATAGAATTATTGGAATTTTCATTGTGATTTTGTGGCAACTCGTTTTTTAATCTTAACAAAATATATAAACTTTAAATTTATTTAAATTTTGAATTAAAATTGTGCCAATTTTCTAGTTGGTAACTTGTGCAAATTAGCAAAGTAATTTAAGCTAGAATTATTGTGTTGTATCTTAAACTTCACTCTCCTCGTTTATTTTGACAATTTTTAGATGCGGATGAGCAGCACCATTAGGTGTTATATTTTTATTTTTTGTTTTTTTTGTTTGTTTTCAAATATGCATTATAACAAAAACGAAGCAGCTACAAAATGGCTGCTAAAGTGGGCCTCTAATGAGGGAAACTCATTTGGGTAAAAGCACAGAAGCAAAGAGCTCTACCATTAAAAAGCATAATAATAAATACTTATCACAGGACGAGGAGGAGCCACAAAAACGCAGCTATGGCAAACATGTTGTCGCATATACATATATGCCACGCCTCCCATCCCCAAAACCACGCATATGTATGTTGCTATGTATGTATGTTTGTATGTATGTATGTATGGGGAGCAAATGTCGCAAAACAAATGTAAAGTGAAATTGCTTTTGCCCGCGACCTGTTGGCTCTACGCCCTACAAATGAACGACGTGTGTGTGTGTGAGTGTAAGTATGTGCATGTGATTGTGGCGTGTGTGCGTGTCGACAGACGGATGCGGAAACGGATGTGAAAAGTGCAGTCATAAATGCGCCGCCGCCTTTTATGTAAGACTTTAATAATTGTCGAGAAAGTGAGCAGCGGGTGGGCCATGGGAGAATTGCTTTGTGTGGCGCCAACGCTGACGCCAACACCAAAGAGATGAAAATTTGAAATTCGCATATTTTCTTTTATTTTATGGCCATTCTTCTTATGTTTTTTCTTTTTCGGCGCCCGTTACCTCGACAGCTGTTTCCAAGGGGCTGCGCTTTCTAATTATGACAAATGCTAAAAAATGGCCCATGTATTGCTGTGTGTGTGTGTGTATGTGAGTATGTGTGTGTTAGTGTGTTTTGTATGCCAGCATGTGTGTCGTTTGGGGATTTCTGATTTACTTTGCGTGTTTTTTGTCACACAGTTGAGTTAAATCCCAAAATAAACATAAAAATCCGCTGCAAATCCGCGCCACACGTCATCTAAATCAAATCCTTATTGTCGCCATGTGTTGTTTGCATTTCATATATAACGAAGCAGAGCAAGATTATGTGTTGTTTGTAGGACCAAAGTCAATAATACTTTCATATTTTAGTATTACGTATTTTTAAAAGCCATACAAAACAAAAAGTTTCTAATGGATAAAAGACTCAATTAATTTAACATTGTTATTCTATACTTATGTACATTATTTCCAAATATAAAGAAGATTTAACAAACACTTTATTTCACAGCTTTCTCATTTTTATCTATGAATCAAAAGAGTCATTTACAGCCTAACCATTCATAATACTTGTAAATGATATAATAAACGGATATAGGTATCAAGGAGTTGATATAGAGTTTGTTAATATTGTTATGACAGCTAAGGGTATACTAAAGTCGAGCCACAAAGATTATAAAAGAGAAAATGACATCATGTTGTTTGCGTCTGATTCCAAATATTATTACAAAAACTTGACATCGAATGTGCAGTAAGAATAATAAACAGCTCAACTGCAAATTACATGAGATGAACATTTTTTTGCTTTGCAAAATTTGAATATTAAGGACTTCTCGCTTTTCAGAGTTGTGGCGACCTTTGCTCCTCGGCATATTAAATAAGCTTAACTGAATCGGCTTCTTGGCAAGCAGTCAATATTTTTCAATTATAGGTATTGCACCCACTCCCAAGCTCAGCGATATCTTCCATTCCCCCCACTGTTCACTCTCGCTCTCATTGTCAACTTGTTGTTGGTCAACATGTTCGCTATTGAAATATAAAGTTTAAATTGAATTTTTGCGGTTTGTCATTGTTCACAGCCTGCATCTATCGACCGTTCACATGCACATTCAGCGCAGTGTGTCTGACACATGTGTCCGTCTCTACTAAACTTCTAAACCATACTCTCTCCTTTTCCTCCGCCCCTTTGCCCCTATCCGTTGCAGTTGCGGTCGCTTTGTTCACGGAAAATGCGTTTCTAATTCAATTTGCTGTCAACACGTTACAGAAAAAAAAAGAAGCAAATTCCGCCCATTGCGTTTTCACTGCCCCGATATTCAAGGGGCGTTTAACTATTTGCGGTTTGGGAAATTATTTTGCTGTAAGTGATATCTTTTAATTTGCGGAAATTGCAAAACGATTCAATAGTGTTGGTTTTGTTGATGCCCTTGATACTCATGAGGGGGCAATACGAATTCAGTAGTTAATTTTGAAATAGCACACCAATGTTTACAAAGCGCGCAGCCTGATTCTGATTCCAATTGCGAAACAGATAGCGTAATGGCATTGGGGACATCCGTTTGCAGTTTCAGTTTTGTCACAGGAAAAGTAAATTTAATAGCTCTGACAATTAAAAATGATTCAACTGAAATTCAATTTGTTATGCAATTAACTCGTTGATCTGCTGACAATGAATTAACTGCTCATTTTACAAAATAATTGAATTATTTCGCTCAAATTTTGAATTGAAATTCATTATCGTTTTAAGAAGCTGTAAAGTAGTATCAGTACTTTGTTTTTTTAAGGTCTAACATCTAATTTTAAAAATTTTTAATTTTGCTGACATATTTTTATATTTTATCTATGATTATAAGTTTTGATTATAATCTATATTTTAACTTTATTCAAAGAACATTAAAAAATTGTGCTGTAGAATAATTTATTCTATTTTGCTGTCTAATCTATCAATTATTTTTCAATTCTGCTGACTAAAAGTTTTCTGTTTTGAGAAATTAAGAACTTTAATCAATTAATGTTTCAAACTCAATCGGAATTTCAATGAATATTGTCTTTGTACTATTTAAATGTATATTTTAAATTTTTTAAAATTGAAACAAAATTTCTTTTATAAATTTAATTATGCTATTCGTGTCTGTAATTACATAACATTTTCTCAAGTAGACCAGCCAAATTGGGGGTGATTAAGAAGCAAACTTACTGACACTTCAGAATTCAACGCCTCAGTATCTCACGAATGCGGAAACTCAAATTGAATAACAGTGCAAAAGTTGAAGTCACTTTTGCCAGTTGGCAAGTATTTATAAAGCGCTTTGCACTCACATTACGCTTAATTTTTTTTTATCTCTTGTCCCTGCGTATGCGCAATTTAACATTCACTTGGAGTGGAGTGTTTGCAAAGCAATTTGCCAAGGGCTAGATTCAGTTAAATGCGATTGTTTTCCCGTGACTCTACTTGTGCTGAAGAATAATAATTTTCATTGCAAATGGCAATTTATGCAAATGAATTTTGGTTACATAATTAATCAACAATATTTTGATTTAATGCAATAATCTCGAATTGATTTACATAGCATTTATTTGTATTGTTGATTTATATTATGATATGCTGCTTATTTATTTATTATAGCCTTTCTAACTTACGGCTATATGAAAGAGGAAAAGTGCAATTATTTATGTTAATATCCACAATGTTTAACAATATTAAGTCTAAACATTTTGATTGTGTTTGTTTGTGTTTGTTTGTTTTAGCACTATTGTATTTATTTTTCATTTAAGCATCTCAAATGATATGTAGGCAAGAGAAATGCATTTCCGTATCATTAAACGCACACCTGTGTAGCTTATGTTGTGAACGTGATGCTGGCAATGACACCTGCATCTATATGAAATTACATATGTATATCTCCAGGCAGCTGCAGAAGTCGAAACTTTCAGAACGCAATTCGCAGTTAAAGTTTACATCCAGCACTTTATGTTCACTTATTCACTTCTTCGCAGGATTGTCAGAGAACAACAAGGAAATATGCATTTACAACTGTACACCTGAGTGCATACATTTAAAATTGTTCAGATCTTATGTAGTGTATTGGAAGCAAGGCAAATACTTTACAAAAATGGTTTTAACAAGGTAATTGATATAAAGTGGACTCAAAAATATGTATATATTTAGTTAGTCTTTTATTTTTGGGTAAACTATTCTGAAACGGCCCTCGAATTAAAAACTCCGCCTGACTGCGTATGTCGGCCACGTTTTACATGTCCTGTGGCCAACTGCTCGAGTACTGTCAATTTGGGTGCTTCATGTGGCAGCAAGAGTTGGGTCTGTTGGCATTTATAGACACATACCCAATGTTTGATCAGCGTGTGAAACATGCGGAGTTCTCCACATCTGGTTTTCCTTAACCACTGGCCACCAGTTGCTGTCGTTCAATGTGCCTATGTAATCGTCGTCGCTTTAATTACAAAACTTCACAGAAGCTTCAAATGAAGGACTGTAGAACTACATTCGAGAACCTTTGTCCAGTGAGTGCAGCCCATTTCATTCACTTGCCTCAACTCTCGTAAAATTAACGTAGCATACTCTACGGGGCACCAAATCCAGAACTGAGCCGCTTAGCATTGTTTTCCACGCCTCATTTTCAGTACCTGCACCAGTTCCAGTATGCCTTTCCAATCCTCGGTTAAGTCATCACCACCGTGGGTGACTTGACTGTGGCTTTGCCTGAAGCCAGGGTCGAAACTGCGGCAACAACATCCTGTGTAAGGCGATTTGCTGCTCGTCCATGCTGCTTAATTAGTGAAACTGCTGCCTCGGCACATTTGACCGGGCTTCAACTGTGGCGGCCTTCGTTCGCTTTGCCTCAAAAGCCTTTTTGCATTTAAATTGATGGCGCAGTTGGCGCAGTTGCCGCTGGCCAGGCCACTCACAAAGGCCGGCTCCCACAGCGCGCGCCCACAACAACAACCTGGCTGAAGAGGTGCCTCGCCTTGGCCATGGCAAACTTCTTTTCACAGCTCTCTCATGCAGCATACACTTAATTATACGCTTTAATTGGCATCACATCAACGCTGTATGATGCCCAGCCACGCCCAACTCCCCAGCTATGGCCAGACAACAGCTTCAATGCAGAGTAGCCAGTGAAATGACTTCAGACAAATGGAAACTAATTGAAATTCAAATTCTCATTTTTGGCCACATTGAAGACGCGGCTTGAATTTTAAGAGCCACAACACTGTTCTGTGGCTTTACTAATGACAAAGGGGGCTTGGAGCTGAGGCCCAGTAGCATCCCAGTTGATTCTTTGCTGAATTTAACTAATTTCATTTGCATTTTCGTGTTGCCACACTTATTGCTCCCTGTTCCCATTCAAAATGGGAAAAAGGGAGTTATAAAGTGCTGTAAATGTATGTAACAGGCAGAAGGAGGTATTTCCAACTATATATTCTTGATCAGCATCAACCGCCATGCCGATATTTTAATTTGAACAAAATGCGATAGTTTTCAGTTTAGTTCAAGCAAGAGAAAATACAAACTAGCGGAGTTTGACCCTATTTCTAAATACTGTTCTAAGGCTACTAGACTTTGACTTCGTGTTAAAGATGCTTCACTGCATTTTGAAATATTATTATTATAATCGAGCAGCCTTTGACTTTGCTGTACTTTTCTAGTTTAGAAGCATTGGAGCTATTCTAAAATATAGTTAGTCTGTGCTGAACATCAGTAAAGGACACTTCGGATTTTCTAAATTAAAAATTTTAGTAATATTTTATTTATTTCTAATTTGATTTTTTATTTTTTAATAAGGTAAGCAAATCTTTAACTATTAAATTTAAATATTTACGAACTGTAAGCAACGTACATTTTAAATTTTTTCCTTTTCTTTAGACTTCTTCTCTGCTCATTTTCGTCAATCCAATCTGATTCATCTAACAGTTCGGGTTTTAAAAAGGTAAGAGTAAAAACTGGAATAGTAAAACTTTCGCAATTCATTGGTTTTAACTCCTAATGTACGAAATTTAGTCTTGCAAACCGAAAAATTTTTGTCAAAAGTGGAATCCGGTACAAATGTTTTTGCGCAACAGTATTGTTACACAAATTAGTTCGAGCTAGAGAAAATTCAAACCTTGTGATTTAGAGGGTCTCGACTGTATTTCTGAATATTATTTAAAAACGTAGTAAGCTTTAACTTTTCTGAATTTTTCTAGTTTAGGAGCTTTTGAGCTGTTCTTGGATTCTTAAGGCGATGCACCAGTGATGATTATGACTTCTAAGATGAGGTCCATGCCCTTTGCAGCCAGATCCAAGTTGAAATATGAGCCCAAGACGATATACGCAACCGTTTCTAGGACGATGTGGGCACTCAGAATTCCAAGCCGAAGCCGACCAAGCCAAGAACCAAGATGGAGCAGGGCAAAGATTATCACTACGGCTGAAAGGCGCCGCAAAAATGCCGAACAAGCTCTCACAAGTCAAAGCGCTTATCGACTCAAAATGTAATAAAAAAAAAAAATGAATTTGGTTAAACAGAATTATATAAGTAAGACATGTTATAAATAAGACTTTCTTAAAATCGTTGAGCATGTGTAAAATCTTTGACAAGACTGAAAAATATTGAGAATAGTTAACGATCGGGTGCGAAGCGATTCAACTAATAGCCCTTGAAAACAGGGGCATGGCCAGTTATGTCAAGTAGCTACTCAATAGTCACAACGTCTAATCTGGTTAGTCTAGCTATAAAACTCTGAAAAATATATGCCTTTTAGCGGTTTTCCCGTTAAATAAGAAAAATTTATCGGCTTATGTTAGGAAACAAGTTCACAAGATTGAGAAAAGCTACAATATCTCAACGCTTTGTTAAAAGCAAACAATCTGACAAACTTATTTTTCAACTTATTTTGGGAAGGCCACTAAAAATTCAAAAATGTTCAGAGCTTTTGAACGTGTTGTCGAACTGGAATGAAAGTGGCAAAACACGAATACCTTCCGATCAGTATGGAAATCTTCCACTCTTTCTGTATACATGGCTATTTCGACTCGGCTGTTGATGCTGATCAAAAATTCATATCATTTTTTTCTGAGTCGACTCCTTCAATGCGTTACACATTTCGTGACAAAATTAAAATAACCTCTGCAAGGGTATAACTAATATGATAAAATTCCTGTGTGTATTAAACATTTCTGGTTTTGATAGATGACAAAAAATAAATTTTTTTTAAATATACAACAATATATGAAAAGCAACTTTTTTCAATAAATTTGTTTATTAAATAAATGCCGATAGCAATGCACTTTTAAAAACTTACCAATTAGCTATATACATAAGGCAGACTATCTGAATAATACCAATTTATTGCGCAGCTACCAGCAAAGTAAGTAATTTATTATTGGCCAACGGCAATGGTATTTGTATTTGTGTTTGTGTTTGTGTTTATATTGGTATGGCACAGATGCGGTTCATAAGATACAGTTCCAGCCGTCAAAAATATTTTCACAATTCGTTGCCGTGACAACCATAATTAATATATGCTGCACATATGCCACCGGGCAAGGGTACGTGGCAAGAAAGAAGGAATGAGCAGAATGCGCTTCAACCGACATTGGCCCCGTAACATGTTGCCATATTTGTGATGATAACAACAACAACAACCAAAACAGTACACAAAAACAAAAACAAACAACTGGCGGAAAGGGTAAACATGAGGCAATGGCAACTTGGTTGGGTTGCCTTGTTTTTAATAAAAATAAATCGCAGCATGTGCGCGTTTGTTTCAAAGAAACGGCAACTGGTTTCGTCAATGATTGAGAAAGCACCCTGGGAGAGTCCTAAAAGTCGGAGGGAATCTAACACCAAAAAAATAGGAAAGTTGCTAGATGAAAACATATACAACTAAGACCCATGAGCAAAAGAAACCAGGCATATTGAAATATTTATACACACATTTATTTACTTATATATATTAGCATATATGTACATACGTTGTTATATTTACAGCTTTATCGTACCATAAACATAGGCTCTGCAGAAGGAAAGTCAAAGCTAAGTACATAGAGTCAGTTGGGGGTCATGCAAATGTTGTATTATAAACATGAAATTCTCTTTAGCCAACTGAGTTGTTAGCCAATTATCATTTACCCTTGTGCATTAACACAATTTGTTTCAATTTGAGAAATCATAAATATAATTATATCTGTACCCACAGACTGGTAGAAAGACTTTAAATCTAAAAATTTAAGAAATATTTATTTAAGAACTCTCAACTAAGCTAACTATGCAATAACTATACTCATCATTCATAATCAACAAGTTGCATATTTTTAAATTTAAAAATAAAATGATAATATTATAAACATATTTATCTTTAAGACTATTGTGCCATATAACATGTTATCAAATTAAGTTGACTAAAAAAATCCAAAATTTTAAAATGGAAAACTCAAAAGAAAGGCATCCTCTTAACCGTCACACCCATGACTATACATTTGAATCATGCTTCGCGATAAGTACATCTGACTGCGTCAAGTGTGTGTTATACACACTGTGTAGGAATGTGAATGTGAATGTGAATATGTGATTGTGCTTGTGCTTGTGTGTGCTCTATGTGGTCTTGATGTTTTGTAAGTTTAAGTGGTAGATATTATTCAAAAGGAATTAAGACTGAAATGAAAAGCTTGTCGACGATGATGAGAACGAGGCGTCGCAACGTGCGACGGAAGGAAGCACAGCTGAGGAACGCCAACCGCAGGACGAACGCTTTTAATAAATATGACTGTTTGCAGATGCATGAATGTACGAGTATAGGTATGTTGTGTATGTGTATGTGTGTGTGTGTGTGTGTATATTTATGTTTTTGTGTATTTACTGCTTGTTTGTTCTCTCTATTTGCTGCTTGTGATGCAAATGTCAAGAGAAAAGAGCAACAGCAATTGGAAAAGCAGAGTAAGGGGCAAGTAGACTAGGCACATGCCATTTGTAGGCAGTCTTTGAATAATGCCAAACAGCAAACTACAAAGATACACGGCAACTGCTGCTGTGGCATAGCTAAGTAACGAAGCCAAGTGTCAACATAATAACTTCATTACGTTGAACGCTGAAAGTGACGGAGTTGAAGACGCAAATGCAGACGAAGGACATGGAATAACAGAGCAAACCAAACCCAATTCAAACATAAACAGCAACAGCTACCGCCTTTTCCAGAACGCTGTTGGCAATAGTTGGAACCAGAACCAAAGCGACAGAGCCAAAAATGTAAATTGGAACAGAGGCGGAGTCGTGTAGTCATATGTGTGGTTACCATATTTGCATGGTTGCGGGCTAAATGAGTGTAGATTGCTGCACATAAATTACCAGGCTCTTGTTTAGCGACAGATGCAGCCATTGAGGGCGAGACACCATTAAACCGAAGGTCATCAGCGAGATAGAAGTGAGCGATATTATGAAATAGTTAAGAAAAATCTGCACTGTAAGTTAGAGATAATAGTACTTGCTTCTTAGAATTTAAATTAGAACTTTAATAGACAAATATTTAACATATTTTGTACATTAAATTAACTACAAATGTTGCAATACCTATTTAAAAAATAAAAAAACCTCTTTTGAAGCTTTGCTCTTTCATAACTCAGCCAAAACTGAAACGAATTTACACAAATGAATATTATACTAGACCGTTTTTCATAATGATTTATAACAATCATTCAACTGACAAACACATCCAGCTAATTTGAAAGCCAACTACTTGCCTCAGTTAAGGACTCGTTGCAACTGCTCTTGAACAATTACATAAACAACAACAAGAACAAGTCCAATTTGGTGATGCCCAAGTGCCGCATATAAGCAAACACAATATCATACACTTCTCTACTTCTCTACACAAGGACAGGGAGAAGGTTTTATGTGATTTACGCATTTGGATGTTGTTAGCAATCTTGTTGCTGTTGTCCACGTGCAACACGCCGCAACAACGCCTATGCGAAGCATATGCCAAGTGCATCTAAGCCAACTAATCACAATCCAAGATAAACTGCTCTGTCAGGCGGGAGGTCAGGCAGCTACCCAATGAACAAACTCATTTAAAATTCCATTTAGGCTGTGGTTGTGGTCGTCTAGTGTAAATATACCCTGAGTTAAAGAGCTGAGAAAGGTATGCTCAATGTACAACAATTTGATTTTATCATTTTAATTTAATATGTTCACAAACATGATGTAAAGCTCTTCAAACTAGTTAAGCAAATCTTTCAAACTATATTTGAATTATTTAGTTAAATTTACGTATAACAGCTATAAATTTTTGGACAGCAAATGGAATTTAGTTAAGCACTCTTTGCCAGAAGCGTTCATTCTGATGAAATTTGGTTTATGTACTTAAGTTTCGAAATATTTTGCAGACACTGGGGACAAGTTAGCTCATGCCTGGACACTTTCAGCTAGTAGAAAATTTAAGTTTTCTTCTTCTTTTTATGAGCCAACAAACATTAACATTTTATTATTTTAATTAGTTGGCTTTTATAATATGTGTGTAGTGCACACAGTTGTGCAATTATCAGGGGTCACATATAACACACTTTCAAACTGTTTGTGTGCGTGTGTGTGTGTGTGTGCGATTGCATAAGTGTATCTAGCTAATCACCTAAATAAGCCGATTTGCAGTAAATATTCAGTCAGCCAGCTCATTTGTATGCTGCTGTTTAAATACTGTTGAACATGGCGTATGCGCGATGTTCATCAATCGCATATTCGACTGTCAATTACGTATACGTCGCATATACGGCTGTCAAATGTATACTAGTGTACTTGTATAAATCAATTTCCGTACAATGACAGACAATTTCAATTGCACTCAATCAATCATAATCAACTTTCGAGTACTTATCACTTGCAAGCTCTTTAAAATGTGCTCTCCGTTGTTGTTGTCAAGGCCTCAAGGGTTTGGGTCAGCTTTAGAGGGCTACGCAAATATATACACTGTATAAAAGGGTTGCCATCTCATGCGAAAGGCAATAAATCTTTGAGTAATACGATTAAATTGAAACAAATGAGCTCATTTGTTTTTTTGGGGGGCCAGTATGTTGAAACAGGCAAAAAAAGTTAAGTTAAAATGTTAAGATTAATGAGGGGAATTGCAAAAGGATGAGAATCTGAGACTTTGGGCATGCCTGATGATGCTCAGATGTTGAGAAAATAACAATAAAAGACCAGAAGCTCTTATGTGTATTTTCCTAATTTATGTCGAAACTAAATTGCAATTTAGGCAATTAGGTAAATATATTCACTTTAATTTAAATGTGCCAATTGTCAAACTTTGCACTAAATCACGAATTCTGTCTAAATTGCTGAGCAATATCAAATGCATTTCCCATAGCTCCATAAGCGGGGGCTAAGCATAACGGGGAATAATGCATTAAATTATGTGTCTGAATATGAATAATATGCGACGTGGGCTTGTTGACACCGAGCAAATTCATAGCCAGTGGCTAATTTGATTAATTTTATGCTCATTCAACGACGCTTGCAAATTTTCACAGATTGCATACGTGTTGAATTATGTGATTTCCCCGCCATACCTTAAGCACCCCCCAAACCATATAACATCCCAATGCCGTCGAGATTTCTGCTTGTATGAGTTATCCATTCAGAATCATTTGACCGGAAGCGACATGTCAGCAAAATGCTCCCACTTAGCTTTTGTTCCCACCAAGCTAATCTATGTGGAAGGGAGTCTTTTATGTAAGCATGAGTATGTTGGAATGCCTTATCATCCATGGATGCGAAAGGCAAATGCCAAACGAGATGTCTCTCTGTGGAAAGCGATGTTGCCGTAACAAATAAACCCTGTAGGTCGTAGCCCTTGATGTTGTCTGATTCCTGCCCATGAGTACATTAAGAAATCGATTCAATTCGATTTGGAGCAATAAAAATTGAACGTTGACTTTGGTTTTTTATACATCTTTCGCAAACTTCCGTTAACGACGACGCTTCCATTTTATGCCTTTCTTTGCCTTCCGTTCATTGCCGGATATCCGGGTGCAGGAATACGTAGCCACATTTGGGCTGCCACCCATTTATGATTTTGATTAATGTTTCGGCGCATTAGGTAAATGTTGCTGTCCATCAGGCGCCTGGCTAATGTTTATTTGCATTTAATGTGTTCTGTTCAATTTGTTGTAACATTTTTGTTTTTTTTTTTGTTCGTTCAATAGTCATATGTCATTTTACCACATCCAAAATTAGTCACTATTGCTGTTTATTCAATATTAATTTATACTTATTGATTGTTTATTTTAATAGCCATAATATACGTAAATGTACATAAAAATGTACTGTTATTTATGAGCTATTTGTGATTCACAATCACATAAAATTCTGCAGTTAAAAGTGTTGTGTATAAAGGGAATGATGCATAAATTATCTTATGTGCGCACAAAGTTAATTCAATAATAAAATGGTCGTTTTTCACTCATTGTTGATTTTCATTTTAATTTCATAATGCTTTCATAACATTTTTTTAAGCCATTTTTTCTTAATTCCACAACACACGTAAATAATACAATCAGCTCTGGCAAGCGAAGTACTCTACTTACTCGTTTATAATTTTTAAAAGTACTTACTTTTGAGTTGAATTACTACCAATTTAATTCAATTAATTTTTCTTTTTCTTTATACCCAAACCTCTTTCAAAGCAAAGCAACCTACAGAAATGCCACATCCTTTTTTCTTTTGTTTACTCGATTTAAAATATCTGTACTCTGTGCTTTTATAATACAATGCCGATATTGTATCGAGATAAGAAGAGAAAGGACATCAGCTCTAAGCCGGCTTAACAATGCTCAATGGTTATGGAAATCTTTGCTTCACTTTTCTTATAAATATTTTGAATGCTGTGCCCACTGGCGTTGTTGTTGTTGTTGTTGTTTTTATCATGTATCCGATGTGTCGAAGCGGGGTCTGACAACTTTTTGCGGCCCTCAGTTAAGGTTGTTGTGGCCAAGATATGGTCATTGTTGCGGAATGTCCCATTTTGTCCTTGCAGCAAATTGCTTCTGTTTTTTGTTCCTTTTACTTCCTCCGCTTTTTTTTGCAATCTTCCATTTTCGTTCATTTTGTTTTTATTTTCATTCTCGTTTATATTTATGGGCGAAAGATGGCTCGAGTTTTGTATGGGTTTGTATTAGCATCAGCAGGCATCAGATTTAAGAAGCTGAAACTGTTGGCACAGTCAATGGACGCATGCACTCTTAATCCTTGAAAAAATATAAACTGCATTTAACAGTCGATTGTGCACATAATTGCCGAGTCATCTCCTTTGTGCTCCTCAGACTCTTGGCTTAAAATAAAATTGTATTCAAGTCTCATTTGCCTAAGTGTGAATAAATAAAGGAACATCATTCTTTGTAGGGTTTGCCCTGTATGCTGCTCACACAGCCGATTAATCAAACAAATCAATAATTCAAGAAATCAAGAAATCAACTTGAAGGACGAGCAACACAACTGGACTTGGCTTTAGATAATGACCTCAGGCCAGGCCTTTAGACAAACCGTTAGCCATTAGGTCGAGCATGAAAATCAAATCAGTTGCATTTTCACATCAATTTGTGTTCACTCAATTTTATTTTAGGAGCTGCCCAAATGGAAATACCTTAAGGGAAATCTTTTGTTCGCTTTTGTTGAACTACAATTGAAAAGCCGCATTTCCAGAAGGCAATGTTTAACTTAAACTTTACTCATTCTTAAAGAAAACAAATCGCATTATAGAAATCGTGCTGCATAACAAATTAAAATGCAAATCAAAGTCAGATTATGAAAAACTACTATATTAAATTCACATTTATCATTCCCATTTGTTCCGTTGACACAGTTGTTTGCATTCCAAAACGCTGTGTCATCCTCAAAGCTATAAAATAGCATATGCATGCAGGCAGTCTTCAATTGAATTTCAAATCATATTTTCAATAAATTCAAGAGCTGTGCTCTGTGCGGTCCTTGATTTAATATTGAAATGTCGCATGCACAAAACAAAAGTCAAAAATATAAAACAATTTTCATTGAAAACCTGATACAACGCCACTCGTTGACTGTTATTCATTATTTTCTCATTCGATGAACAGTGGCCTTAAATGATTCAAATGATTTATATCATTGCAAAATAAATAAATGTTTAGATAAAACCTCAGTTAAATAAGAAGTATTGCAAGTATTTAAGTAATTTATATAAGTAATCATCAGATAAGAAATGTTGGTTTTTTGATTGTTCTAAAGTTTCTATATGTGTATTGTCTATTAAATTCTTGAGTTTTATTAGTTAAATTATTTGAAAATGAACTCCACTGTGTCACCTTCAATCGAGGAAGTGCAACGTTTGCGGGACAACAACAGTTGCAACAGTTTCCATCATCTGAAGTTGCCCCATTGTTTCACATGCAACAACAAAATGTAAAGTCACGGGTGGATGGGTCGCTGTCCAAAGGTAAATGCTGCACTGTTACATCCCACTCACACCTCGTTAAAAAAGCGAAATCAATTCTGCAGCTTACGAGTGCAACAATCCAATGCTCGCTGCAGCTGCTCCCCGCTGCTTCTGTTGATGATGATGTTGCACGATTTTTACTAAAAGACTCAAATGATGATGTTGTTATGAAGAACTTTAACAAGAGTTGCTTTAGCTGCAGGTGTTCTTTTGGAGGGCGAACTGTATTGGGAGCAGTTGTCACGTTGCTGCTGCTGACTTGCAAACTCCTTGCAAATTTATGCAACATTCACCTGAGCGAAAGCTGTAAGCTGAATTAAATATACAAGCACACAGACACACATATATATATAACTTGCGACAAAGTTATTATGGTAAAAGTGGAATAAGGACGCCCACTGTCCACTTGGGGCGAGTATCAATCGGCTTAAAGCATTGCATCTAAAAGCAAACAACCTTCTCACACTGCTCTTAATGTAACATGGGGTTGGGCTTAAGGGTCTTTAGTTGGTCAGTGACGTAAATCAGGTGTGTGATATATTCTGCAGAGTTACGTATACGTAATGTGATCCAAGGGCTTGCTGCTGTGCCAGCTATGCAAGGCAGAGAACTTGGTTACACAATAACCTCACATTCTTAATTCGAACAGCAATTGAAGGCAATTACTTTCAAAGCGGTTGCACAGTGTGTAGTATTGAATTAAATACCCAAGCTCAAGGCAGACAATCTTAGGTATTTCGATAATTATCTTCATTATCTTTACCCCAGTACTATATTTACCCGTGTATTCTTGCATATGTGCAGATTCTCAATACAAGCCCAAAATTTAACATGCAATACAATGGCAATGCATAATTTATCTACGCTGATAAATTTGGTTCGATATAACTTTTCTTTGTTTGTGCTTATCTTACCTAACTTACTAACTGCAGAACCTGGTTTGATAGAATCATTAATGCAAGTGTTTGAAATTGCAGTCTAAATTGAATTTATGTGTACACTGCGCCACTCTGCGGCTACTTTTACACTGAAGCGTCGATTTATGGAGCCGCAGAGCGTTTTCAATAGGTTAAACGGTCCAAAAGTCCAACCTCGCTTCTGAATTTGTTTGCCCTGAAGTTTTCATGGCATTGATTTTCAATTTGTATTGCGGCACGTGAAGTTCTTCTGCTTCATTTGACTTTGCCACCAGACAGAAAGGCTGAACAGGGCAGAGCAACTGCGTTGGCTGGTGTATATTGCCAGAGTATTTACCTAAGCGGAAAACATGAACCCGAGGCTCGATGCCCTGCACTCGGTTATGTATGTTAATGTGCGGGTATTGCAAAGCACTTGTGCGTTTCTACTTAACTATTCCCGGCCATGTCTAAGCTGCCCTATCTCTGAGCTGTCGAGCAAACAGATTTAATTGAACCAGATTTCAATGCACATATCCTTAATGCATAGATCGACAGCAAAAACGGGTTAGAATAATGTTTCAGATATGTATTAACGGTTAACTAAGTATGACATGTAATTTTAACAATTTGGATTTTTATTAAAATTACAACGTGAATGCATTCGAAATGATCCTTTTATAAATGCAGAGGTCAGTTTGCCAGTTTGCAAATTAATCCTTAATTTCAATAAATGTTAAATACTTAGTTGTACGTTTCGCGCCTTTTTAAATGACACACTCATTTGCAATTTTTAATTGGTAGATGCAATTAATTCGTGCGCAGTTGCTGTTGTTGTTTTTCTGTATAATAATATTTTGCAACATAATATGGAATTTTCGCTTTTTCAATACGCAACAGATAAACAAATTTCAGCACATGCCCTGAACAAAAATGCGAATAATTATGCAAGAGGTGAATTAAAATTAAATTGCGTGTTTTGTTATTGCAACAAGTTCCAAGTGATATAAAAGTGGTCGAATGTATATGTACATATGTCCATGAATCAATTTGACGCCCATATACAATATCGACTGTTTATAGCTGCATTATATTTTAATTGAATTACGCGGCCAGTTGGGTATTGGGTAAATGCATGCATGACTAATAGCATTGCCAGTTTATACCCTGTGGACACAAATGTATACAATATATAATAGTATATAATGTATATGCAGATTAGAAGAGGAAACTGATTTTGATCAAAATTGAGAGCTCAATTACTTTTTCTTTGTTGAACGAGCATACAGAGTATATAAGAGTATCACATTTGGTATGTGGTATAACGTTTACCATAAAAAAAACAAGTAAAAACGGTGCAGTCGGAACGGGTGCTTCCGCGATATACTCTTTTTTAGCCTCTTTTTGTAGTTGTATTTTTGATCAAATCTTTCAAGTTTTGCCATCCATTTAAGTTTGGTTGGGCCAGTTCTACAGGTTTGGGAGAAACAAACATTGCTCGATTGCAAGGGCGGGGGTGGGCGTGGCATAATTATTTGTATCCAATCTATTAAATAGGGCAATAGAATTCAACCTGAAAAATTTCGGGACTCTAGCTAAAGGGGTGTGGGAGATACAAACTTTGCTTATTTGTGGGGGCGTGGGTGGGCGTGGCCAAATTTTTTAGTCAGATCAATCAAGGAAGTGATTAGTAGCCCTTGTACAAAATTTGGTTGCTCTAGCTATAAAACTTTGGAAGATATAGGTTATTGCGGTTTGTGGGGGAAGGTGTGGGGGTGGGGGGGAGATCCTGACACTTTGTCTGCCTATGATGTATATCAACATGTACCAAGTTTGGTTGCTCTAGCTACAAAACTGTGGAAAAAACCTGCGTTCATACGGACGGACAGACGGACGGACAGAGGTACATTTCACAAGCCCAATATACTCTTTTTTCTTTATTTTTCTAAAATCTTAAAAAAGAGTATAATTAAGTTTATTTCAAAATAGATTCAAATCATCTGACAGAACAGTACAGGATATTGCAAAGTCTGTTCAGTAAGCAAAGCTTACAATCTGTCAGTTCAATAAACAAAGCTGACAAAAAACTACAAATTGCCAATAAATTATCGTTACTATATACAAAATTATAAATTAATAAAAATTATTAATTAATCTACACAAGTATTTTAATAAGTACAAACTTTCTTTTCTATGAAGCAAGCTCTAAGCAAGTAAAACCCCGATTCATACTCTCTTTAATAAATTAACCTTTTCTTTACGAGTATATTGTATATGATCTGCAATAATTATAATGATCTTCAGAAAGACTTATGGCAATATGACTAAATTATAATGCTCTTTGTAGAGATATTGACAAATAGCAAACTTTTCTAAGTTTACTCAGCTGCCCAAAAGAAAAATATCTTTTAATAAACTGCCCACTGGACTAACAAAATTATTGATGAAAATAACTTTGTCCTCAATTTCAGTTGATGCGCAAAATTCTTGGGCTTGCCTGCCCAGTGCTTAATATTAATTTGATTTTTTATCATCCTTTTCAATCCAGCGATGCCCATGAGAATAAATTGACAATGAACTTTCTACTTGAGTGACAGTTGCAAAAATTTAAAAATAGAAATATTGTTTTTTTTTTCAATTTACTTTTATTTTGCCATTGCTTTTTGCTGTTTACCCATCGCTGAGCAGACATTGGGAACAACGCAAAATTGCAAACAACTTTCGATAGTTTTCCATATATTTCTATTGTGGGTCAAGAACGAGGGAGAAACCTCCTTCCTGCCTGGTCGGGCCTCAATTACGAGACTGGGCACAAATCATTAAACAAAATAATAATTTCGGCAGGGGGCGAGCAACATGCCGGAATAAGAACGGAATGGATCTAACAATGGTTGGGGATGAGGATGAAGGCAAGGACAAGCACGACAAATTGTGCAAAACAAAGGACACACACTGCGAATGTATACACATACACACACATTTATAGAAACATTAGGAGGAGAAAACTCTTAACAGGGGCCACACGCACAGAAATCGGGCAGGCTGCCCGACAAGGACCTGAATCTGAGCAAATACCAAATGTCAAGTGCAGAGCGTTAAATTGTCGCAATGTGTGTGAGGTGCAAAGGATGCTAAGGATGTTGGGGTTCCCCGACCTTTCAGTGGTACTTTCTCTGGAAATCACTTTAAATTCTTTTAACATAAATAAACGTAATTTTTATCCAGTGGGCTTTAAGTCAACCATTTGTTATGCTCCAACAGCAGGCAGTGAAAATGGTTAAGCGTCCAATTTATTGAGAGTAAAAATGAAAATTGTCAAAATGGCTGGCCACCTTGTGAAAAATGTGTCTAACTTTGCTAATAATTTGCATACTTTTTTGCGCGTTGAATAAAACTTTTGCTCCTCCTGCTGGAACTCTTTTTTGTATACTCTGTTTTCAAGTGGGTTGCAGGCATATTGGGCTTATGCAATTTCCTTATGGCTTTTTTGACACTATTAAAGCCGCATCAACTAAATTTTCTATGCAAGTTTTTCTATACACTCAAGTTTTAGTTTTTTTTTGTACATCAGTCTATCAGGAAAAACTAAAAACAGAGTGTTTTGCAACAGGGAGCTTCCGATGGCAATTTTCTTATTTGTGCCTTTCGCCATTTGACTGGCATGCACGCATATTGCTGGGGCCAGCTGTGGTTGACTTCACTCCAGTTCTTGGATTCTTGGCACAACTGAAATTAGAACGCGCAAAAGATTAAAATTTTCACACTTTTCCCAGGCGCAAACAAAATTAACGTGCACGCAAACTTTAAGGCGGCCAACAGACACGCCCCGTTTGCCCTTAGTATATATAGTATATGTATATATCTCTTCTTGCGCGATGCTGCGTGCCAGCAGCCACAAAAAGTTGCACGAATGCAAAAACCTTCTGCATAAAATGTCACAAAAAAAAGCATTGCAAGCTCAAAGCGAGCATTTCCCTCTGCTCTTTCCCTTCGTTCCGGGGGTCTTCACATTTCCTTTATCCCAGTGTGTCGCCTTTTTCACGCAGTGGACAGCGCCGGCAGCAATCGGATGTTGTCGCTTCAACTCCTCCGACTTCAGCTCCAACAAACTCGCTACTTTATCGCAGTCCATTTGTACGCCTTCCTTTTCCATTGCCTTTACCTTCAGTTATTGGGTGTAGCTCCCACACCCTCTCATCTCTTGACCACAGACAAGCGGAAACTTATCCAACTTGTCAGTTTGCATGCGGTCGAGTTACGAGTAGCCATTTCAGCTTGTTGATTCAGACAGTTGAGGATGCAATTAGCGATACTACTATTAACGAAACGGGATACCAATTTCAAAGGACACAATGACTGTAAACCATGTCCTTTAATATTCGTTTATTTATCGAAGTTTTTACGAAATGCACAGCAACATTTTGGCGTAAACCAATAAAGATCAGATATTTTTAGGATGTTCAAGACAAATTATTCCAGTAAACATTATCAGTAAACTATCCCATTATCAAAATCATTAAACTTTCTCATAGAAAACATACAAACATTAAAGCTATTACACAAAAATCTGTTCAAGGGTGTTTCTAAATTAATGTTAGTTTCTGAAAGGTAAGAAATCAAGAACTATGCACAAATATAATAAAATGATACTTTAAAATAAACTACTTTCATAGAAGAACGGCTATGTTGTAACATTTTGCAGTTGAATAGAATTTTCGCCTTTAGCTTTTATGAAATTAAACGTACATACATATTTGAGTGTATTGTTGTGGCTGTTTCTGTTGGGTAAATAAAACTTAAAACAAATGAATACAAATGTGAAATAAACTTAGTTCTGGGGAACAGCGAACAGCTATGTGCGGTGCTGCAGTGTGTCCCGAGTCCTGCGAAATAACAAGAGGAATTTTGTTGCTGCTGCTGTTGTTGTTATTGTTTAAATATTTTCCATGCTCATCTTTGCTTTCTGGCAACAACAATGTATGTAACGAGAATAACAAAGAGCCAAAAACTAAGGGACTCGGCCAAATCATTAATGGAAATGAACTACTGCTGCAGTGCAGGACGAGTAGCAAGCCAGCAGCAGCAGCAGCAGCTGGAACCTGAGCTCGATGTTCATATTGGACATACCATTGGCATTACTCATGCGTCACGTTGGCCAGCACACAAAATGGGAAAAAAGTAGCAATGCAAGCGGCTAACGGTAGAAAAAGTAGGCAAAGAGAATGTACCATAATAAAATGATGAATGAAAACGTGTTCTTTAAACTGAGCGCGATTTAATTTGAAAAAAATTCGGAAGCAGCCTTCGGCACGGCTTCAAGTCCTGGTTGCAGTGTGAA
Source organism: Hirtodrosophila cameraria (assembly GCA_949708635.1). Classification (NCBI taxonomy): domain Eukaryota; kingdom Metazoa; phylum Arthropoda; class Insecta; order Diptera; family Drosophilidae; genus Hirtodrosophila; species Hirtodrosophila cameraria. The sequence continues at coordinate 4,215,988 of OX453091.1, read as the reverse complement.
TCTTGTAAAATCCCAAGCTTGACGCAGGCCAACAAAAAACAAATGCTATAAAGGGAGAATTTTCTTGTTTTTTTTTCTTCTTGTGTTTGCTCTTGATTATGCACTCGCAGCCTGAACATAGTACTGATTCTTAACTGTTGTTATTGTAGTTAGCCAACATAGCCGAGGCATTTTCTTGTCTCACGTAGCTGCCATGCCAATGCCAATTTACCTCTGCCTTAGATAACAGTTCCGGAGAATGGCAGGTGGCAGGTGTGGCAAAGGGAAAAGTGTTTGTTTATGCAAAACTCTTCTGGCTACAGAAAGAAAAACCCAAGCGAGAGCTAAACCAAACGCAATGCATTTCTAAGTTGATTCACTCCACACGTACCACAAAAGTAACTAAAAAAGTGCTTAACAGGGACAAAAGAAACTCAAATTTCATAAATATAACAGACTGTGTAAAGCACTGTTTATCGCAAGTCGTTTATTCAAGAAATATGTTTTTATAAAATGCATAAATTATGTATGCCTCACTAATAAACACATACCAAGTAACCGAGCTGCAACTAAAATCTGTCTTTAAAAACAAAAATGAATAGTTCTGTGTCAGAGTCGATATCAAATAACAATTATTTTTGTGTACTATTTGAACAGCACGTTTTACACTTGATATTTACAGTTCTGTTTCCATTTCGTTTTACATTACACAAACTTTAAACTCGTTTTTGATTGGAAAATCAAATTATCAAAGAATTATAAATAAAAAAGGAAAACATTGCATTACACTTCAAATTGTTGAATCACATATTTGGTATCTGTGTAGAAATTTAAATTTTTGTTACTAACCTCAAACCGCATACCATGCAGAAAGTCGAATAATAAATAAATTGCATTTACCTGAAAAGCGTATAATTTATTAACAAAACTAATTTATGCAAGCAAAAGTTTTGTAAATGTTTTAGAGCATGAAAACAAGAAATTTAATTGGCTCGAATAATCAAATACCCTTTATTTTAGTTTAAATATGCTTAACTTTGTCAAGATTTTATTTTTTAGAAATCTAAAAACTCTATATATTTTAAACTTTCTGTTGATTGTATTTTGACGAAAAACAAAAGCACGTTTTTGTTTATGCAGTTGTAATATTTAGTGGAATTTATTGACATCGTAAGTATTCTAGTCATGTTTATATTTAAGTTGGAGTCACTGCAGAAATTGAAGCTAATATTAATGGGTATACAATTGGCAGATATATTACAGCTAGAAGCAAAAAACAAGTGTAAAACTAAATAAAACAAACAAACCAGCCCCAAAATGATTTGCAGTTTCACATAACTAAAATAGTTTGCCCAAATATTCCAGGGAGAACCACAGACAATAAAATAAAAGTTTTTGGGCGTTTTTGTAAATGGACTTTGATTGGGTTTCGCTTCACACCGAAGTATTTTGCTCTCAATGCTAATAACAAAAATGTCGAAACAGAAAGATTTAAAAGGCCCAAACACAACATACAAATGCTATGCAAACGCTTTGCAAAAACAGGAATCGATGGAAGAAAAAAATATGAAAATTTAAAGACACTCTGAGAAACAATTAAGATATATATTCAATTTTTTACATTTAAAAATTCAGTTTAAGAAAAGATTTTAAGCATAAAAACAGAATAAGCTTTGATTTTTTGCTTTCCATGGTGGTTACTTTTTTTCAACTACTGCTTTTTGTACTTTTCTCCAATTTATTTAGGAACCCTATGCAACCAAAAAAAAAATTCAGAAGGATAACAAAAGGCGGACAATGCAAACGTATTTTCCATTTCAATTCTTTGCCAAGGAACTGACCAACGAAATTTTCATCGTTTCGGTCTTGGAGCCCATATTTGCTGCCCATTTTTTATGGCCCAAAAAGGGAAGAATCGGGTGCTTTGAGGTGCCGCACAGACACATACAAATGTGGAATGGGAGGGATCATAAAAATAAATGAAAAAGGTCACTTTGTATTGGTTGTGAGACAATTTAACACAGGCAAATGTGTGTGCAGCTGTAATTTTTGTGCCATTGCCGACAGCAACAACAAAGAAACAGCAACAATTGTGGAGCTACAATACCCCAAAAATCCAACCCACTTGCACCACACACAATGTACATATGTGTGGCACATTGTAAATAGTTTGTGCTTGGACTTGATGTTGGGCTTGGCTGGGGGTAAATTGTTGGGCTGGTATCATTTTGCTTGTTGTTATTATTGTTGCTTGTTGTGTGGGCAAAGTATTTATGTAGCTTGTTGTTGGTTTTACAACACACACACACACACACATAGAGAGAGAGAGACAAACATCGACACCCACACAAATAATCCTTAACAAAGCCCACACACATGTGGCCAAATGAACATGTTAAGTTTTCAACAGCCATAAATTATTTCTTTAGCAGGCTCTCTTGCTAGTTTTTCTTTTTTTTCTATATGTTAAACGTTCCTAAATGAATATAATTTATTGTGGTCATTAGGACTGACAATGCCAACCACCCTCTGCCCGCACAATTGCAATTTGGAACGTGAACAGGCATATAAAAATATACATACTCATAAACTCTGTGCTAATATAAATTCGCTTTAAATAAAAAAAAAAAAACTTCGCTTGAAGTTGGTCAATTAATAATCCGATTATGGCAACTGACAACGGAATAGTTGCATATACTGAACATATATTACAGATATCTGGATGTTATGTTTATACATATATTAAGCTTTAAATATAGAATCAATTTCTATATAGTGTTTGTGGGTATATTTAAACCCGAGTTCGGTGGAATCATCAGATATGTTTCATCAAAGTCTGTACATTACAAAACTCTGCTGGATATGTATAACCTTATATATATATATATACATACATATTTTACAAGTCAAAAAGAAGATTACCTCTTTGCTACATTTATTTAGATTTAAAAATCATCATTGAACTAGTATTGATACAATTAATAGGTACGCGGCGCCGGTGGTATTGCGGGCAATGAATCATCCAAGGTCTCATCAATCACCGGACGATATTTGACCTTGGCACAGCCCTCGTTCCCCTCTGCAAACGTCAACGTGTGCTTGCGCCAGTGCTCTTCAAATGGTTTTTTTTTCTGTCCTTCAATGGGCTTAGTGTAATCATACTCATCCAAGCGCACCTTGAAATCCTCGCGAGCATGCGAGCCACGCGACTCTTTGCGGTTCTCCATGGCAGTAATGATGTGCACAGCATTGGTCAGCATATTTTGCAGCTCCAGCGTCTCCACAAGATCGGTATTCCATACCAAAGTTCTGTCAGTCACTTTCACATCCTTGAACTGTACGCATAGCTCAGCAACCTTGTCACGTCCCATTGTGAGGTACTTGCCATCCCGAAAGACCGCTGCATATTTGGTCATTGTTCGCTGTAGCTCATCCCTCAAACAGGCCGTTGGAATCTGTCCATTGGCATTACGCAACTTTTTAAAGTTATCCATGGACTCTTCAGTGACACTGTCATCAACATCGGGCAGCGTTTCACCCGGACAGTTGTTGGCTGCAATATCCAAGGCACATGCACGTCCAAAGACGAGCAAATCAAGCAAAGAATTGGCACCCAGCCGATTGGCGCCATGCACCGAGGCACATGATGTCTCTCCACATGAATAGAGTCCTCCGACAATCTGCTCATTGCACTCATCATCTATGGTGGCCACTCGACCCATGTAGTCAGTGGGTACGCCACCCATATTGTAGTGCACTGTGGGCAACACTGGCACTGGTTCCTTGGTCACATCCACTTTGGCAAATATTTTAGCTGTTATCACAATGCCCGGCAAACGTTCATGAATAATTTTTGGATCGATGTGATGCAGCTGTAAGTGAACATGATCCTTAAGCGGGCCACAACCATTACCTTCGAGCACCTCCAGTGTCATTGCACGCGCCACAACGTCGCGCGAGGCCAGATCCTTGGCCTGAGGCGCATAGCGCTCCATAAAACGTTCACCCTTGGAATTAATGAAGAAGCCGCCTTCGCCACGCACACCCTCCGTGATCAAACAGCCCGCTCCGTACATGCCCGTAGGATGAAACTGCACAAATTCCATGTCCATTAGCGGCAACTTGGCCCGGGATACCCAGGCATTGCCATCTCCGGTGCAGGTATGACCGGCAGTTGTGGAGAAATAGACACGTCCACAGCCGCCCGCAGCAACTACCGTATTCTTGGCAATAAACCGATGAAAGGTGCCATCGTCCATATTCCAGGCCAGGCAGCCCACACATTTGCAATCCATCATAATTAAATCCAGCACAAAGTAGTCCACGAAGTACTTGCAAAGATCATCGTACTTCAGCGTCTGTCCGTACAGCGTGTGTATGAGGGCATGACCGGTGCGATCGGCCACAGCACAGGATCGCTTAGCCACGCCACCCTTTCCATAGCCCAGTGTCTGTCCGCCGAAGGGTCGCTGGTAGATCTTGCCGTCCTCCTTGCGTGAAAAGGGCATGCCATACTGGTCCAGCTCGTAAACGTTTTCCTCTGCCTCGCGGCACATGTAGTGTATGGCATTCTGATCGCCTAGCCAGTCGCTGCCCTTAACCGTATCATAGAAGTGAAACTTCCAGTCGTCCTTGTCCATGTTGCTCAACGCAGCATTAACTCCACCCTGTGCAGCCACCGTGTGCGAGCGTGTGGGGAAAAGCTTTGATAGCATCGCTGTCTTAAAGCCCTTCCGGGCCAGCTCGAAGCCAGCACGCATCCCGGCACCACCAGCACCAATCACAATGGCATCGAACTTGTGGTCATTCAGCTCGTAGTCGGAATCGCAATCACGCAGCGTCTTTGACACGTGCAGGAATCGAGTGGATCTATTGTGCCAGCCGGTGACGGCAGATTTCAGAAATGTTCGAGCCAATAGCATTTTCATGGTTGGTTGATTTAGTCACGGTTATTCTAAAGCACAATGGTTTGAAACTTCACAGCAAATGTTTTTGAATCTATTGATTTGAATACTTTGACTTAAATCTCTACACAATTCGTTTTTAAATAGTATTTGACTAAGTTTCATCTGACGACTAAGTATTCTTCGAGAATTCAGTCAACAAATGCCATTTGGCGACTTAATGTAATCTGTCATTTTCAGTATTTGGAATAATTGGAATGTTCAGCGTGATTATATCCTGTAACTGTACATTTGTATGCAAAAGTATATTTGCATATATTTTTTTAAATTCATATTTGTTAAGAAACAACTCTTTTAACTTTTTTCAATCTACTAAACTTTAAAGTTTAAATTTATTTGTATTTGATCTTAGAATGCCAAAATATTAATAAATCAATGAGTTGTGTAAATTCAGCTATTTTTTAAACGTCCTAAATTACACTGAAAGTGTATTCCTATAGGAAAGTTCCACTGAAGCACTTAGAATTTATTTTTATTCAAAATTTTTGATCTTTAAAAAATGAATAAATCTATATTTATATAAAAGAGTTTGTCCTCACTAATCCCGGAGGTTGGAAAACTCGGTCGGGAAATGTAGGAAATTCGTGGAAACCGTTGTATGCAGCTTTTTTGTTTATCATCCGATCAGCTACAGACTTATTTCCAAAGATATATATAAAAAATATTTTATGACCGCACACCAATTTTCCGGAAAATTCACCCCCCTTCATGGAAAAGTGGTGGGCAAGCTTGTATGGGCGAAAGTTGAGTTCTTATGCGATTTTTTTCAAACTCATTTTAAAAGATCTATACAAAAATTCATTAAAAACTGCATACCAATTTTACGGAAAATGCACCCCCTGTGTGGAAAGTGGGTGCTAAATAGGGAGAAAGTTGAGTTTTTAAGCGATTTGCTTCAAAGTCATTTTAAAAGATCTATACAAATAATCGTTGAAAACTGCATTCCAATTCCAAAAAAAATTTCCGGGTGGAAAGTGGGTGGCGAATACGCCAAAGTTGAGTTTTTGTACGATTTGCATCAAATTAATTTTCAGAGATACATATGAAAATTCAACAAAAACTCCATACCGATTTTCCAAAAAATTTACCCTGTAGAAAACTTTTGGTGAAAGTTGTACGGGCGAAGTTAAATTTTCGGGCGAATACTATTTTATACGGGGCGTAGCACCGCACGCTGGAAAATGCTAGTACATATACAAAACTGTTCAACCTGACTTACTAACTGACTAATTGGCAACATAGTTATGATAGTTGAAAATTGAGGAAAATCTTTTTCTTTGTTTAAACACTAAACAGACGTAAAACATGACGAGTACACGGCATACTAACATATTTGTTTTCTTAAGATAACTACTTTATCGTACTAGCTTTGCCAAATTTAACTTTTTATACTCCTTTTTTAATTTTTTTGAAAAAAAAGAGTATATTGGGTTTGTGAAATGTTATTTCAAATTTCGGATGCACGCCCTTGCACCACCGCAAATCGAAAAAAACTCCCACAGCCACAATTTTAAAGATACAGTTTTGATTTATGGTACACATATGTGTTTAATTAATGTTGATCGGTTGCGTAAATTTCATTATGATCGGATTAATAACACCAAAGTTATGGAAGAATCTATTACCCCCGTCACAGCAGGCAGAAACAACAGTTTGACATGCTCTGGCCAAGTTAAGTGCGCTGCTTGCTTCCGTTGCCGCTGAACTGCTTGAAATGCAAGTTGGGAGCAGGGAGTCTCGTAGTCGGGCATACTCGACTAGAGCATTCTTACTTGTTTTTAACAGAAACAGGGAGTAAATATGGTGTGGAAATAAATACAATGTAACTGGCAATCCCGGCGTTGCTTGGGTCACTATATCACTCCCGTGGGCTTACATTTTCCTAACGTTGAGCTACACGCGTTACGATTTTTAGGCAGATATCGGCTCAAGTGATTTGGTCAGGCACTACACTCAGTGTGCGCTTAAACCGTTTGAGAATTATAAATGACAATCTAATAAAAACATTAACTAATAGGTTTTGCATATATTGGATTGGTTTTCATGCAAACAATTTTGAACATTGTGCAGTCTGTTAAGGCAATTTATACAAAAAAACAATTAATAAATTTGCAATCGGACACACCCGACTGCGATTTATTCTTTTTTTAGCCCTTTACGGGATCAGAATTGGACGTGGCAATTGTATTTTTGCTCAAATCTTTCAAGTTTTGTCATCAATTTAAATTTGGTTGGTCCAGTTTCATAGGTAGGGTAGATATAAAATGTGCTCAACTGCAAGAGCGGGGGTGGGAGTGACAAACATTTTCTTTTCCAATCTATTTTATAGGGCAACAGAAGTCAACCTGAAAAATTTCGAATAAAAATTATTCATGGAAATTAATAAAAATTGAAATATTACCAAAAAGTCATTTCGCTTTTGAAATCGCCGAGTTTTGGAACAAGACCGGCCAAGGCCAGGTCATAACAGCTAGTACTATATAAATCTAAATTTAACAAGCAAGAATGCTCTAGTCGGGTGTGCCCGACTACGAGACTCACTGCTCCCAACACTTACCGTGTGCAGTGCCTGTAAAACTGTAGTTTCTGCCTTCTGAGACGGGGAGAAATAGATTCATAAATAACTTTGATGTTTATACCCCGATCGCAACGAAACCTACATACCAAGTTTGATATCTGTAGCTCTTATAGTCCGAGATCGACGCGTTCATACAGACGGACGGACAGAAGGACAGATAGACGGAAATGGCTAGTTCGACTTGGCTGTTGATGCTGATCAAGAATATATATACTTTATACAGTCGGAAATGTCTCCTTCTGCCATTTACATACATTTTTAGTACTTTATAGCTCCGTTTTCCCATGTTTAATGGGAACAGGGAGTACAAAGAAACGGTTCTTTTCAAAATTTGTAAAAATATATTCAGATATTTTTTTTCGAAGATTTGCTGGGACTTCAGTTTTAAACGGCCAAGCTTTGTTCTCAATATCATATTGTTTGTTTCAGCTGTTGTTTGTCAAGTAACACCATTTCTAATATTAGTTGCCATTGTCGTCGATGTCATCGTCTTCTTACCATTGGACGAACTAAAAGCTACCCATTTCCACGAAAAATTCTACCAGCAGCGGCAACCAAGAGGAAAAAACACAAAGAGGACGGCAAACGGCGACGGTTGCAAACAGTTGATTGCCATGGCAAACAGCAAACCAGCGGAGGGTTCGGTGAGGGGCTGCAACAGTCGGCGCGTCGTTGAGGCCATGCCCATGTCGGACAGTGTAAACATACTTAAGCGAAACGAAAACACGAATTACACCGCTTTTTAGCCAGGCGAGGGCACAAGCAACATGCAATCCAAACAACGCAACCTAACTCATCGCAATATATGCAAATGAGTCTGGTCGTGGTTTTCAATGGGCAAACAGATTGGTACAGGCCGCCAGTTTTAAGGTAGGCAGATCCTTGCCAGCGCCAGGGGCAAGGTAGGGCAAGAAACGAAAGACTTGGAACACAAACTCGAAACTTTACATTGAACTTGGGCAAATGGATATTCCCGGCGGCAGTTCAAACACCTAATTGCACACGGCCTGCATGCAAAGGATACTTGTGTGTCCTTTGTGCGCCCGCTATCTGCCTGCCTGATTGCCTACCATGTGCGTTTCCGCGTGTTTTGTTTATGAGTTTACAACCTCAGCCTAATTGAGGCGGGGAAATTCGCTTAGACCGGCCATAAACTCGAATTGTTTGCAAACACAAGCAGAAAGGATTTGAAATAAATGAGCACAAAACGCAGCTCACAATACGGTGTGGTAAATATTTAGGGCAAGGTCACCACCGAAAGGATTGAAATTGCCGCATTTCCGAGTAAGTTCCGCCACGGGACCGACAACCCTTTCTTTTCGACGAACTAGTCACCTGAATTTGTTAATGAAAATGACGCAGTCTTATTTTTTTTTTTAATAACCAGGAAGATCGGAAACTTATCTGTATAATCGATTTAACCTAGTCAAATGCCCATGCTTTTAGATATGTTAACAGCGTTTTTTTTTCCTATTGATTTATTTTTATTCAATTTCATAGTTTGTTGATTCTTCTCATTTACCAGCCTATCTTGCCGTTGTAGGCCTGTGTAGCTCTGGGGCTCTGTTTGCTTTTCAGCGCCACAAAATGATCAACATTTTGCCCTAATCCCACTTCCCACCTTCTGCTCAACATTGGTCCATTCACACGCAGCGGTGAAACGACAAAGAAAAATACATAGATCGAAAAAAAAAACGTTTGACCAGGCAGCATTGAAAAGGCGCGTGATCTTTAAAAACACGAACAAGTTATAAATATTTTAATAATAGATACAATAGTCAGTGTCTCAACATGCAACAATTTGTATTACCAATCGGTTTTTTTTTTTTGTCTGCTCTGTTTGCTTTCTTTTTGTGCGCTCGAAATCGATTTTTAAACTAAGTTTAGAGTAAAATAAACTATTCAAATAGCTTTAAATTTGAAAATATTTGTAATTCTCAATAATATTTCTGTTCAAATCTTTGTGCAATCATAATCAAATTTGGGATATCTTTTTTTAGATGCTCAATTAAACTAAAACTTACTTTCTGCTATTAATCTGCAAAGATCTAGTTTAATTTGTATTACTTTTATACTTTTAAAATGTAATTACTTTGCAAAAGGCAAGGATTGGCAATGATAGCTTGGTCTCTAAACGGGCCAACAAACCTTTGAACGAGAACATAACCAAGTTAAGGCGATTGCATTCAGAGCACTAGAATCTAAAGAGCTTATCGATCATGAGTTTGTTCGGAAGACATCCCCATAAGACACAACCCTCATACCACGCGTTTATCCCCTGGAGCAGAGGATGAACTCTGCAACAAGGTGAGGATAAGTTGTGTTTACCTGATCTTTAGAAGACAGATAGATCCACAATCGTTTGGCACAAAAGATTAGCCTCAAATTGCAGTTCTACCCCCAAAATGTTCTTCAACTGAGAATCTGTTTTTATATAGTCAAAAACTGGATAAACAGCTTTCTCTTAAAAAAAAAAAGACTTTTGTTATTGCTGTATTTAAATTCAAACTGAATTAAATTCAAATCAAAATCCATTTCAACAATTCCCTTAACGCTAATTTAAAAAGTGTGAAGCCTAGATTTGAAATTACTCTGATTTATACAAGGTAAATTCATTTGCAAACAATCGTTTGAATGACACTCAACAGAATTGTAAAAGTATTAGCATCAGAGCAAAATCAAAGTGAGTGCGTCGTTTGTGATGGTATGTTAACCCCAACGTTCAGCTCCGCCCCGAAAAAAACAAGCAAGTGCATATACTATATATATTTTGGCCACATATATGCTGTACTATATACACACATACATATATATACATTGACGTTTGTGTTTGATGTTTACAACTTAAAATTCAGCTGAAAATTTAACAAAAAAATTAATAAATGTATAGAGAAAAATGCTTTAAGCGGCAAACCAGTTTTAAAAACAGACGCAGACCAACAACAAACAAACGTCGTGATAAAAAAAAAATACAAAAATATATACAAAGTTTTAATTGGTTGCACAAACAAAAGCACAAAACGAGCGTCTAAACAAATCGAAGGCACTCAGAGTCGGCGGTCAAAAGTAACGAGCACTACAAAGGAACAAAGTCGCTGCACACGGGATTTTCTGGGTTAGATAGATGAATTTTCAGTTTATTTCGACAGTTCTTTTTTTAAAACACCTTCGCACTTAATAACTGGCGCATGCACTAAATGAAAGCCTGTACATTGCACAGGACTTGCCTCAAGTCCCCCCAAACACGGAGGTCAGACCGTAATCACGATTCAATGCATTGAACGATCGACAACTCATGCTTATGAATGATATTGAAAATGGGATTCATGGGACCAGAAACCTGAAATCTGACAGCTCAGACTTCTACCTGGCTGGCAGGTCCAAAGCGATGGCGATGGCTGTAAGATCGAGCGAGAGGCAAGCTATTTTCTCGCACGCTTACCTGTTAGAAGGTGTGGCTAAGTGTTTAGCACGATCATCGTGATTGAGCACAAGTGCGAGTGAGATGGCCAGCATGCCAGATGAGAAAGAGTTGAATCAGCCATTGAGCCAAATGCGTAAACAAGATGGCATGGACAGCAAGCAAGTCGGCCAAAAGACGAGAAATAGAGGTAACATCGAACACCGAGATTACTAAAAACCAAGCGCGGCTTGTGATGGTTGAAAAAATTAGCACCGATCGTCGATCATTAGCTCGGGAACGGTGGCAACGCAAACAACGCAACGCATCTCGACGTCGGCTCGAAAATTGACAAATCGACAAACGCCAACTCGAAAGGTTCCATTGAAAATTGTTGCAAGCGTAGATCGAATCTCTTTTGCTTTTATCGCCTCTTATAAATTATAATATTAACAAACTTGTGACAAAGTGCGTATAAAATCCAAATTAATACAACTTGAGTGTTAGTGTCTGGTGTGTGAACTAGTGCGTGATCTAAAAATCGCTTAATATCCAATCAGTTCCGAAATCTCGAAAGGATTATAAAAGATAACGCCGCCGGTTAAAGCCGGGGAATATACTATTGGAAAATTTGTAAGTTGCTCATAAGGTTTATTTATAATTAAAGTATATACTTTAGACTCAATTTCTATTAAATACCAATATATTGGTTTTTAGAAATTGGTAAATCTTTACTTATTCGATATGCATGATATACATACATTTTCAGCGTCAATTTTGTTTCAAGACTTAAGTTTGAGTTGAAATATCTTTAATCCCATCTTAATACTGTTAAATTTTAATCCTTTGTTTAAAAACATTGTAATCTATAGATATTATAGATACATAAGTGCCGTCGGATATTGAATGTTGCCAAAAATATATATGTGTATGTATTTTTATGAAAGATAACTGGATAGACCTACAAAATAAGCATACATAAAGATATTGAAAGTATTCTTAATTTAAAAATAAATGATAAAATTATAATTTAAGTAAAATTAATATTTGAATAAATTGTACACATGTGCAGAAAATATATATGGAACGGTTAAACCTTTATTAAGAGAAACTATATTGAAATGTTATCTTCGGAGTGCCGAAATTATATACCCTTGCAGAAAAGCTTTGCATAAGAAAACTTCTTTTTTAACCGATCGTCCCTATGGCAGCTATAAGATATAGTGCTCCGATTTCGATGAAATTTTGTCAACATGTGTGAAAAGTGCTAAAACTAAGACATAGTGAGTTTGGTTGATTTATTTTGCAAAACAAAAAAGTTTTTCATACAAAAACTTATTTTTCAATCGATCGTTCCTATGGCAGCTATATGTTATTGTAGTCCGATCTGGCCGATTCTGACATATGTACTGCCTGCAAAAAGAATAAGCATCTGTGCCAAGTTTCATCAAGATAGCTCTAAAACTGAGGGACTAGTTCGCATATAAACAGACAGACAGACGGACATGACGGACATGACTCGGCTGTCGATGCTGATCACGAATATACAATTTTTTTTCTGAGACGTCTCCTGCAATTAAATTAAAGTATAATAAAACTATATAATAATACCCTCTGCAATTTAATATAAATTGTCAAAGTTAATTTTCCTACCGTATTTAAAATTACAAAATATTTCAATGAATGCGTAGTATTATGTGTTCTAATTATTTGGATTCAAGGGCAATATTTTGAACTATAGTATAGTGAAAATCTAAAAATAATAAGCGGAATTTAAAAACTTATATCAAATCTAAATTTTTCAAAATTTTCGTTAAAGTGGAAGTTTGATTAAATTTAGATTGTAATCCCATCTAAGTAGTTTTGAATTTTGATTCAACAAACAACAGCAGCTATACTATACACCTATAAACGAGTTTTTCACAATCAGTCGATAACTGCTGATAACGAATATATATATTTTAATAAATAACAAGTGTTTATAAATACGCCTTGTATATAATAATATCTTCTGCAAGCGACTACAAACTTTGAAGGCGTTAAAATGTTTAACCATATTTTGTTGTTGTACGTTTTACTTTCAATTTATTTGTACGGCATAAATTTAATGCAAATTTTCAATTGGCAAGCCTTCTAAAATAAACGTGTGAAAATCAAACACACAATTCCAAAAGCGCCGAAATTCACAAAACACAAAATTTGACACCCAAATCTTAAATTCATTCAACACTTCTCAAAAGAAACGGGCAACGTAAGTGACAAATGCTCATATTAATGATCCTAATAATAACTCTAATAATATAAAACAGCAGAGACAGCGGCCCACGCGACTCGAACCTAGAGGCTTGAGCCGCAGACATGGTTGGGCCAAATGATTCCCACACAAATTAGGAGGGGCATAAGAATTTGCTTATGCCGACACGTCCGCAGGCATTTTAATCGGCTCATCGGAGGAGGAGACGGGAATCTAAACACACACAAGCACACACACAATTGGCCAGCAGAGCTATGTCAGCCAATTACGAAGCATGTGAAAATTATCCTATTAAATATATATCAAAAGAACCAAGGAATTTACGCCCTCGCTATGTGCAGCGCCCCCCGCGGAACCCCGTGTCCCCAACCCTGCAGCGTTGTGGTACCACGTTTAGTACTTGACAAATGCTTACTAATTAATTACAGTTTGTACAAAATTTTAGTATGCCTCTCATAAAGTGCGTCTATCAACGGGTGTTGGTCAAGCACGAGAAGTGTGCAGAAAACAAAAGTGTGATAACTGCCGATAACTGACACGCCCACCTACTTTAAAGGAGTTTTGACCTCTTGCCTGAAGTCCTTTCCCTGTCCCCGCCATGATTGCGATCCACAGCCAAAGGCTAAATTTAAATTTGGTTTATTTTCACGTAAAGTGAAGTGTGAAATTTAGCAAATGTGTTTAATCGCCTCCGATAAGCTGCCACTGGCAACTGCTACTGCCACTGTTGATGCCACCCGCTAGCTGCGTTGAAAGTCAAGCATCCTTAGCAGGTGCGAAGTGCAACCGTCACGGAATCCTTGCTGTGTGAACTAAGCAAGATTAAATCATTGCAATTACTTTCAAAGGCTACGAAGCTTGCAATTTTTGACATGCAGTTTGATTGAGAGCAAAAAATGCAGAGTTGGTGAAAAATTCCTACAAATCGGTGTCTGAGGCAAACTTTAACTTTAAGGCAGACTTCAAACTTGCAACATGGCTAAAAAAACTTTGTAATGCATGGCTGTTTGGGCTTAAAGTCTTATAGACTTGGGTTAGATTTTTGAAATGCATAAAGTGTAAATATCTATGAATAGCTGTAATATAAAAAATGTTTTATATGCAGATTCCTGAAACAAAAATGAATTCCAAACTTAAATACTTAAATGAATTCAATCAATAATCAAACCAAACGATTTTTCACGAAATTAATTATAAAATAGTTTAAATTTTAATAAAAAATAGCGTATTTAAGTTTGTTGCTCATCAAATTTGTTTATCAAATATTTGAGCATAGATAAAAATGGCTCACAGAGTTAAGCCTTTGCTTTGCATAGCAAACATAATTTCTAAATTGTAGGACCCCTTAGATTCAGTGTATTGAAAATGGTCTGAGCAAACATCAAAGTCACGAAATCATTCAAAAATCAACAGCACAAAATGGATGGGAGAGAAAAACGTCCAACCAAAACCGTCATGGCAGCCATCAAATGTTAAAGTTAAAGTACAAAGATACACACGAGAACACACAAATATACATATATATAAATATATACAATCACGCACACACACCTTTTCAGAGAGCATACAAAAACAGCTTTTCATTAAGCCCCAGTGATGGAGCGCTTTGGATTGATGTCGAATACATGAACAACGTAACCATTCAAAATATCGTATATGTATATAACGACTATGTATATATTTATATATATATATATGTGTGTATAGATATATATATAGACGCATTGAAATAAATAGACACGAGTTTTATGTATGCACATGTAACAATTTTCAATGAAAAATTTAATAATCTTTTACAACTGATAGAATATGGAACGGTTTTCCACTTAAAATCACCACTTCTCGTCTATTCAAAGATTTTGTGAATACTTATAAATACTTGTGAAGCACATACAAAATAAATACATTTATATTTTATTTAATGCTATGGCTGCACAAAAATTTGAAGCATTTATAGGTCTGCATTGTCATTGGGCAAGTACATTTTGAAGCTGGCTTTTAAAAAATTTAAAAACACTTTGAATATAACATTAAGTAAGCCACTTTATGTTTAAAGTGCCATACTTTCTATTAGATACATAAAAAGAATAGATTATTTTTAAGCAAAGTACTATGTTGATTACAACGTTGCAATTGTTGTTTAAAATCGACGTGTAAACTGTTTTGATCGGCTTAAATTCCCCAAAGCTAAGCGAAAAATCAATTAATTGAATGTTTAGTATGTATTGTGTGTTCAGAATGTTGACACCAGCTAAATTATGAACTAATTGAATCATGATTATGCATAACTAACCGCTTGACAGCATTCAATTAAATGACAAATGAGAAATACATTTTATGACAAACCATAGAAATGTTACAAAATAAATTAGAAGCTGTCCGAAAGAACCACAGTTCAATCAAAATAAAACAACAATAAGTTTAAAATGTATAAAAATCTAGCTGAAACTTTAGAGTTGAATTGAAATAGGAATAGGGATGCTGGCAGCTACTCCGTCGGCATTTCGCCTCCAATTTCGTAGCATGCAATAAAAGCAAACAAAACAATTAATACATTTTGTTAATTTATGATTACAAAACATTGCGAGAAACACTTTCAGTGCCACACCAGAATTTAGACATCACCAAGCTGATTTTAAGCGCTTCTCTCTTTTTTTGTTTTTTTTTTTTTTTGTTTATCCCCGCCGCCGCCTTTACAATCCGTGTACTGACCCGGTCTCTGGCCATAACAACAACGGACCCGGAGTAAACAGAGGTGTTTGTTGCCGTTGCCATGGCCATAAATAAAAAGGGTGCCCGCTGTTTATGGCCATGGCCAGCATCCAAATCCACATCCAAACTACGAGCCCTGAACATGAGTTGGAGTAAGAGTCAGAGTCTGAGTCTGAGTCTGAGTTTGAGTTTGAGTTTGAATTGGAATCTCAGGCATGGCTAAAGTGTGCAATATAATTAAAAGCCGACAACAGACTTGGTTGAACGTACATTCTTCTAATGCGCCCGAGACAGTCACTGCTGTAAAAGTATAAATTGCTGGAAAGATGCGTCGGTCAGTCGGCGGGTCAAACCTTCTTTGATGTAATAATAGTAATGGCAATATACCAATGCATTGCACACTGTATATTCAAATAACTCGGTAACTGTTGCTGTAACTGCAAAGTAACTGGCATTACTTCTTAGTCTTTAAGTCTAAATAGTGTTGAGCCAGGGGCACATACCAGTTATAATGTTTTTCTATAAGAGTCTAGTTTGCATAGAAACAGACTAAAGAATAAAGCTTTACAGACTTAGCTCCTTAAGCCCCCAAGTGGATTATTATGGCTTAGTTATTCAGCAAATTTAAACTGTTAGCTACTAAATTGGATACTGAGCGAAAGTTGATGGCATCAAGCTGTTGAGCAGAATAATAAGCAATTAATTCAAATATTTTTTATAGTCTGTTAAATTGAGTTCTATATATGGGACATTCTCTGATAAAAAATCAATTTAAAAAAATATTGCTTTAATATTTCTGGCAATAAAATATGTTGAAGTGTACATAAAAACAAGTATTTGGAGTAATTTTTTTCAGTGTATTTCGTCGTTGCCATGTTATGAGGGCCTAAATTTTGTTGCCGTAAAATTTTCAAATGTCAATAACTTTTACTTGGATGAGTCGATTGGAAAATTTGAGTAATGTACTTTGTAGAGAATTTTCCAAAGTTTCAAATAAAATTATTTGTTATTTTTAAAAAAAAATTTTTTGCCCTATAACTCAACCAAACTCACTTTATCTAAGTTTCATTACATTTTATGCATTCTGACATAATTTCACCACAATATGACTACTATATCTAATAGCTGCCATAGGAACGATCGGTTGAAAAATTGGTTTTTCTATGAAAAATAAAAATATTAAATATAAAATAAAATCAATATTAAGGATTCTTAAAACTGACAGTTTCTCCATTTTCATTTGGTTCATAAGAACCTCATTCGATTAAGTTTTACTTAAAAAAAAATGGACAATTTTAGGATTATAGTCAATACTTCAACTAAACAATTTATGAACTAGGTCTTGAAAATAGGTACTTTAAAATAGTTTTCAAGTCTAGAGAGTCAGAAATTTGACATTTTGGCATTCCCGATATACGTATTTATTTATTTAATGTCGACTAATGACTAATGGAAAATTTAAAATTTATAAACATGTTAAAGTGAAAATATTAAAATCAATTTATCATTAAAAATAAGATTTAAAATTATTATTTCACTTTGGAAATTGAATTTTGTGGAGACATTTGCTAAAAACTGTATTCAACTCTTCTTTTATTGCAGTAGACAATGACCACATCTCACATCTTGTCCGCCGTGGATCCTACAAACGGCCTTAATGGCAATGTGTCGGCCGGCAGCGCTGGTGGCGGCGGCGCCGGCGGCTCCCCCTCTCCGCAACATGTGCCACACAATGGACATGGACATGGTCTGGGTGGTGGCGTCGGTGGAGCGGTTGCAATGGCCTCGGTTGGCGGTGGCGGCGGCGTACATCGTATTGTCGGTGGCGCTGGTAGCCCCAATGAGCTGGATCGTAATCTGCGCGTTTCGCTTGATGATCGAGAGCTGTGGCTGCGCTTTCAGAATCTTACCAACGAGATGATCGTCACCAAGAATGGCAGGTGAGTTGTGAGTCAGTGGTTCAGTGTGGTTGGACCCTTCAGCTTGATGCAGTGGGAACGTGTTAAACGATAGTTAACGTGGCCAACAACGTTCATGTTGTCGATTGCGGCGCATTTTGTTTTCCTATGCAAATTGGCAATGAGTTTTTGTTTTGCGCTTTTGTTTTTGCTGCAATGATTTTTCATTTGGCGTTGTTTGCACCTTATAATGAAGCGTTAACGTTTCTGTAGCTACACAAATGCATATATACCATGTATATAAGTATGTATTTATTTACATGCGAGCGTTTTTTGTCGAAATAACTAAAAATATTTACCAATGTTAACAGTGTACGTCCATATACAAAGTGTAGCTGTGTTTGTGTGTGCGAAACGCGCTTAGAACTTGGACCTAACTGTCCCGGTCTCCGGTCCAGGCCAGGTGCTAATTAACGCGGCCCGGCAACAGCCGCCATCTTGTACTAATTGTTGTGGAACAGTACGCGGACGGCGCGTTTCAATATTTGTCCGAAACCGACACCGACACCGACACTGCGACTGACATCGAGACCGTCAGAGAGAGAGAAAGAGATGCAAAAACCCAAACGAGTGCTGCCTGTACAGGTCTCTATAGAAACTGGGCAAGGGCAATGGCAATGGCTATGGCAAACACAAGAGCAGCAAAGAGCAAATTGGAGAAAATGCCTTTGTCAGACTATATTTGCCCCATAGAATATTCATTGCCTACAAACTGTTATATAACTGTTAAACGGAACCATTTTTAATTGCGATCTCTTCTTTTCTCTTTGCCACTTGCCATATTGCAGGCGCATGTTTCCGGTTGTGAAAATCAGTGCCTCCGGCTTAGATCCGGCTGCCATGTATACGGTTTTGTTGGAGTTCGTGCAGGTCGACACTCATCGCTGGAAATACGTCAATGGAGAATGGGTATGTATACGAAATAAAAAAAATTCTAAGATTTTTATATTGAATTCACTTTTGTTAACTTGAGTTGAGAACTTTGAAAACTAGTTAATTATAAAATTCATAGAACTGATAAGCTATAGTATACTTTTCGTGACAGTGTAGTACTTTAAAGAAGGCATTTTAGGGCATGTCTTACAAAAAGTAAAATCCAACAAGTAAGAATAATCTAGTCGAGTGTGCCCGACTACGAGACTCCCTGCTCCCAACTTGCACTTTAAGCAGTTCAGCGGCAACGCAATCAAGAAGCGCAGTTAGCTTGTCCAGTGCTTGTCACTCTGTTGCTTCAACGAAATTTACGCCAGTGATAATCATTGATAAGTGAAATATGTGTACCATAAATCAAAGCTGTACCTTTAAAATTGAGGCTGTGGGAGTCTCTTTCGATTTGCGGAGGGCTGTTTCCGAAATTTGAAATAAACTTGCTCTGCGTATGGTATACAGGAACCTCCCTAGCTCTTATAGTCTCTGATATCGACGTGTTCATACAGACGGACGGAAAGACGGACAGACAGACGGACATGGCTAGATCGACTCGGAAATGCCTCCTTCTGCCTGTTACATACATTTGCACTACTTTATAGCTCCCTTTTCCCCATTTTTAATGGGAAAAGGGAGTAAAAATGTTAAACATAACTAATGAGCTATGAATTCCTAGTATTCTCTTAAAATGGTAACAAAGTTTTAATTACTTTAATTGTGGAAAAACTAAAATAGGGCATGAAACGCACACAAAACATGATATCGGTATTAGTTTTTTTTTTTCAATAAATATACTCGTCAACTTATTATAACTTAATCTCCGATTCTTCTATGACTTACTTTTCCTCTAACTTAACAGGTGCCCGGCGGAAAGGCAGAGGTTCCACCCTCCAATCCTATATATGTGCATCCCGAGTCACCCAATTTCGGAGCACATTGGATGAAGGAGCCCATTTCATTCGCCAAAGTCAAGTTGACAAACAAAACCAATGGGAACGGTCAGGTTAGTTTCAGATGCATTCTTTTGAGTTGTAATAATGCTAACTATGCTTTATCTTCTGCTTCCAGATAATGCTCAACTCGTTGCATAAGTATGAGCCAAGGGTTCATCTGGTTCGCGTCGGTTCAGAGCAGCGTCACGTGGTCACCTATCCTTTTCCAGAAACACAGTTTATTGCGGTGACCGCCTATCAGAACGAAGAGGTAACCTCACTTAAGATCAAGTACAATCCCTTCGCCAAGGCCTTTCTTGATGCTAAGGAGCGTCCGGACACGCTCTATCCACATGACACTCACTACGGCTGGCTAATACCACCACCCACCCACTACGCAAGCGCCGCCTCAGTAGTCGCACCGCCACCACCGCTGTCCATGGCTCAGAGTTTAGTGTCACCTTCGTCAGCATCCGCTTCCTCTGCTGCTGTCTCTGGCAGCTGCGATCGCTATGGACGCTCCCTGTCCACACGCAGTGCAGTGTGTAGCAACCGCAGCGCTCCCTACAGCCGACCTCGTGTTGTCTCCGGCTCTGGTTCAAACGGCAGCGCGGGCAATGCATCCTCATCTTCGCCGCAGCCACCGTCGGCACCTCAGACACCCACCAGTCTACATTCATCCATTGGATCGGTTAGCACGAGTGCCGGCACAAATACAAGCGTCAGCATGAGCAGCAGTGGTGCTAGTGGCTGCTTGACCAGTTCCTATTCGCAGTCAGGCTTTATGCCCGTGGAAGCCAGCACCACAGCTTCGGTGTTTTCCTATCCCAGCAGCTGGCAAAGCAACAGCAACTACTGGAGTTCGACGAGTGTGCCCGGTCCCATGCCCATGAATGTGTGCAGCAGCCGCAATATTTGTTAGTGTTCAATCCAGAGCCTAATCGATGTACCCGTTACTGACCTTTGATTCTTTCAGCAGCTACGCATAATTCACCTTCACCCACGAGTGGTTCACCGAGCTATATGACGCCCTCGCCTGGCTACACCATACACCACCTGACGCCACATAGCCACCAGTACAACATGTCCCAGTCGGATCACTTTGGGAGTGGAGCAGTTGCTTCAAGTTCGCCTCAGACCTACTCTGCACCCACACATCAGGTGTACCATCCCACACCCACCTCACCCACCCACCAGTTATACACAAATGTGCTTAACGCACCCTCGGCGCTTAGCTATCCAACCAGCGGCTGGCACAATGGCTCTGGTGCCGAGTATGGACTCTATCAGAATGCGGCAGCGGCCTATTACCAGCCGGAGTATATACCGCTTGAGATTGGGTAAGTGTTAGGGCGATCAATTGAACCGCGAACTCTACACTTAATCTCGCTAAAGTAGCTATCAATGATTCCACTCTTGAATCGCGACATATTTATACAGCTATGCCACCCATCCGTTGGAACCCGTGGACATCACAAAGACATCACTCGATGAACCACAGTCTGCCATGTATAAGACAACTGATGAGCAAAGCTCCGTCATCACCCTGGAGTGTGCCAGTGCCAGTCTAAAGTCCGCGCATAATCACAATCACAATGACATCAAGCTGGAGTCTCTCTCATTGGATCATGGCGCAATTCCAAGCGTACCCCTATCCAGCGCAGTGGTGCCCACGTCTGTGGTAACCGCTGTTAGCGCAGATACTTGGACACCACTGACACCACCCCAAAGCACGCTGCAATGATGGTCGTCAGCTGACTTTCGAGGATTTAGCTATTGCACCGCCCCAGCCTTTAGACGCATGAGACCCCTTAGCTACTTGGATGGATCAAATAATTGACCTAATTAGATATAAAGACCTTGATTAGTATCCTAAATACACGCAAAGTACACTATAGCAAATGTTTTTATCATAAAATATTCTACTTATACTGTAAAATTACCTTCCATTATGTTTGTATCAAATTATATATAAATAAATATTGTACTTTTATTGACCAAGCTATAGGCACTAATATTAATTGGCTTAAACTATGTCCAATACTTTTTTTTTAAATATGTTTATTGATTAATACATATTTATATAATTAGTGGTGGTCATTGTCTCCTTAACAATATAAAACATTGGTTTGGCTTTTCTAAATATAAAACAATTTCCTTGACTGGACATCGAACCCGAGATTTGTGTGTCAGATCAGAATGCCTTCCCATTAGTCCCAGTCGTCCACATTTCTTATACTTGAGTACAATTAACTGTATTTAAGCCTTTCAACTCGAGAACTTTTATTTAAAATCAATTACAATTTCAACTAGACTATTAAAAAGGGACCACAAAAATTGTAATTTGTCGCGAAAATATAACTGCAAAATGAAAAATCTATTATGAATGCATTTTAATTAAAATAGAATAGGGCAAACATAATGCGCGCGGAATTCTCAATACTATTGTCGAAAATCAGAACAGAAATAAACTTTGCCCTTTAGTTAATTTAGCTGAAACTTATTGTTTAAATCAAAAGAGCATTCAATTTGACCTAAAAGTTGTTCCCAACTACTTCTACTACTTTTGGCCACTCACGTTCAAACAATAGAGCCCTCAAATGCATTGAGAGACCTGCATAGAGCAGCGGCCACAAAATGTTCTCCGGGCGGCAATCTGCCAACTACAGGACCCAGCAATCCATGAAGCCATGAACACAAAATGCACCACAAAGAGAGACGTGATGATAATGAGTTGAATTGTACTACTATGTACTACTATATGTAAACTTAGGTTAGTGTGTACTAGAAAGTTGAAAGTAACGGCCTCTGAATGTGCCACCATTACAAAATGTACCAGCTGTCAATGAATAGCTGGACAACCGCTTGCACACCCACAACGACACCCACATCCACACTCATATTCACATCCACATCCACTCACCCACACAGCAGTTGTCCAGTTAAGAGGAGTGCAATTAAAAATACATGCCGGAATCATTTACCAAGGAATGCGCATCTGAAAGGCGTCAGCTGTGTGCCAAGTTCAGGCTTCAAGGTAGCCAATACACTTGGAGAAAATACATTGTGAATTCTGTATTCGCAGAGATCAACATATTTGAGAGTGTCACGCAAATCTATCCCAACGACGTTCCATTCGAACTCCAACTCTTAGGTGTCACAGAAATCTCTAGAGATTTTGATTTTAGTGCTGCCACTACTCAGAAAGAATTTTGTTATTATTTTTGATAAACCAATTTATTAAGATAATTGTTTATTATTACTTTTAAACAAAACACTTTCAAAATTTGTAGCCCGCAAGTTTAACAAATTGTATGGCAACTCTTTTCTGTAGCAATTAATTTCGAGCAAGTTGGCAACTCCCATGTTCTGTTGGTTTGCTTGAATGCATTTGTTTAATGGAGATTTTTTAAAATGTAAAATTATTAATCTAGACAATTCAAATACTTAAAAATTATAATGCAGATAGCTTATAACACCATTTTAATTTTATTTTTAAAATTGCTTTTGGTGGTGTTCTCAACCAAATCTCTAGTAATTTTGCTAGAGTTTTGAAACCAAACGCAAAACGGTTTTTTTTTTAAATCTATGTCATTTTATTTGGCCATAAATTGGTTGCAATTAAATTAAAATTGCTTCAGTGACTCTTCCATAAGTCAAAAGCCTTAATCTTAACGCATTTTATCATCGGATGTTTCTATAAGCGAATGATAATGCAAGCCTACCGAAAATCTCTAAAGATTTCCGTGACACAACCGATTAATTTTTATTTATGCAAAGTTCTTTTGAATCGCCTTATATTAGAAATATTTAATTGGTTTTGATATAAAGTTTTATCTGAAAAATGTATTTATTTTTTGTAATACGGAGTGTTGAATCGGGTAAAAACAGAATCTGTTATAAAAATAATTAAGTTTTAGTATTAACAATTGGCCTCCTATGTTATATACCAACGTGTAAGCCAAGTTTAGCCTAAAAACTGTGTGAAAAAAATGAGTTCATGCGGACAGACAGCCAGACGGACATTTCACAAATCCAATATACTACTTACCCCATTTATTTTTTTTAATTTTTAGGACTACTTAGGCTTCTTTTGTTAACAAAGGTGGAACTTTATTTAACGAACTCATTTGTATTCATAAAAAAAATTTTCAGGTTGACTTTATTTGCATTTGATCACGGATTAAAATATTAATTCTTCAGCTCAAAGGCATAATTTACAGCATAAAAATAAGTAGAAACCAGAACGATTTGTAACAGTAGTAAGTTAAAACAAGTAAGAATACTCTAGCCGAGTGTGCCCGGCTACGAGACTCCCTGCTCCCAACTTGCATTTCAAGCAGTTCAGCTACAACACAAGCAAGCAGTGCACTAAACTCGTAAACTGCTTGTCAAACTGTTGTTGCTGCCATCTGATACGGGTGTAACACAAGCAAGCAGTGCACTTAACTCGTAAACTGCTTGTCAAACTGTTGTTGCTGCCAACTGAGACGAGCGTAATAGATTCTTCTATAACTTTTGTGCTATTTATCCGATCGTGTTGAAATTTACACATCCGAAAGACATTAATTAAACATACATGTGTACTAAAAATTAAAGCTTTATCTTTAAAATTGTGGCTGTGGGAGTCTTTTGCGATTTGCGGGGGTGCGGGGGGGTGCATCCGAAATTTGAAATAAACTTGATCTGCGTATGGTATACAGGAACCTGCATGCCAAGTTTGGTGTCTCTAGCTCTTATAGTCTCTGAGATCGACGCGTTCATACAGACGGACAGACGGACAGACGGACAGACGGACAGACGGACAGACAGACAGACAGACGGACATGGCTAGTTCGTCTCGGCTGTTGATCCTGATCAAGAATATATATAGTTTATATAGTCGGAAATGCCTCCTTCTGCTTGTTACACACATTTGCAGTACTTTATAACTCCCTTTTTCCCATTTTTAATGGGAACAGGGAGTAAAAATAATATTTTTTCAATATTTCTGTCCGATCATGCATAAACAGAAGACATGGTTTTTCATCTGAGTGTAATGTGTATGGGTTAGGAAAATGCAATCAATTGCATTGGGACACTCACCTGGTAGTCCATTGAATTGCCATAGCCCATGTGATTGCAGGAGCACGAACAATGCTTGATATGTTGTTCCAGTTCATCGTCAATTATGGCACCACCCAGCAGCGCATTGTGTCCATAACAGGCAACGTTCAAGTCCTGATGATATTTGACTTGTTCACGTTCCCAGTCAATTTCCTTATTCCTATCCCGCTGTTCGTAACGAGCCTTGTTTGTTTGATGCTGCTCCAGCGCCAGCTGATTTGTGGCTGTTGTCATGCTCATCATGGTGAGCGGCTGACCAATAATCTGTTGCTGTTGTTGTTGTTGTTGTTGTTGGTACTCGACAGCACAGGCGCCCGCAACACCGCACCCAGCCCCAGCCACAGCAGCCGCATCCAAAGAGCTGGACTTAAATATACGAGCACCGCCTGTGGATTGCATTGTCCGTCTCCGACTGGGACTTGGACTGGGGCTATGGCTCTCTTGCGCTGTTACTGTTAAGCTGCTGCCACGTAAGAGCGAGCGCTCAAAGCTTTTGGGCCTGTGGAAAGCTTCGTAAGCAACAGTTTCGTTATTCACATCGTCCTCGACATCACTGTGGTAGCGCCTGCTTGGCCCACCAGTTGCTGCTGCTGCCGCAGCCGCAGTGACAGACGTACTGGCAGCAGTTAACATCAGGCTAAGACGCAGTAGCTCATTGGAATCCGCCTGTGGCAGCGGCACACTACATGAGCCCGTCTCTGTCGCCGTATCGAGGGCATCCGATTCAAGCAGCTCCCCATTGGGTTCATCCGATGTGTTGGATTCCAGCTCGTTTGGCTGCGGCTGCTGCTGTTGCTGTAGCCTTGCTCGCTGGCCAATAATGGAGGCAGCCGTTGAATTGGCGCCATATTTCCAATATGTCTTGTTGGTGCCCAGGATGCGCTGCAGCTGTGGTGGCGTTGCACTGGCATTGTTCTGCCGCTGTTTCTGCCGCTCTAGCTGTTGCAGCGTCTTAAAGGTCTTACGCACCGGTTGTGTGTGATGAAGCGTGGCACAGCGTCGTATTGGCGGTGGCGTATACACTGGTGAGACACTGTAGCTATGCGAATGTCGCGATGGCGACAGTGAACCACTTGACTTGGCACCCACCAAACGTGCCTTTAGCTTCTTGCCAAATCCAGTGCCACCAATGCCGCCACCACCTCCACCAGCACGTGATGACAAGGAGTGTGCGGAGAGGGAAAGCGCGCGCGTAAACTTCAAGCGCGCGCTGCTTGCAACGCTGCCAGCGGATTGACGCTTGGCGGCAATAAGCTGACATTCATCGATAGTGGGCAGCTTGAGCAGATGTGGATGCAGTTGCGCATAGGCCAAGGCTGGCTTGGCGTTGCCACCATTTTCAGCAGCAGCAGCACCTGTTGGTGCACCCGGCTCAAAAAGATTCTTTTGGCTGAGCGCCAGAAATTCCTTTTGTTCCTCCTCCTCGAGCGCTTTGAGCGCACGCAAATCCCATTCTCCGGATGTCATGACCAGGACAAACGTGAATCCCAATCCACAACAATCACTTTCTATCCATTTCACACCGTTCTTGCAATCTTAAAAGTCCTTCACAAGAAAGTCGTCTTCATTTCGCCATTTAACACTCACATTTTAAGTTCGCATTTTATTTGGCACGCAACACAATTTGATTACCATTAGCAAACGAGGCTATCGGCACACTGAACACAGCCAGCCAGAAGCACTGTTACTTTATAACGGTGCCATGGTATGCCAACGCAAGCAGCGAACGTTATCCACAATGTGGAACGTAAGTGACCTAGCTTAACATGTGAGTCAGTGTGTCGTTCTGTTAAAAAGCGCCTGCTACTCGGACAAAGTTCCTTCAAAAAATAAAATATCAGTCACGTAACGGACCATAAAACTTCATTTCAAACTATATTTCAAATAAATCAGACATACGCTCGTTTTCGAATCCACATGGTTCGTGTAAATGGCAAAGTAACTGAGAACTTAAATTGTATTTACTCACTGTTCCCATTAAAAATGGGAAAAAAGGAGTTACAAAGTACTGCAAAAGTATTTAACATTTCCGACTATATAAATAACATATACATTCTTGGCATTAACAGCCGAGTCGAAATAGCTATGTCCGTCTGTCCGTCCGTATGTCCGTCTGTATGATCGCGTCGATCTCAGAGACTATAAGAGCTAGAAACATCAAAATTGGCACGTAGGTTTCTATATACCATACGCAGATCCAGTTTATTTCAAATTACGGCTACACCTCCTGGCACCACCGCAAATCGCAAAAAACTCCCACAGCTACAATTTTAAAGATT
The DNA here is from genome assembly GCA_949708635.1 of Hirtodrosophila cameraria. Taxonomy (NCBI): domain Eukaryota; kingdom Metazoa; phylum Arthropoda; class Insecta; order Diptera; family Drosophilidae; genus Hirtodrosophila; species Hirtodrosophila cameraria. The sequence continues at coordinate 4,188,899 of OX453091.1, read as the reverse complement.
TAGCTTTGATTTTTGGTACACATATATGTTATATCAATGTTGACCAGCTGTGTAAATTTTATTAAAATCGGGTAACAAACACCAAAGTTATTAAAGAACCTATTTCCACCGTCTCAGCAGGCAGCAACAACAGTTTGACATGCACTGGAAAAGTTAAGTGCTCTGCTTGCTTACATTACCTTTGAACTGCTTGAATAACAATTAGTGCACTGCTTGTAATCCACTGTTTGTATGTGTTATTGAATACAAAGATGTTATTTTGATTTTCAGAGTTGGGTACAGGGAGTTTCGCAGTCGGGCACACTCGACTAGAGCATTCTTACTTGTTTTTATAGATTTAGTTAAATATTAGCTTTATTTTATTTAAAACAATTTTAAAATTTTATCCATGCATATAAAATTGCAATGTCTAAATTGTTTGTATAATTTATTGAGAAGCTCTGGCAAGTAAACTTTGATGTAAATTCAACTTTAGGGCAACTACTATATAATAAACTTTCAGGCGAAGACGGGTTAATGTTTACACAATATCTAAAATCTATCAAGAATATTATATTTTCATAGATTAGAAAATTTAAAATTTGCATAGCATTAAGCTCCACTTTGGTAACGGCTTAGCAAATATTGTCGAAACACATATCCTTCCATGCATACAAGTTTACAAGGATATTCCGACACTTAGTCTGTGTGGCTTGTTAAGGTGTTAATACCAGCTGGGATCATGGCTGTGTGGTACTATAAAATATGCACGTGCATTTATTTGAGATCCAATTTTGCAGTCAGCAACATGACGGCGTTGCCACCTTTGTTAACCTCAACGGTGTTGGTAACAGACCCCCCCCCCCTCCCCCCCCCCCCCCCTTCACCCTAAAAGGCATCCGGCAGCCGCTCATCATCGACCTGACAGCAGCGACATCAGTTAACGTTACAATGCGGTGTCATATATTTATATGCACACACACACACACAGTCATATTACATACACACGTATGTTGCAAACTCTTGAATGAGAAGCACATACATGTACATGTACATTGTACATACATTCACAAGTGTGCTCATCCTTCATCTTGATGTATGGCCATCACTTCTTAGCTGCACTCACCGAATTGTGTTAATGAAATTCAAGTCCGTGCAGCAGATTATATAGTACCTACTATGTTTATATGTACATATGTACATACACATGTACGTGCACGTGCAAGTATAATGTGTACAGTGTAGTACAATGTAAAACATATACAATTTAAGAAACATATAACATAAGAACTTACAAATAAACGTAGAAAGTATGTGTCTGTAACCAATTTTAAACTAAGTTTCGATCATGATATTTTGTAAAAGTTTACTAAAATCTGTTTTCTAAGGCTAGTTCACACATACTGCTAGCAAGTCGAATAAGTATGGCAAAGGCTTGCCAGTCTAAAACATCTTGCAGCTCTTTAAATTTAAGGAAAAAAAACGGGCAAATGCAATAAATAAAATTGAACAATTTTAAAAACGTAATGTTAAATACGCCCTATTTAATACAAAACTGTGCAGATTAAAATTGAAAATTTTAATAAACTCACACACCAAATTGTCGGCTTATTCGTGTTGCCAAATTTAAAATACCCTTTTAGGTATACTTAATATATATGAAAAATTATTTATCATTATCATTTTCTTTTCCGAATTTTCCTCGAGTTTTTAATTCAAATTCCAACTAAAAATTAAAAAAAAAAAATTTCGAAATGTAAAATTTAATATCTCCAAAACTGTTATATATATGTCTAAAATTGAAGGGACTTATTTTTAGGCCCATATATTGACTTTCGTTTTTTGAAATACGTAATGCTATACGCAAGTTATAGTGAAATATTTTTTTCACTTCAAATAAATTCCACTTAAAAATAAAACTTTAAAAGTTTTAAAAATAAAAATTTTACGCCCTTTTGAATGTTGCATAGTGTTATATAATAAATACATATTTCATAAATTAATAAGCATAAATAGTGCTTACGCGTACAAGCTCAGCCTAATTAGAAGAGCGGATTAACCAATTATTCAATAATTCTTTATTATATAAACAAGTAAGAATACTCTAGTCGAGTGTGCCCGACTACGAGACTCCCTGCTCCCAACTTGCATTTCAAGCAGTTCAGCGGCAGCACAAGCAAGCAGTGCACTTAACTCGTAAACTGCTTGTCAAACTGTTGTTGCTGCCAGCTGAGACGGGCGTAATAGATTCTTCTATAACTTTTGTGCTATTTATCCGATCGTGTTGAAATTTACACATCCGAAAGACATTGATTAAACATACATGTGCACCAAAAATTAAAGCTTTATCTTTAAAATTGTGGCTGTGGGAATCTTTTGCGATTTGCGGGGGTGCGGGGGGGTGCATCCGAAATTTGAAATAAACTTGATCTGCGTATGGTATACAGGAACCTGCATGCCAACTTTGGTGTCTCTAGCTCTTATAGTCTCTGAGATCGACGCGTTCATACAGACGGACAGACGGACAGACGGACAGACGGCCAGACGGACAGACGGACAGACGGACAGACGGACAGACGGACAGACAGACAGACAGACGGACAGACAGACAGACAGACGGACATGGCTAGTTCGTCTCGGCTGTTGATCCTGATCAAGAATATATATAGTTTATATAGTCGGAAATGCCTCCTTCTGTCTGTTACACACATTTGCACTACTTTATAACTCCCTTTTTCCCATTTTTAATGGTAACAGGGAGTAAAAAGCAAGAATATACCATTAAAAACTATACTTTCGTTATAAACTTAAGTAAGTAATGATTTTATTTTTGCTCACATCTACTTTTTCTCAAAGTAAATCAACGTAAAAATTTACGAAAGCAATGACTCGTAAACATTCTCAGTTTCATTTTTGATTTATTAACATACTTAAACAGAAAGCAAAATAAAATTCAGCATTTTTCGAAAAATTATGCAACTTAATTTGAGCAAGCCACAAATTTTCGTTGCAACGTTGCAATGTACATTGTCACAACGCTGCTGTTGCTTTTGCTTTTGCTTCTGTTGCCGCTGTCGCTGTCGCTGCCGCCGGCAAGCCATAAATTTAGCTGCAACACACCCAAGCCCAAACCCAAGCTCCCTCTGCCGCTCCTATTCCATGGCCCATGGCTCTCCATATATATTGGGCGGAGTTACTGCCCACACAAAATCCCAGTAAAAGTTTGAGCAGCGCTGCCACAGGCACAGCCGCTACTGCGATGCGCTATGCTGGAAGAGCCGGATGGCAAGAGTCAAGATCAAAAACAAGCTGCTGCTAGGCAAAGCCAAAGTTGCAACAAACGAACGTCAGTGCCACCATTTGGGCCTCTGCCTCTGCCTGGCCCTGGGGTTCAGGAATGAGGTTGAGGTTGAAGGTTGTAGTATGGGGCAGACGCCTGTTGCGGCGTTCTGCATTTAATTTCATTCATGAGGATACTGCTACAAACGAGCCAAAATCGAATCGACTATACTTTTCGAATGTGTAACAAACTTCAACCACCATTCACTAACCACCACACACCACCCACCACGCACTGCCCACCGATTGCAGCTGCGGTTCTCAGTGTTCCTAGTTTAGGCAGCAACAGAAATTGGAAAGCATACTTCTCGGCGCAATGCCAAAGTCCAAGCAAACAACAATACACAAACAACTAAAGCGGCAAAAGTTATTGAATTCGGAATGCAGTTTTGGTTTAAGACAACAACGTAATGTTTCTGTTGCTTTGTGCCACATGCCGCACGTTGCAAGTTTCCATTTCTTGGGAGCACTTTTCGTTCTTTTCACTTCACTTATGAACTTTCTGCCGCATACGCACTGCCACAGTTTGGGGCAAAGAGCTTATAAGAATGTACATGTGTGGGAAAACAATGAAAAATTGCAATAAAGTTATTTTTAAGCCTTATTTTCACCCAAAGCTGATTCAATTCATAAATTCCAAAATTGAAACGGATCAAGAAATAAGAGTTATCCTAAATGTGCCGAACGGAAAGTTAACAAATACAACAACTTTGTTTTTACAAATTGCTTTTATGACAGCTATAGAATATAATCCGCCGCTTTTTATCAAGGCTGCAATCCGGTTCCGAACCGAACCCCTCAGATCCGGTTCGATTCGGGTTCTTAGAGTCCTAAGAATCGGACCATGAACCGAACCTTACAAACTTGTGTGCCCCTGAACCTGAGCCCGGACCAAAACACTTTTATCAAAAACCGGTCCGCGAACCGAACCTATAGTTTTACCTAATGTACGAACCTCCGAAACGAACCTATTCGAAAAATTTCAAGGTTTGAATCCTAGATTTTCTTCAAATACTGTATGAAGTAAAATAACTTTTATAATTGCTAATCTTGTTTAAGATGTTTATAAAAACAAGGAATAAGGATTTTATATAAAATTTGGTGGACCGATTTTGATTGAATTCGGATTGAATTGTTGATTTTGACCAGTTTACTTATCTTGAAAAACAATTTATCGTTCCTTTTGTGATCTAATTCGGCAGTTCCGGCTGAGTTAAGTTTCATCAATATATAACAAGCAATCTTAACTGAGAATTGAAACTGTCACACTTTAGAACATTTTAATATCAATAAAAAGCAAAACGGATTTCTTGATTTTGCTGCTTAACATTTCGAAAGCATGTCAAAACGTCAGCAGGAAATTCAGCGCATTGAGCGTGAGGTTAGGGCAAAGCTACCCTATCGCACCTTTCGTGAGATCACCTTCGACAGGGAGCAGATAAAAGCCAGCATTGCGCCGCTGAGCTTCATTGAGGCACGTCGAAATCGTGGTCCAGTCTATGAAGCTCTACAGGCTGAGCTACGTCATGAGGGCTGCCAGATGATGCCAGAGTTTGTGCGTTGCCTGGCCGAGAAGGAGCAGTCGCTCTTTGAGTCCATCAGCATTCGTGCCCGCATCATTGACGATCGCCCGCTGCTTTACGAGATGATTGAGAAGCTGAAACAGGCCGAGCTTGCCGTGATTAAGCGCAAGTTCAAAGGACTGAAGGAATGCTTTACGCTTTTCTATGAGACACTGTTGCTGCTGGAGCCCTATCGTGTGAAGTATGAGTATGCCCTCAATGCTGTTATGGAGCATATCGTCTCGCTGTGCCACAAGATTGAAGGCCAGGAACGTGATGCGGCCGAGATGATCGCACGCATTTATTATACGTATGCTATATTCCTGGAACGCACGGGTCAACGTGCCAATGCTATTACCTATCTCCAAGCTACCCTGGAGCTGGTACGTGGTCATATGTGGCTAGCCGAGCCGGATAAGGGTTCTGCTAGCCCCATATTACACGCTTTGGTGGCTCAAGAGCTTGCGCGCCAGCTGCTCATCCATGGCCGGCAGACTGTGCGCCAGCAGCCTGAGGAGGCGGTTGCTATGGCCAGAAAGGCAACAGTACTCATTGCGGAAAGTAAGTTAGAGCTTCCGATTTATTGAATGTGTCTTAACTTAACTATATCTTAGTTGGACGTCAAAAGAACTTGGACATATTTTGTGATACATTCTTGGAGCGTGCCTTCTTCCTTATGGAGGGCAATAAATATCATGCTGCTCAGCAGTGTCTGGAGCAGATCAGGGCCCAAATTATTGCCTGCACAGAGTACAAGTTTGTCAAGCTGAACATCAAGTTTTATTTATATCTGGGACAATGCGCTGAAAAGTGAGTAAGGTCTTCTATTTTTAGAATAAGTTTATTTATGTCTGCTTATCGCAGCTTTGATAACATAGACAAGGCTATTTCGGGCTTTAAGCGTGCTTTGCGCCTTTCGCGTCTATACGATCACAAGGATCACGAGGCAGAGATTTTACTCAACCTTGGCAAACTCTTTGCCCGGGACACACAAAAGACGGGCATTGCCAAAAAGTGTTACAATCAGGCCAAAAACATTTACATTGACTTTAATGATACGCACAGCAAAAAGACAGCTGTCTTTCTAATGGGCAAACTATTGGCCGATGAGATTACTCCGCTTTATATGGCCATGTTGAAAGCATCTAGCTCACAATACTGCGCCTTTTTCAATTTACGTCAATGGAAGAATCGTTGTCGGCCATTCTGGCTTAAACTGGGCAATGAGATAATCAAACAGGAATCGAACAATATATACTGCCTACTGGAGGAGGAGAAAGAAGATCCAGTTAATGAGCCCGTCTTTTTGGACTTGGATGGCAACACATTCAAAGTCGAGGAGGGTGATATATTATAGTCGGGAAATTGTAATAAACTATAAAATTGTTATTGTTTTTTGAGTGTAATACTAGAGTTAAGGATTTGCGCTTAGAGTTGCATCGAGTAGCTCATCTTTTCAGTGCAGCTCTAAGTGCAGCTCAAGTCTAGTATTATATAGCCTTTATATTGGTGTCTAATAAAAATTTGGAAAGCAACAAACCTTTTCTAAATTTCTGGTCAAATTTGATCTGCCGAAAACTAGGAATTTTTCCGACAACCTTTCTGCAAGAACCACCAGAGTTAGTCTCCTTGCTTGTTGTTGAAACTATCGATAATTTAAACTACTGATATCGATAGAAAAGCACTCTGTTTGGTTTTCCAGCCCTCGACTAAGCACATACGAATATGAAAAACCTTAACCCAAGAGCAACGCTAACAAATTGATGGCAGTAACCATAACAATGCAACCAACTCCCCCGCATCACCTATATATTGTTGGAAGCTGCGTTTCAGAATTCGTATTTCCGCTGCGCGGCAACAAATGTTGCTGATGCATTTTGAGGAGGCAAAGCAGCGGGGGCAAAGGGGGGTTGACTGTGGGTTTTTAACCGGTTGTAAATTGGCAATGTAATGCGAGGCGCAATAAATTCGCAAACAACATGTCGGCACAAAATTCTTTAAACATTTCCAAACTGCATATTTATCATGGCAAAAACACATGTGAATACTAGAGCACACGTTCACATATGTATGTATGTATGTACATTGTACATATGTACATTTATGCATATAGTATGTACATTGCCCTCCGAAAAGTGGCTGCAATATCAAAATACATATTTGTGAAGTACTCCGTTTCATGGGTACTCTACCAAATGAAGCATATCATGAAAACAAAAGAGAATGCTTGACCAGTATATTCCATAAATTCAATTATTATTCGCATATCTTTATGATGTATGACTGAAGTATATAATGCCAAAACTTATTCATTAATACTTATTGACTATTTTTAAATTTAGCACTCTCAACTAGCACTCTCCACATTGCCACAAAGTCAACTATTTCTATTTGCCACCAAATGTATATAACTGTGTGTATGTCTTAGCACCCGGCGAAAAAGTTGTTGTAAAAGTTCGCAAATGAAAATAAATGCTTAAAGTTGGTTAATTAAAATGAAAATGAAAAGCACTCGACTTGCACACTTTTCAGGATATTTCGTAAGCGCCCGCAGTGGCAATTAAATGAAGAATGGGAAACACCGGATTTCAACCTGTTTTGGAAGAATAATTAGGCAGCTATTTATATTGGTGTTTTGGTGTCGAAAAGTTTAAAATTAAACAAATGTCGCAGAAATAGGCAAATCCCACCAATAAGCAAAGTTCTATGAGCTCCTTTTTAGAGCAAGTTGTTTACACACAAGCGAATTCCAAGTGATTAAAAGTCAATTTCGAACATACGATTAGCTTTTAAACTACGGCAACATTTGTACACACGGGCTTAGATGGCAGGCAGGCTGTGCTTCCTTCAAGTTTTTCCACACATGGCATGGAAAACGTAACTTTGTTGTGATACAACGCTCTTAAGTCAATTTCGCGGCTCTCAGAAACCTTGTTTAGGAAATATTCAGAACTTTATCAATTAAAACTTTAATGTTAAAGGTGAACTCTGGCTAACTTGCTAAGCAGTGAATGTGATTAAGTTAAAAGAGATAAGTGTTTTAAAACTCACTTTATGTTGGCATAATTGTCACATAGATAGAAGAGTAATTGCCCAATTTGAAAATGGTAAATTATAATTATGAAATACAAGATATTCATTTATGACTATTAGATTTAATAAGTTTTACTGGTGTTTTGAAAGTACAATATGCTTGTCTGCTGTCAATTTTTGATCATATCAAAGTATGTTGTGAAATTTTGAAATAACCAAAGAATACATAATCTTAAGCTTAAATAAATTTTAGGAAAATAATAATTTAAATGGATTTCTTTTGTCGAAACGTAACTTTTAAATATGCAAGTTAGTGCATCCACATTTTGGTTATTTTTTTCGTCTAGTAGTCTCAAATTCTACTCCAAAGACAAAGAAATGACCTTAATGGCTCTAGTTCGAAAATTATGAAAGAATAAATAAATATTTTATGGTTGCACATGTTCCTTGGATGGCATGATCTTAAAGTAACCGTCTACCAAATAAATTTTTGGCGCGCTTGGTCCACTGCCATCCGGATTGGTTTTCCAACTGATGGTCAGGCATGGCTCGCCCGGTTTGATATCTTTCGGTATTGTAATCTGATAATTCTTTGCCTGTTCAGCATGCACATTGTTTTGATAAAGTAATATGGGCTGTTGTGCCACAGCAGCATCCGGGTGATTGTTCACTATAAAATCAAAAAGGTGGGCGTTGTTGTTTATTTGCATTAGTCATGATTTCAGAATCCCACTTACGTGAATGACTTCGTACGCATCCAAGCAGCAGCAATAGCAGCAATGGCAGGAACAACGTTGACAACGTCAGAAACTTGTACATTGATTTAGATTTCATCATTGATTTGTATAAAATATAAACAAAACGCAACTAAAACAACAACAAGGGAAGCAGCGTCTTTGTTTTATATACTAGATGCTGCACGCGTCTCTATATAATAAGTCGCTATATTACTACTCGTATTATCAAACGACGTCTTGAAACAATGCGATCTCAGCTGGAACTGCTCGAGGTTTGAGCGTTTTAAGTTGAAAAAGCTCGAAATATAGCGTACAATCTTCTCATACTCTCTCTCTTTCGATCTCTCTGAGAACTATCTCACCTGGCTGGAGCAGTATAGTTTGTTATGCTTATCGGTTCGTTAGGCTTGAATGAATAATCAATGGCTGATACATATTTTGAGCAGAGATTGCCTCCTCAAGTTGTAAACAAAGCTCAGACACTGATTGTCTCAATATATTAATATAAATATAACGCTCGGCTGTTACTGATAGAGAGCAGAGCATAAAACAAACAGAAGCAGAAACTGAAACAAAAACAAAACAAAGGAAACGCTATGTGGCATCAACTGCGCTTTTGAGGTCAATAGACACATACAGACAGACAAAGATAGAAAACCAACAACTGCATAAGCTAGGAAGTATTTGTATACTCGAATTACAGCAATACAATAAAAAATCGGCTCAAAATATAAATAATATTGCACAATATTAAAAATATTTAACTTGATCTGATGATTTTTGAGAACTGCATATTTAGTACACTTGCAGATTTCAATCAGAGGTCTGATTATTTGATCCAATTTAGTCAACTTCCGAAAACAAAGTAAAGTTAAGTCTAGCTTGGACATCAGTGTCAACAATAAAAATTATTCGAATTTAATTTTCAAATATGTATATCGAATACTTATATTGACCTTAACCGGTCAGTTGCAACATTTGTTCTGCCTGCAGCACAAATAAGGTTTAGGACTTGGCCTTTTTAACTCAGCTCATCGAATTGACCAAAAATATTTAATCAAAAAATCGTGTTTTATGCAATTGTGCTTTAGTTATGGCTAACTACATAACAAGTTAATCAAATCAGAGCCTAGTTTGACAGTAAAACCACATATATTGATTGTTTTAAATAAATGTACCAAGCGCATGTTGCAACTCAGTATAACAGATTATAACAGTTTTGTTTTCAGTAAGAACTGCTTAGCAGTTAGCTGCTTGCTTATGTAAACTGCTTGCAGTTAACTGACACTGCTTAGCACTGCTTTTATTTATTTTATTTTAATTGCTTTTCAAGTTGGCCACAAATAATGCAGTAAATAAGACAATTGCAGCTATTTACAAACTAAAGAGGCACCAACCTTTATATAATACGAAATCCCGCGTTATATTTTAAAGCTCCTGTGAATCGATTTTCAATACATAAAAAAAACAGTGGATCTTATAGCCAACAAACCAGCAAAACACAAAATTATTATGATACGTATTTCTGTCTGACAACCGACAAAAACTTACCACCCAGCTGGGCTAGTATGATGATGAAATCGTTTTTTAAATATTAAATTGGACGTTTGATCACTAGACTCTGCCAATTAAATCTAATCATATTGAACAATTGCATCTGTAAGTTACAATTTGTTCCTTTTTAATGCTGAGAGATTCATTGCTAATACTTACTGTAAGTCAATTGCTTGCACACTTTAAAGTTGCCAAAATAGCTGCGTTCATAGTCATAGCCACCTGTAGAAAGTGTTTATACATTAGAGGTGCAATTATTATACCATTAATACAATTTAAGTTAACCTGCAATACTCACACTAGCTTAGCTATTCCAAACTGCTTCGATGTCAACTGCTTGCTTATAATGTGAACTGCATGCATTTCACAGACACTGCTTATCACTGCTTATTTGTTATTTTTTAAGTAAACTGCTTTGTGTCCATCATGGTTTGAAATAAACGGAGATTTTGCAATACTGTGACACAGCTTTGGCGCCAATTTTTGAAACCGTAAGTTTGCTTGTACAATAGAATAAATATGTATGCCTAACGCCCTAAGATATCTAGGCACGCTTAGAAAACAGGAACATTTTTAAATCAAACTTATATTATTTGCAAGGCCCATGGAAGAACATATTGTCAGAAAATGTGTTTTCTGGATTTTCAATTAATTAATTTTGACAGAGCTCTAGGCTCAATTCATGTACTTCAAAATTTTAAATAAATTGTTTACATTAATTTCGTTAAATTCATTGAGACATACAGTTTAAGAGTACAGTTTTAGCTGTACTTTTAGTTATTTTAAAGTTGCTTTTAATTTATTATATATGTAACTTACAGCGAAAAACATTAAACGTATTTTTAAACAAACAAGCTTAATTGTAGTATGTATATTTCTATATGGTTACATTTAGCAACAATTGTTTATATTTTACATTGCAAATTAATGAAATCTATATCTACTTTATCTAAATCATTACAAAGTTGAAAAGGTATTGTTTATTTGATTTGTAGCTTGTGGAGGGACTGGGCGTAGGTCTTAAGGACACTTGGAGGATGGTAAATAATACATATATAAAATAACTATATATATCAAACAAAATGTCAAATGGATAATAAATTAACTATTTTGACTTTGCCCTTGGACGGAAACCGTTGCTTATAAAATTGCAATAAACAATTTTCAATTTAAATTAAATTTTCCCCCTTGTCTAGATAACAAATTAACATTGCGGCTTATTTGGAAGACAAACGAAAAGAATTTGTTTATATGCAAATATTAATTCATTTTCTGTTATTTAATGATATCTTGAAACTTTTCCATTGGTTTGTGTTTCATCAAGTGTCGTTTTTTGTGTTGTTGTTGCTACTGTACACAGTCTTTGTAATTGTTTTTCTTTTTTTTGTCGCTCTTATTTCCTGTTGATGCTCTTCTCGAAAATCAGATCAAATTGGGGCTACACTATCCACATTGCCCCACCCTAAACCTCTGTGCTATGCGTCTGTATGCGCACCTTTTTCACACTTCCATTGCGTCGCATGGGCGGCGAACTGCCCGACCCGGAATAGCCCGGATTCTGTATGCCCAGCGTCGGATCGGGCCGGGGTCGCGGCTTCTTGAGACTGGAGCGTAGCGGGGAGCGCGTTACAGAGTCAAGTGTGGAGCCATTCGATACACTGGTCACAGTGGTGCTCATAGAAGCCACACTGCCAGCGGTGCCAGCTCCATTACGTATGCCACTGTATGGCTTGCCGGAGGCGTCTGTCACCGAGACGCCATTGCGTGTACGTGGCTCCTTAAAGCCAGGATTGTTAAAGGTGGTGGCACTAGCCGGCGATGAAGCGTCCAGCGCCATTGTGGGATCGCCACCAGGGCTGCGTGAGTATATAACGTCATACAAGGCGGCCACAAACAACGCAATAGATAAGACAATTACAACTATCTGCAAACGATATAGAAAATGTTTGCAGTTCAGCGACATTTTATCAGCGTTAAGTAAAGTTTAAGATACCAACCTGTACATAGAAGGAAATGCCACGCGATATTTTAAAGCCGAAACGCTCCTGTTCATCGATTTGCAATGCAAACAGCACAGTGGCTATTATGGCCAGCAAACCTGCAAAATACAAAGTTATTATTATTATTATATTTCTGTCCGACAACTGACAAAAAACTTACCACCCAACAGGGCTAGTATGAGTTTAACAATGACCAGCGATGTGTAGGACATGACAACCTTCTCCCGCGACGATATCATCGCATGTTGTATAACTGACAATATGCAAAAGATGCCCAGCACAGCTGAGCTGCCAATGGCCAAGAGCCCGCTGACGAACACTGCATCTGGGAAAGTAAGAAGGGAGATTATAAATATGTTATAAATAGTAAAAAATATTAAATAATAATGTCGAATAGATAAAGTCACATTAGTTCAACTACTTTTAGCTTAAGGTTAGATTAATTGTATTAAACCAAATGCAATTACAAAACAGTTTTAACAAGTATGCTCTGGTCGGGTATGCCCGTCTACGAGACTCCCTGCTACCAACACTTAACTTGTGCAGTGCCTGTCAAACTGTAGTTTCTGCCTGATGAAATAGAAATAGGAAATAGATTCGTCAATAACTTTGATGTTTTTTTCGCCCGATCGCAACGAAATTTATGCAACTGATTAAGATTGATAAAAGAAATATGTGTGCCAAAAATCAAAGCTAAATCTTAAAAATTGTGGCTGTGGGAACCTACATGCCAAGTTTGGTGTCTTTAGCTCTTATAGACTCCGAGATCTGTTTGTTCATACGGACAGATGGACAGACAGACAGACAGACAGACAGACGGACATGGGTAATTCGACTCGACCAATGCCTACTTCTGCCTGTTACATACATTTCCAGTACTTCCCACTTGTCATGGGAACACGGAGTAAAAAGCTCAAAATAAATATAAAATTGCTCGATTTTAGATAGATTTGTCTAATGCTTAAATAAAATGAAATCTTATTGAACAATCTTAACTTTGAATGCTGTCAGATACTTACTGCTTAGCCTGAACTTGGATACATCGTTGCCGCATTTCTCACGATTATAAGTCAATTGCTTGCACACTTTGAAGGGCCCAAAATAGCCTCGATCATAGTCATAGCCACCTGTAGAAAGTGTGTATACATTAATAATAGTTATCAATAATATAATCAGTAGACTTACCCGATGGACTATCGTAGTAACCCCAAATAGGTATGCCAATGGCGACAGATGCTAAAGCAAAGCAGACAAAACCCAAACAGGTCACCCCAGCAACATAAAGTGTCGACGTTGCCATGTTTTACTGTACAGCATAACGATAACGATGACTTGCGAGTACTGTACTGTTGCTAAATACTAAGAGATCCAGGGTATCAAACGGCCAAATGCTAGCTGCAAAAAAGTATAAAAGAAAACGTTAAAATTATTAGATCCAGTTGTTTAAATATGTGTATTTGAGTTTCAGCTGCCACAAAATACAGACAAAACTTACTTTTTAAGTATATTTCGAAAGCAAATAAAATTCATTTCTTGTTGCCTCGTCAATTGAGCTGTATATCATTTATGGAATGTCAACTCTGTGTGGGCTGTGAACCAAATACGTTGCCAAATGAGTGTGTCATTGTCAAGCATATTCACTTCTGAATGAACCTTAGCTTACCACCCATTTATTCACCCATTTTCCCACTTGGCCTGATCAGCCTTTTGCTTCTCCTTCATTTAATGTAATCCAATATTTGGCATTGTGATTACATAAGTAGCAGAGGCCCACTTGCCTGTTTCTCAAATAGTACTTGGTAAGTAGTATCTCACACAAAAGCTCATGAGTCGGTCATCATCGTCATGGTGAACAATTGGATTTCATTCATACATAAAGAGCTACTTGTTGCTGACCTTGAGATGCGGAAAAGCTTAGCCAGAAGTGGCTCATTGTAAGATATGTAGATGCCTCGATACACACGTGTATGTGTATCTGTGTGTATCTATGTGTGGGAGTGTGCATCCAACAGATACTTGAGCTTAAATTGCCAGAGAATGCCACTGTTGTCTCAACTGTTTGACAATTCTAATGTGTATTTCAAATATTTGTGCTCTGATATAAGCCGCTTTCAAAATAAGCCGCTTTTCTGTAATTGAATGCCATTTACAATCATTTGCCAACTTTTTAACGTATCTCTAAATATATATATCTGTATCAATGCGAATATATTTTGACAACTACCACAATTTTTTGACAGCAGACTGCTAATTGAAAGGCAATTACAAATTAGCAGCAGCTATTTTCAAAAGTTGGCGTATGCGTAATTTAAAATAGAATAGAATGTGTGAAATTGCATTCCAAAAGTAAGAACGTTGATTTCGTGACTGCGATATACTCTGTTCTCTGTAGTTTAATAAATTAAATTTTTGTAAAGACTACTTATATACTTATAAACTGTTCTTAAGCTTAGGTAATATAATAATAATATAAAAATGTTATAGTAGTCCGAACTGACCGATCTTAACATTTTGTCTGCCTATGGTATATACCAACATGTAAACTAAGTTTGGTTGCTCTAGCTTCAAAACTGTTCATACAGACAGACGGACATTTCACAAACCCAATATACTCTTTTTTTCCATTTTGGAAAACAGAGTATAGTTAATTAAAGTATGCCGTTACAAACTATATATATTAGTACTGAAATAGCTAATAATAAAAGCGATTTTCGATTTAGAGTTCGATTAACGTTATATTTTTGTGGGCAAAAGATCGATTGCATAAGTTAAATCTATTTTTTGTTCATCTCTAACGTCTAGTTCAAGTCAATTGACCCCAATTATCATAGCTGCAATATCATTGAGCAACTCCACAAATAAACCAAGTTATTTAAAGTAGATCCTTAGCCCGTTCACTTCATGCAATAAACAAAAGTCTCTACTGAATTCTCAGACTTTCAATGACATAACGAGAAAACTGGTACGAAACTTAAGATGACAAAGCCGATATAGCATTCGAGATAGCGCCAAAAACAAACAAGAAGTGTAGTGTGTACCGCGAAATTGAAGCTAAAGTTGAAGCTTGTTAGTTGCTTCGGGCGGGTGTCGAACTTCAAGCCGGCGTTCGCTGTTTGTTGCTCTTAGCGGTAAATAGACAACCGGCCAGACGAACAACAACAACACGGGCAATAAAGTGAATGCAAAAAGTCAGGCGAGCTTCTTAAATTACATTCAAGCAGAAGAGGAAGAGAGAGACGCAACGTCGTTGGTTCTGCTTCTTTGGCTCAAGAGAACGGAACGGGAGACCCGTCTATATGGTCGCTTGAGTGGAACCATCCAACTATTATAACTGTGTGGCGTTCTACTTAGTTGAGGGCAGGCAGCAGGTTGTCGAAATATTTGAAAGGTTATTTCATATTACAATCGAAATGTAATGTGTGTGTGTGGCACACAAACATATGACAAGTTGGCTTATGGCCAGATTAAAGCTGTAGATCAAAAGATCAAAAGTTCCATACCCTGCGGCTAAGTTTTCTTCTACTCTTTCCCTGCTCAGTCCATCAGCGTCAGTCAGTTCCCGTCGAAGTCAACTCCAAGTCAAAGTCAACAAATGAACTTTTCTCAATTGTGTCACGATTTTCAACTTGCATAAATTTCCAAGTCCTCTTTTTTTTATTTTTATATTCTGGATAGGCCAAAGTCAGGCCAGGCCATGCTACTCCGTGATACTCCTTGCTTCATCTTCATCTTAGCCTCTGTGTGGGCAACGAGGGCAGTTTATAGCGCTCTTGGCCATTTGATTTCTATTGGTAGTAGACCCGCGCGTGATTCAGAGGTGCTGTGCATACATTTATGTTTATATGATTTACACGCGCCGCGTTGGTGTCAAGCCAACACACATGGGGGCAAGCAATAGCAAGAGTGAGGGGCAAGTACTACATACATACATCGATGTTGCTTATTGAGTAGCCAACACGTTTTTCAAGCGTTTCGGACCAAGTAATTGTCAGCGGGCCGTCGGCTACAGTGCAGCCACTTTGGAAGCCACATCGTGTGTAGGTTGTTGATGATGTCGTGTCAGGGACAGCATTCAGATGCCCCACAAATCATATCCTACTTTTATATTTACAAGCACATAGGTGCTTCAAACAAAGTTTGTCGTTAGAAGTTAACTCGTCAATTTGTGCCAGATGGTAGTTTTTACTCCCTGTTCCCATTATAAAGTACTGCAAATGTCTGTAACAGGCAAATCGCAAAAAACTCCCACAGCCACAATTTTAAAGATAAAGCTTTGATTTTTGGAACACATATACATATGTTTAATCAATGTAAGCAAACATGAACAACTTGGAAACAATTTAATTTGGTTAAATACTAGATATCAACAAATTTTCTTCCCATCTTTAAAGCCTTCCTTTATATTTTAAGCCCACGCAACTATCCAATCTACAAATACACGTTTTCAATATTAAGTCATCCATAGCTTATCAAAACCTACTCGTATTATTTTTCACAAAGCCCTCAACCAACCTTATTTCTTTTGAGTTTCGTGATTCAAGCACATAAAGAAGACCTTATTTATTGCACAGCTTAACTGGCACACCACTTGAAACTGACAGTCCTTAGTACTTTAAACAAAAAAATCAATTAACATGCATTTCAAGTCAAGTCTAAATAAAGTTATTTCGCGCTGACCAGGCCAACAACCCTAAAAAGTTCAAATACAAAACAAGCAAAACGCTCGTCACTTAATCAAATGCGCCAAATCTGTTTGGGCAAAGCCTAACCGAAAGCCAAAAGCCTATATATAAGTATAAAAGGTAGCTTGGACTAATGAAAAGTCACTTTTCCACGGAAATTGGGTCATCAAATGGAGAAAAAAGGCAGACAAACAGGAAATTTACTTCAATTTGTCGGTCTGCCTGAGAATCAAATGGCAAAACGTGTCGCGGTTTGGACTCGGACTTGGGGGTTATGTATACGTCGTTCGTATTGTTAGTCTACCATTCAAATGGGGCGCAACGTCAAACCTAGAGTGATAACCCCTCCGGATTTGCACCCCGCCTTTTGGCTAAATGAATGTAGCCTGAAGCTATTTATTGATTTTCGCCAGAATCGTGGTCTGTTTATTGTTGTTCGGTTTCAGTTGGCAACGCGACTTGGCCATTGTTTATGCCTGCCTAACTAACAGCCTGCTGGCTTGCACTTGTTGCCATGGTAAAGTGCACGCAAACTTTTTAGGCCACAACAGCTAGCCAAAAACCAGAACAGCAACAGCTATAGACTTGTCAAGCTCTGCTTTGCTTTTGCTTTAGCAAAATTTTCCCAAATTGGGAGCACTGGAAAATGCAATTTGCTTGCGGTTATTTGGCCAAAAACGCTTAAAGACTTCAAAAGCCAACTTCAAACTGCAGCATCTGCTTGCCAAGACTTCACTTAATGAGGTGACAAAAGAGCCAACTAAGCAAGTCATTATCTTGCCAGTGTTGCCAAACTTCATCTTTAGATGCAAACCAACAATAGTATTTTAGGTTCTGTTCTTAAATAGTTACGGAACTAATTACCCAAATAATATAGAAGATAAAACAGAGCTATCCGTTGCGAAGTATAACTAACTGCAAAGTTGCCAAACTTCATTTTAAGAAGCTACAATTGCAGAGTTTCCAAGCATCACTTTAAGAAGCTACAGCTCCAGTGTTGCCAAACTTCACTTGAAGAACCCACAACTGCAGGGTTGCCAAACTTCACTTGAAGAAACTACAACTGCACAGCTGCCAAACTTCACTTTAAGAAGCTATAACCACAGAGTTGCCAAACAAGACAGAACTTTAAAGAGCTAACTGTTAGGGGGAAGCATCCACTGAAAAGTTTGCAAACATCACTTAAAGAAGCTACTGCGGCAGAGTTGACAAACTTCACAAAATAAAGCTTCAACAGCCAAACATCACTTGCGTTGCATTCTATTTTGCTAGTCACATAGTTTGCAAAACATCACTAAAAGAACTGCAACTGCAGAGTTGGCAAACTTCACTAAAAGAAGCTACAACTGTACAGCTGCCAAACTTCACTTTAAGAAGCTCCAATTGCAGAGTTGCCAAACTTCATAACTTTTTATCCAATCGTCTTAGAAGAAAAGATAGAAGTTTATATGCGTGAGGAAGAGGCCTCCATTGAAAACTTTACATGCATCACTAAAATAAGGTGAAACTGCAAAGTTGTCAAACTTCACTTGAAGAACCCACAACCGAAGAGTTTCCAAACTTCACTTGATGAAGCTACAAACTTCACTTAAAGAAGCTCCATGGGAGTAGGCTTCCAATGCAAAGTTTGCAGACATCACTAAAAGAAGCTACAACTGCACCGCTTCCAAACTTCACTTTAAGAAGGTACAATTGCAGAGTTACTGAAATTCACTTTAGGAAGCTGTAACTGCAGAGTTGCCAAACTTCACAGAATGCAACGCATGCTACTTTGGTAATCTCATAAATCTTTACTCAAAGGTCTAAGAAGAAAAGACAGAATATTGTATAGAGTTCATCATTGGGAGTAGGCTTCCACTGCAAAGTTTTCAAACATCACAAAAAGAAGCAGCAACTGCAGAGCTTCACTTTAAGATGCTCCAGCTGCAGACCTGCCAATATTCACTTAACTGTATCGTATTCAATATTCACTCCTGAATCGTCTCCAAAGCACTAACCGGCCGGCATCTCTCACCATTTTCCAAGAGCAACTTTAACTGCTTTCCATCTGTATTATGTTTTAACTTAGTTAGTTGCTTGCTCGCCTGTTACCAAAAGCTTGCGGCGTTAAATAGCACGCAAAATGATGAGCAGAAAAGCGCTTGGCTTGGCGTTTGCTAACTAGGATGCAGTTTGGTATGCATCGACATGGACACGTTCTGCTAATTCTGACAGCCTATCGCACTGTGTGTGTGTGTATGTGTGTTGTGTAGAAGCGGGCCATTGGGAGGCTGAAACTGGAAAACGCTGTTGCCGCCGCCTCGTTGCACTTTCTATTTGCCAAGCCAGTGAACCGTATGCCGTATGCCGCTCGAGGCTGCAGCTATGCTATATACAAATAAACATATATATACATATATACGTCCCCAATGCATTGGCTACTTTAGTTAATGACTTTATTGAATCGAGCAAGCTGAGGCCGAGCGCCACGCATCTTTGTTTCTTGACTCTTCGTGTGACTTGCCTATCAAGCGCAAAATTAGCGCGGGCAAATTAAATGAATAGACAACGGGCCATCATCGCAGTCATCCTCATTATCAACAGCTAAGGGCTGGACAAGGGGACAAGGGGAAAGGGCGGACAGGAACCCATTGTGCCATGAAAGGCGCTTTGGGTGTTCTCAATGACATAAATTGGGTTAAGACGTAATACGTAATTAATGAAGCAGCAATGTTTTGTAACGGTAAATACAGGGTTAGAAAATACTTGAAAAATAATACAAAATTAAATTCAAATTTCAGATATAATAAAATAATAATATTAAGAAGTACACTGTCATTTAAATTGATAAAAAATAATTATATAACAATTAAACTAAAATTGTTTGTCATGGTCAAAAGACTTGTGACAAACGTAAGACTTATTATGTAAATATACGAGAAAAGGAGAGGAATAGAAAAAGAGAGAGACAGATAGATTGTGAGAAAGGGGGCGCTGTCAGAAAAGGCAATTGTCACCCAGGAAAGCAGTTGTGGCCAAGTCAAAGCAAACCTGCAACGTTAATGACAATGTCTGCAGGGTGACACACATATGAATGTGGCAGGAAGGCAGATGGTTTTGGGGCAGCGGGGGCAGTTACTAGTGTACAGTGGCTGTCAATGTACTTATATAGTCCAAGTTAGGGGCGTTGGCAGGTTGATTGTGTGCACAACTTGCATATTTTGTTGTTGCAAGTTGTCATAATGAAAGATAAATACTTTGCAACAGAAAAGTTTAGACAAGCAGCTGACAGTTTTCAGAGATAGACAGCGAGAGAAAGCGGGGGAAGAGACAGAAAGTGCGGTAAGCTACTTTTGCAGCTGTGCTAATTGAAAACCCTAAGAAGCGCTCGAGAAAAACTTTCACCAAAATACAAAACTAAAATTATATATGGCCAGGGAGTTGAAAGACATCACAAAGTAAAAGTTTTTTCACAATGCAGCCGAACGTGAAAATTCAAAAAGAAAAGAGCTTCAAGTGCTACAGAAGAAGAGCCGAGCGTCGGACGACAACAGCTTCCGTAACGCAAAGCAAACCAAGAAATGTGGTAACTACAAATCAAACAAGAACACCAACAATTATAAAACAACATAACCGACAGCTAAGATGATGATGACGACGACGACAAAAACTAGACAGCACTCTGCCTCCCCCTTCTAACCCCTTCCCTAGCCACCCATGTGTGACCTACTTCCATGACACTTTTTTTGCTTCAGCTACTTAGCTACCCAAGTCCCCATCCCCATTCACAAATTGTATCTGGCCTCAGATTAGCGTGTATGCAGCTTGAGAACCTTTTGCTTCGCATCTTCCTGCTTTGCTCAACTTACGAGTATATCTCATGTTAGACGCAGAGCTAAGATTGAAGACAAACTGTAAAGTGAAGAAGGGAAGCCAGCTTCGACTTGATTCTGATTCTGATTCTATCGAGCGGAAGTTGTTGCCATTTTGCCACTTAACAACTAACTGTTCCCTGGCAATAAAACAAGAGATCTCAGCTTGGCTGGGAACACTAGACGATTAAAAACAATCATTGAGAAATCAAATACAGTTTCTTTTTATATTCTTATTTTGTCACGTTATGTGTAACGCATTGTTCAACACATTTCTAACCCCACCAAAATCCCGTAAAGACAATTAAAAAGCTGTTTTACTTTTATAGATAACTTATCAAAACTCACCTAGTACAAAATACAAATTAAGTATTGGTATGGTATTGTTGAAATTTTACATGGATTTCTGAAAATTAATTTGAGCTCGATCGGGTGAGAAACAGCTAAGTTTCATACAACAATTTTGCGAACATTTTCCGACTTGGTGATGGAGGGTGATTTTCCGGAAAATTGGTATGTAATTCTTAATGAATTTTCATACTGATCTTTGAAAATAAGTTTGAAGCAAATCGCATAAGAACTCAACTTTGGACTTTTTACCACTCACTTTTCGCCCAGGGGGGTAAATTTTTATATAGGTTTTTGAAAATGAGTTTTAAACTAATCGGATAATAAACAGAAAAGTTGCATACTACGGTTTTCCCCGAATTTTCGACTTTTCCCGACTGAATTTTCCAACTTCCGGGACTAGTGCTCACTTTCTACCTAACCTATCAATTAAAAACATAAATATGTTGTGTAATATATTACTTATAACAACATTTCGATTTCTGTCTAACTAAGAATACTAAGAACGGAAGTTTATTGTTCGACGTGATTTCAATCAACAATTACTCGACCAAATAGGACCTGCCTATTAATTAAAATGTAACCAAGGTTGTCACATCACCTGGCAACGAATGAAGCACGTGATCTATCATTTGCATCAAGGAAAAGTCTAGTCTGTCTGCTTGGCAATGCCTAATTGCTTGTCGGTCTGTTTCATCAGCTCAGACTGTTGAGTTGCCTGTTTATAAACATAAATGTGAAATTGCAAATATCTTGCAGTTTATGAGATAGCACAACATAAAGAACAAGACCACAAGCAGGAGGGGGCCTCCTTGGCAACCAGGAGCAGGATACAGCTTTGATGAGGTTTGCATACACATTTGTTAGGCATCATATTTTTGTTGATTATGTGTAAATTGAGAGTTTGCATTGTTAGCAGAGAAAAGAAAAGCTATGCATAAAATAACAATGGTAAACTTATTTTCTTTAAACTTTTTACACCTTTAGCTAGTTAAACTTAAGCTCTTAATAATAATTCAATTTAAAAAGTTATGCATAAGCATTACGCCTTGTAAAAGTTAGTGCAATGTCTCACAGATTGTTTAATGATAAAACGAAAACTTGCGACTTCAAAAGACTCCCACACAACGGTATTAATATGATCATAATCGAGCTTTAATGAATGTATATACATCTCTCGTTGGAAAAACAAGTTTTCATTGTGTGTGCTCGCAGAGGCAAAGGTCAGCAATGCAAACAAGCAAACAAGATACTAATGAGACTCGAGAGAACCTCAAGATACGCCTATATATTTCTATATATATATATATATATATATATATATATATATATATATAATGCGGAACCGATCATTTTGTCATTTCTTCAAGAATTTCGCTTTACGGCTATTCCAAATTGTGATTGACTCAGCTAAAAAAACATCGTCAACTTCTGGCCGCTGCCCTTTTAATGTAATTCAATTTATGAATTTCAGTTTGTCCGTTATTGAACCGGTTGTTATTGTCTCTGTTTTGGCATATATCTTTCATAAGTACGAGAACGGCTTACGCAGCGTATACATAATTTCGCTCTTTCGCTTTCCCAACTCGTGCGCATTAAATATTTGTATAAAATTAACTGAGGCGCGGTTCAGGTTAACAACCTTGACCGCGAATATTTCAAAAGAGTAAGAATCATATTTTTTATGTTTTTTTCTGGCATAAAAGTAAATTAGAATCGTAAGAATCGCCAAAGGGAAGATGAGTCTTTTGTTTACTTTCCAAAGGCGTAAAAAATAAATAAAAATGATTAAATAATGTGTCTTAAATACCTTTCTATACCCTAAGACTGTATTGAAACTTGAATTAGTCATAGAACATGTCGGTAGGTTAAAAAACTCAAATTTCAAACGATCGTTAATATGGCTACTAGATTTAGTAATCATATGTGCAATTCCGTAGTGGCGTAACGTGACATTTGTACGCCTAAATATTAAAAAAAAAAAAAAAATTGAAAAAGTCAAATTTCAAACAAATTGTTTTCTAATTTAATGATATAAGCAAAAATGAGTGTGGCGTAACGTTACAAAAAACGGAAGTGGATTTTGGCTTGGATTACAAAATTGCAAGACTCTGCGAATAGGCCAAGACTTTTTGCACAAAACTTTTTTATCACGATTTAAATTAATACAAGTTTGTTTTGCAAGTTATAAAATTTAAAAATTTTTTATTACTCTTAGTATGTGGCGTAGCGTTACGTTAATTTCCTTTGACTTTGCACTTGAATATTAACATCTAAGCTTGGTTAAATTAATCGCTTATCATATTTGTTAGTTAGTTGTTAATGTTAGTGAATGTTTGAGAAATATTTTTCATTAAGTGTCAGCTCATATGACAACGTAAATATTAATGAGAAAGCGGTTTAAAAATGAACAAAATAAGGGGCAAAAGTGATTTTTGCAGATTGCAGTCGATATGCTCATGATAGTTATTTAACTGGATTGTAAATTGTTAGATTTAGTCAATATCTAACAATTTAACAAGATTAAAGGGAGTTATAAAGTACTGCAAATGTGTGTAACAGGCAGAAGGAAGCATTTTTGACCTATGAAGATAGAGCTTTTTGGTACACAAGTATGTTTAATCAATGTCTTTCAGATATGTAAATTTCAACACATCGGATAAATAGCACCAAAGTTATGGAAAAACTTATTTCCACTGTCTCAGCAGGCAGAAACAACAGTTTGACATGCACTGTGCAAGTTAAGTAAGCTGCTTGCTTGTGTTGCCGCTGAACTGCTTGAAATGCAAGTTGGGAGCAGGGAGTCTCGTAGTCGGGCACACTCGACTAGAGTATTCTTACTTGTTACTAATTATGACTTTGCAATTTTCAGTGTTGGTGGTCTTTCTGGCGGAAATGCCCATATTTTGTTACAATGTTTTCAAGAATTCTAAAATAATTGAAAATAAGTTTGTAATTTAAAGAAGACTGACGTTCAAATGATTTCTTTAACTATCCATATTGCATTCTTAAGAAATAGACAACAAATAAACAACAATTTAATTATTTTAGTGAACATTCAATTTCTATGCATGTGTTATTCTTTATCAAACCTTACGCAACATTGATTACACAAACACAACATCTTCTTGTACCTACAATAATTTATGAGTTATGAGTATATGCATAGAAGGGTCATAGATCGAAAACCATTAGTTAAACGCACACAACCAACGCGATCATCAAAGAAAACGAGCCAAAAAAAAAACAATGTATAGAATGTTTGGGGAGGTCATGAAAAGTCGCTCAACTTGCGCAAACCAAACCAAACAATTTGTGCAAACTGAGTTAAATTGGTGCTCCGTATTTATAATCGAATATTCAAAGCACTCATGAGCAAAAAGTAGCTGGCACACAAAATGTTTGCATAGTTAAAGCTTCTCTTCTTTCTACTCGTTTAGCTAATGGGGTCAATTGTACAATTAATTTATAATTTTTATAAGCTTGCAACTTGTTGGCAGCTTGCCCGGGTTAGTAGGTTTCTTATGGGTTGAAGTTGTTTTTTCTTATTAATTAGAGTGTTTAGTCAAAAAGATATTATGTGTGCGATAGTTGGAAAGTATTTTGGAAAGCCTTTAATTTGAACTTCAATTCACTTCAATTTTGACGGTTTCTTTTCTAATTTCCGCCCACACACACAACAATTCAAAAATCACGCTTTATTATTATCACGCTTTTTATTTGATACTCCTATTGTGATTCAGACAATTTGAAGAGTTTCCAATTTTATTACAGGCGCTCCCGATGTCAATCCTCATGCGCATTGTCGCAGTAGCTTCGACGCTTGCATACAAATTGCCGCTGTTTACTGTGAAATTTGCATACGCTGTACTTAAAAGGTATTGAGGGTATATTCGATTTATGGCAAGTAACTAAACTGAATGATATTTATTATAGAAGACAGCGTACAAAGCTTATGTAATTGCTTTGCCACTGTCTGCAGAGTATACAGTAATCGGTTAGTTTTCCCCTTTTGCTCGTTTTAAGTCAATCTTGGGGTTTTTTCTGTGGGTGGTTTGTGAGCAGTCAACGGTAGCTAAGCTACCTAGGTGGGTCTCTGGGTAATTGCCATGCAATTCTGTTGTTTCAACAATTGTTTGTAAGTTGTTTCGTGCTTAGTTCCGTCAAAACATGATATATACGTTGATAAGAGCGTTGAAATTGTCATGGCTAAGATGCGACAGCTGGTTATCATTTAATTAAGGCAAGTGCATAACAGTATTTAAGCTAGAAGCAAAAGAAAAATTAATAATATTTCTAAAAATTCAGCTAAAATAGTTGAAAACTTTTCCTTACTAAGTGATCTTAACCTCAGAATGGATTTGAGATAGTAGAGCCAAGTATAACACATCTCCAAATCGAGCACTTTTGTTGCCTTAGAATCGTGAATGAATCAAAAGAGTATTCAAAACCCTTTTCCCACAGTGTACCTAGTACACATAAATGTACATAAAAAGCATTCACAATGTTTATTTAAACTAAATGCTTTTCTCCACATTTAGATAATGCAATTCTGTTTCCAGCAGCTTTTATACAGCCAGCTAATTTCCTGTCTTTAATTCAATTTCAATTTGTTGTTGCAGTTTTAATTTCAAATCAATGCTACAAGCTTTCTACTACCTTCCCCCAAAAAGAACAGAGCATAATAGCATAAAGCAACAACAACAACAATAACAACAACAATGGCACATAAAAATCAAAACCAAAACAGACATAAAAAAACATGAGAAAACAATCGCTGAACCGCAGCCTTCCCGTTGCAACGCACCATCTCGCTCAAACTCTCACTGGCTCTCTGTCTCCCTCTCTCTGCCTTTTTCGCGGGGCATTTAACTAGCTACATAAATATCAATTAAAACGCAAAGAATTCAACCAACAAAGCCAAAAAAGAGCGATGGGCGGGCGAAGAGGGTGTAAAGGGGGTCTCTTCAGAAGCTCAATGCTTTAAAACTCAATTACCGGTCACTTAATTACGCAGCTTGCGCAAACGTTAGAGCGAGAGCGCTAGCGCGATCGCAATGAGAGCAAATGCAACAAAACAACAAAAAAAACATACAAAAACGAACAAATTTGCATTCAACAAGTTGCATTTTTTTCGCTGCTCACTTCAAATGACCATGAAGCTGACGTTGACGCAGACGCCCAAGCTGGCGGCTGGCAATGCAATATGCAATATGCATGCGTGCCGGCTCTCTTTCGCATTCCCTTTCCCACTTTCCCCTCTGCCAATCTCTTCTACACATTTGCACAAAAGCTGTCCACGCAAGTGTGACCAGTGTTGCCAACTGTTGATAGCCACGATTGCCAAATGTGTGGTACAAATGTACCAAACTATTGGTACATTTTTTGTTCCTTGGTACAGAGTACGATTCTAATGCAAAATTATCAATTTTAAAATAAAATATTTTTTTATTTATTGAAAATTGTAAAACTAACTTTAAAATTTATGATTTTTTTTTTAATTTAGAATGAAAAGTACTTATTTTTCTATTTAAATTTGATACAGTTTGGTACAATTTGTTCAAGTGACAAACGTTGAGTGTGAATAGTTTTGTTGTTGTATTTGACCAGTCAAGCAAAGCTTTTTACCTGCTCTTCTCGTTTTTTTTCCTCTCTCTCTCTCCGGTTATGTAAATTTGAATGCAGTATGTATGAATTTATGTAAGTTTTTGTTTTTGTAAGCAGTGTGGGCGTGGCAGACTTGAGGAATTCTTTTACTGTCAGCCAGACAAATTTCGTTTTTCTTTTCTTCATTTTTTTTGGGAGCTTGATAAAAAGTTGAATGTTGTTGTTTTAATCGTTGCGGGAAGCGCAGCAAACAAGACAAGAGAAACAATAAAACAACAACAACCAGTTTTGTGTGTGTATTGTTGTTTTTGGTTTTGTTGTAGCTGTTGCAGGGCTAACGGTGCTTAACGTCACCCACTTTTTACTCCGTTTTTTTTTTATATTTTGGTAAATAAAATAACTCAACGGTATGCATATGTATGTATGTGTGTGTGTGTGTGTGTGTGTGTGTGTGTGAATTGGTAACTGTTAAACCGGTTTTAACAATTTGTGCATTGAAAACGAAATGATTTTTGAATATAAAGTTAAAGCTTATGTGGAGCAGATCTCCCGCTGATATTTGACCAACATATTTTTGGTTCCTATGACCTTTTTTCTGGGATTGTCTTGAGAAGATTATGCAGCTCTTGGGTTAATCAATGCTGCTTAGAATAAAACTGGTTATTTAATAATATTAAAATTTTATGTATAGTAATCTAAGCCTAAAGCTTTTTCTAACTTTAGCATTTCAATATCTATGTTATTTACTTGGTTTTCAAAACTTTATTTGCATATTATAAACAATTTTTGTTTTATATAAACAAGTTTACGAAGCATGTTTAGTAATTTGATCGTTAAGACGCACAGACGTGTTAATATCCAGATTTTCTCTAGCTGGAAAAACGGAAAACTAAACCGTTTGTCAACTGAAAAGTGCGTGCCACGGCCAAATTATTACGGCTTAAATTATTTTATTTAAAATCCCAACCTCTTTATGCAATTTTTAAATGCAAATGTGAATTGATAATAATATAATGAAAATTTTCGTGAAATTGTTTTCGAAATCTATAAAATTTAAATGCCAAGTCAAACTGTAAGTTAAAGTATGATCAAAAATATATTCCGCATTGAAATCGGAGGAGTATTGACAAAGTTGTTATTATTACTATTTATTTATTAACATTTGTTTATCTTTTCCCATTTTACTTTATGCTATCTAAACATTCTTAAGCTTATTGTCTCAGAAAACTTGTTGTTTAATTATAATAAAAATGATTACATTATTTTTATATCAAATTCATTTACCAACCATTTGAATGAGCAAGAACGAATTTAATGCTAAAATCAATAAAAACTTAAATTTATAAATATTTAAAATAAACATGTGCTAGTTTCCAAGTTGAAAATTCTGCACAATTGCGAAGCCAACTCGAACGCAACTCTTTTCCCCGTGCATAACTCAGAGCCTTATCAGAGAGTGTTCATAAAAAAAAGTACGCAAAAAATAACATTACACAGGTAAGTCATGTAGAAGAAGAAGAGTTGCTCGAAATTTGCATAGTTTTGCCGTTTGGCAACATTTGTGGAAGAGCTCGGAGCTGGGAACGGGGATCTGGGAACGGGGAGCTGGAAACGGGGAGCTGGGAAAGCGGCCCAGAGAAGCATTGCACATTTATAAATAATTATATTGTACGTCGCGAACGTCAGGTAACAACTAAAACACTTTAAATGACTTTCAGTCACGGCAGCTAACAAGTGCACCAGCAACAACAACAACAACAACAACAATAACAACATTAACAACATCTGGTTGCAGAGGGGTAACTGTAAGGGGGGCGCTCAAAATATGCAAACTTTGCAACGACTGCGAAAATTTGCACTGTGATAAGAGTTTCAAGTTTTAAGTTTTTCAACTGTAAAACCTAATTAGCAAATGGCAAAGCAATTAGAAAACTTAACTTAACATATCTTGCTGCCTTTTGTTGTTGTTATTGGTTTATTGTTGTTGTTGTTGTTGTGTCGCTAAATGTCGCAGTGCAGTCTCAATTGCAAATTTATATTTAAATAGGACACAGGTGGACACAGAATTTAAAAGTGTCCTTGATTTATTACCCTTCCAAAAAGCTCTATTTTCGACTGAAGCGTGTTAAAGCTTCGTTTAGATGTCCCTATTTTCACTATTGACAAGATATTTCAAATTGTTTTTACTTGCTTTTGATCTTGTTTTAAAATCCTCTCGACAATAATACAGCATTTGATTTACTTATTTATTAGTTATAATGAAAGTCGACACATTTGATTGAAATTCAATTTCGAAATATTTGGCCAAAAGTGAAAACCAAAACCGTTTAGAAAATAAAGATACTATTTTGTTAAAATTTAGCCAAACTATGCAAAGCCAAGATATTTCTTAAAACTAGAAAGCTTTCGCTACAACTTTTTATTCTACTGATTTTTATAAGATATAATTCTAATTGGAATTCAATTATTAAATAAGCTAAAGAATGATTCCCGATATATCTAATTTGCAAAGAGTTAATTCCAATTGGAATTAAATGCTCAAATAATCCAAAGAATGATTCCCGATATATCTAATTTGAAAAGAACTAATTCCAATTTGAATTCAATTCTTTAATAAGCTAAAGAATTTAAATTCTTTAATCAGCAAAAGAATGATTTCTGACATTTCTTATTAGAAAGAATTAATTCCAACTTGAGTTGAATTCTTTGAAATTGTCAGAAGAATGATTCGCTCATTCTTAATTCTAATAGAATTTAATCAAATTTGAATTAAACTCTTGCTCATAAGAATAAAAATTTAAAAATAAGAATCCTTCTTTTACAGCTCTGTAAACTGATTTTGAAGAAATTTTGTTAACATAAATCTGATTTACATATACCTAACTTATGTTTAAAGAAGTTAACTTGAAAAACCAAAATTTATAAACAGGCCTGTTCCCATTTCCGATTCCGCTTTAAACATTAGGAATCGAAATTATAACTTATATAAATTATAAGTTATAATGAAAGTCGACACATTTGATTGAAATTCAATTTCGAAATATTTGGCCAAAAGTGAAAACCAAAACCGTTTAGAAAATAAAGATACTATTTTGTTAAAATTTAGCCAAACTATGCAAAGCCAAGATATTTCTTAAAACTAGAAAGCTTTCGCTACAACTTTTTATTCTACTGATTTTTATAAGATATAATTCTAATTGGAATTCAATTATTAAATAAGCTAAAGAATGATTCCCGATATATCTAATTTGCAAAGAGTTAATTCCAATTGGAATTAAATGCTCAAATAATCCAAAGAATGATTCCCGATATATCTAATTTGAAAAGAACTAATTCCAATTTGAATTCAATTCTTTAATAAGCTAAAGAATTTAAATTCTTTAATCAGCAAAAGAATGATTTCTGACATTTCTTATTAGAAAGAATTAATTCCAACTTGAGTTGAATTCTTTGAAATTGTCAGAAGAATGATTCGCTCATTCTTAATTCTAATAGAATTTAATCAAATTTGAATTAAACTCTTGCTCATAAGAATAAAAATTTAAAAATAAGAATCCTTCTTTTACAGCTCTGTAAACTGATTTTGAAGAAATTTTGTTAACATAAATCTGATTTACATATACCTAACTTATGTTTAAAGAAGTTAACTTGAAAAACCAAAATTTATAAACAGGCCTGTTCCCATTTCCGATTCCGCTTTAAACATTAGGAATCGAAATTATAACTTATTCTGAGCTTAGAAGGTATTCGAAATTATCTTAAAAACTATTTTATTCGAAAACAGTAATCAAAAGTTCTTGAATAACAACTGAGAGACTAGTTTTTATAGTTTAGATCGATTTGGCTGTTCATCAAGAATATATATAAAGTCGTTACACAATTCGTGACATAATAATAATACCCACTACAAAAATAAGGAAAACACGCACGCCACCCTCAACATTAACGTCATATGGCCAACTCCGATTCTGGGTGTGTCAAACTGACCAAACGTCATATTGTCATTGTAACTTAACCTTGGCTAAAAGTCGCTTATATTGTATTTCGAAAAGTTTTTGTCTTTTGCCTGTGATCTAAGCTAAACACGCAAGGGAATTTGTTAAGCTGATAAAGGTTCGCAATTTAGATTCAGCACTGACCTAAAAGCTAAAACCTAATTACCAAGTCGCAACTTACATTTCGGCCAAATGGGTGCAGCCCCCAAACACAGACAGTGTCATATGATGACCTATCCAAGCGAGTGACCTATAAAAAGCTCCTAAATGGGAACATTTGGAGTCGGAGATGCGCTCGTAAATTACTTGAAAGAAACGTAAGACAAGTGACGAAACTTTGGCTAATTGCTTTTAAAATTAACTTATATAAGAAGTGAGAATATCAGAAAAGTACATATAAGTTATTCACTTTAAATTGATTACTTTTGTTATAGTTCAGAGTTATTTGTTTATAGTTGTAAGTGTTCAACATTTTGTAATAATGCTTCGTCACTAGACTTTAACTTCTCGTAGAGGTGTTTTTATTTGATTAGATAAACAGGCCAGTTCCCATTTCCGATAACTCTTCATACCGTTTTGTTTTCGATTTGTTTTCCTCTTTTCGAATAAGTTTGTATACTTCTCAATTCACTGTCTCAAAAGCAAACAATCGATACTCGGAATTCAGAACAGCTAATAATTCCGATTCCGAACATTTCAATTGGAACCGGAAATGGGAACAGCCCTGATAGTCTTCCGATTTGGATGAGATTTGCTTTACATGAAAAGATAATGCTTAGACTCAGCAAAAACAAAATTTTCAACAAATATTTTCCCTCAGTGTATTACAACTAAACAAAAGTCCATATTATTAAAGTTATTTAAATCAAATGCAATAGATATATAGTATCCACCTAAATATATACATATATTATATATCTATATGTATTACAGATATATTTAAACAGTAGGTACATATTCTATAATCTGGATTTGCGTCACGTAGAATTTGCGCATGCTTAGCTTAGCTTGGGAAGATTGAAATCTGCGGTTGTCAGCAAACATTGCTGAAGTGGATGGAATGTGCCAATGACATTTTCAGCATTGAGTGGGTTAAGAGGCGCGGGGCGGGGGAAGAAACAAGAGAAACAAAAGATACTAAGAACGTGTCGGCTGAGTCATGTGATAAGCAAGAGACCAGGGATAAAAAACAAATGCTAAAAATGAATGCTAAAAACAAAATTCAAATAAGAATGATTAACAAATCAAATGCAAATGCATGCGAACAAAACAAGAAAACAACAAAACAAGAAAACAACAAAAACAAAAGAGAGAAGAAACGAATAATGGCAACCAACCTGTAGACAAGTCTAACCTGTTGCTGCTGCCAACGCTTACGCCGATGCCGACGCCGACGCAAGCTAAAGAACTTTAACTTGAAAGCTTGGCTCAACTCGCACACACACACACGCACACATACACAGATTTGCACTCACACTGTCGCGCAATCACTCAAACACGCACACAGCCAGGTAGGCTTAAACGAAACACGTCGCGCAAGAAGTAGAAATAAGAAGACGCAATAATGAATGATCGTCATGTTCATATGTATATGTAAGCAAGTTAAGTCTGTATATGTGTGTGTTTGAGATTTTCTTATAGTTTACACTTTTTCACAAATATTTTTTTGCATTTTAATTTGTTGTTCAAATAGCGTGGCATTTAAACAAACTGTGCAACAAAAAACAATGCACCGGCGACTATAATCGATACAACAAAACACAGCCCGGCAAAAGTTATGTACATGTATATTTTAGATATTCAAGTCGAGCTTTAAACGGCAACTCCAATCAGATTTTGACTGACGAAAATAGCACATTTAACATGTATTTATATATATTTATGTATTTTATATATATTTTGTTGCCCACCTTTTGCGTTGAATTGCTGCTACTATTCTACGTCGTTATTCAACATTATGAACGTACTGTTGGAAAAAAGCATTCTAGCTCGATTTGATAAACTGTTTTTTTAATTTACGCGCGATACGCGTCCGACCCGTGTGGTTGTTGTGTAGCTTCTGAGAAGCAAACTGAAAACAGCTGGAGTCTACAGAAAATGCTATATTTAACAGATGCAGAATGTTAAGCCGCTGTTTTACAAAATGTTAAAGACAAAAACCAAATTTTGGCTTAAAATTCCAGGATTAAATTACTTTATTTATTTTTCGAAAAATTGGTTAATATGTAGTTTAATGAAAAAAATAGCGTTTAATGTGTTTGCAGCTGCGTTGCTTCCTTCTAAATGGAATAATGTTTAACGTTAAATTAAAATGGCGGTTCTTTTAAAGACCTGTTAACGTTAACGCAAAAAGCGTAGCGTAAGCGCAAAAGTGAGAGCTGACAGAACTGTTAACGCAATCCAATGGACAATGCTATCGATATGTCGAGTTCGTGAGGAGCAGTTCTGTTAAGACTGTCCAGACGTTGCCAACTTGCCAAATTAGCGTTGCCAATAAAAAAAAACTAATATCTTAATATCGTCAATTCGAAATATAAATTAAAATAAACTATTTATATGCTTGATTCATATTTGCTCATGTATATAATTGCTCAATCTGAAGAAAAATTACTTTAAACTGAATTAATAGCTATAATTTTATTTGTTCATAAATGATGTTAGTTTAAAAATTGAATAAAAATAAATTACAGAATAAATACATCAAACGAAAGGAAATCGTTGCTGAAGAAAGTTCCAGATTGGCACTAATATTCAAGAGAATTTGTCTATGCTGAATACATATGTATATGTATGCATGTGCGTGAGTATAAACAAATATATACATACATATGTATGTGTGCATGAACTATAAAGTATACAGGCTCCACTTGAAATCGAACTTGTCATTTGAGCAGTGCTGTGAAACAAAAAAAATATATGTGTGTAAGTATGCGTTGTCTTTGCTGTCAATTCGTTTTTCGTTATCTTTGCTTTTTTTCTGACCGGCATTCATTCTGTTCTCAGATTCTGCTGCGCGTGCATCGTAAATTTAGGTCCGCTTGACTTTTTAGTGAAAAAAAAATAAGTTAAGAAAATTTTGTGACAATAATTTACAAAAGCGAACAAACATAAAGTGAACAAATTGAAAAATTAAAGGCCGTATTCTTTTTCCTGATACACAAGTTACATCGTGTATCTCACTCGCTCTCGTTGCGTGTGCGCAAGTGGATTGTCGCCATTTTAGTTTGCAGCTTTATTCACAAATTCCAATTCGCATTTCGAACCATCAATTAAAGCAACGTTAAAATGCCGCCTAAGAAACATAACGGTTTTATGATGTTTGTTCATTCATGGCGCGAGCGCAACACCGAGGGACGCAGAATGAGCGTTTCCCAGGCCGTCACCCACTGTGGAGAGATCTGGAAGGTGAGTGGTAAAATCAGTCACAAATTCTAAGTTGCAATAAAAATGTTGTATTTTGTGCAGAATATGAGTGCCCAAGAGCGTGGGCCATACCTATCGAAGGCGAAGGATGCGGAGGTGCAGGTGCGCAGCAAGAGAGAGCGCCTCAATTGCCATGGCAAACCTCTCTCCGTTGTGGAGCGTGAGGAGCGGGAGGCAGCTGAGCGGGTAATGAGCATGAAACGCAGCATTGAGAAAATAGTGCTAAATGGCAAGGCTCAGCATGGTAAGCAATTAAACAATAATTAAGATTAAATTTGTAAATAATCGAAAACTGATTAGATCTGGAGAATACGCAGTTCATGTTTGCGTCCTTCAACTACTTTACCAAGGCAATCTCGAGTGATGTTTATATACCAGCTGAGTTTGCTGCCTGTCAGTATTCTTTAAAATCGGGCATGACCTCGATCTATAGCTCCCATATCAATCCGGGTGAGTTTAACGTTTCTATCTACTTATTTGCGAGTATAATAAATAGGGTTCTTAAATAAAATTGACAATTTATATTCGTAGGCTTAGTTAGTACTTTTATTCCTTTGTATACCCTTGCAAAGGGTATTATAATTATGTTGCGAAATGTGTATCGCATTGAAGGAGACGTCTCCGGCCCGATAAGGTGTATATATTCTTGATCAGCATCAACAACCGAGTAATGTCCGTCATGTTCGTCATGTCCGTCTGTCTGTCTGTTTATATACGAACTAGTCCGTCAGCTTTAGAACTGTAGTTATGAAACTTGGCACAGATGCTTCTTCTTCCGGCAAGCAGTACATACAGTTGCGGTCAAAAAAATAGTTCGCTCTTGTGTTGTCTAAAAATGAAAAAATAGTCATTAAAATTAACTTTTTAATTGCAAATGGTAATTTTTGTAGATAATATTTAAAATCATAAAGACAATTGCAAAAGAAATATTTGGGAAAAACTTTTCAAAATCTTTTAATATAATTAAAAATACTAAAATATATGAAAAAATGGGCGGTCAAAACAATATAGTGTAATTTTTAGAAGATTAACATCGCATATAAACTTCATATGCAGAATACCTTTGGTTACTTTTAAACATTTCAAACTAATTTTCATATTTGGTTGCATAAAATTTTTTGTCCATAACTGACTCACAGCGTCTTTTCATGGAACCAATCAAATCTTGTCATTTCTTGTCACTGTCAAGGAAGTCCTTACAGTCTCTCAAGTTGGCAGATCGTGTTTGATATTTCTTCCAAGACGGCCTTGATGTCACACTAAAAAATTTTTAATTGGGTTTAGATCTTTAGACTGTGCTGGCCATTCCATCACATCGGTTCCATTGGAGGACAATCATCGTTTAGCCAGTTTGCATGTGTG
The DNA here is from genome assembly GCA_949708635.1 of Hirtodrosophila cameraria. Taxonomy (NCBI): domain Eukaryota; kingdom Metazoa; phylum Arthropoda; class Insecta; order Diptera; family Drosophilidae; genus Hirtodrosophila; species Hirtodrosophila cameraria. Next base: position 4,153,427 of record OX453091.1, on the reverse strand, counting down.
TGTCTATGGTCGTTGTCCAGTTGGAAGTTCAAAATTAGTGGTATATCTTCACGGCTGTAGTTCAGCATACTCTCAGCTTAGATATGTACACATTTGTGCTGATCCAGGATTTCTTTAAGCCTATATTGGTCCTACTCCATAGTAGGAGAAACACGCCAAATCATTATGCTGGTTTCGCCGTGTTTAATTATCTTTTGGGTGAAGCCAGGCTTTTTTACATACTGAAAAAGCAATTTAGGACCCATCTGTCTGCAAAATATTCCTTCATTCCTTCATAGGCCAATTTAGGTGTTCTTTGGAGAACTTTAACCTTTCTTTCGGACTTTTTTCGTTAAGTTTGTTGTATCGCAACCGTCTACACACTGTTTCTACACTTTATTCCACATTTAAACACCTCTATATTTGCGCAGGAGGTGCAGAAGGATTTTTCTTGCTTCCGTCCCGATCTGGTAACATTTTAGACAGAATATAAATGCAACCATGTCTTTATGGTGATGTGGAATGTTTAATATTGCAAATCGTTGCTGTTGAACATTCGATGATTTCCTGAATCTAATTAAAGACCGTTCCCTCTTATATTACATGGTAAATGAGCCCTCACACCTGAGCAGTAAAATGCATGCATCCCCACATAGCGGCACGGCTTAGAGTTATATAAAGGTAACAATATCATTAAGCACTCAGTCCTTAAGAATTGGGAAAAAAAAAGTCAAAGAAATAATAAAACCGTATCGGAAATAATTGACATAATGCATTAAGCATAGCAGCACTATCGGTTGAAAAATTAGTTTTTGTATGAAAAACTTTTTTGTTTTTCAAGAGAACTCTGCCAAACTCACTTTACACATGTTGACAAAAATTCATTAAAATGTGGGTGTGATAGGAACGATCTGTTGAAAAGTAGGTTTTTGTGTGAAACACTTATGATTCTCAACCAAACATGACCTGTTTTTGACATGCTGGCCAAATTTTATTAAAATCGGAAGACCATTTTATAGCTGTCAGAAGAGCAATCTGTTAAAAAATGAGTTCTTGTATGAAAAACTTTTTTGTTTATACAGATATTTCGCCCAAAACTCATTTTTGGTGTTCCACACATGTTGACCAAGTTCTATTAAAATCGAAAGCAAAATGAAGTTTTATGTGCAAAACTTATCTGCTTTGTCACGCCGGAGATAACTATTTTTTGTTGTGCTTACTATTTTTGGTTCGATACAAATAAGGCGACTATATTTTATAAACGAATCTGTCAAGGGTGTATATCTTCTGCACTCCGAAGCTACCTTTTCTTTTTTTTTTAAATTGCTTATAATAAACCTCTCTGCTTGTTAACAGGACAACTGATTTTTGGACAGGGCAGCGATGCACTGCATCACACGTCGACAACACATCAGTTGCCACTGCCGCCAACTGCGTTAGGGGAATCGGACATGGGCAGATTGTACGCCAATATAGTAGAGTACATACGTGGCTGTCAAGTTAACCCTGAGGAGCCGTTGATAGTCTTTACGACCAATGAGCTGATGCCCGTGGTAAAGGGCTGCTTTAGATATTTACAATGCGATTGCGATGAAGAGGTGCAGTCGTTTGATGTGTTCGATATACAGTATCTGTTCTATGTGCTCAAGAAGGAGGTGATGGATATAGCTGATTTGGCACACGATCATATTAACAAGTGCATAACTGATACCAAATTTCTCAATGATTACTTTGAGTACAGTGCGGGAATTTCGTGTCAGGTGAGTGTCGATTGGCCATAACAGTAATAACAATATATTAATTCTTTGCTTATATACAGTTCCACGAGGTCAACGATCGTGGCAGATACTGTACGCAGTCCATGGTCACCCGTTGGGCTTACGACTTTAGCGATTATATGTGCGGCGATCTTGCCATTAAACCACTGCCTGGAAAGCACATGCCACCGAAACAAGAAGCTATGTTTCGCATCAATAATAACCCAGACCCACCAAGCAACAACTCATCTTTTGCGTCCTTCCACACGACGCGTTCGACAACTGTGAAGCAGGAGGTGCAGTCGGATTATGTGCTAACCGATCACACCGCCTTTGCCGGCAACTTAGCTGCTGCCTCTGACTTCCCCAGCCTGGGCGACCGCAAGTCAAAGTCTAAGCGGCAGCCCTTTAGCAACGCTTCCAATGCACGTGATCCAAGGAACGATTGGGATGTCCGTCCTTTAATTCAAAATGCACATGATTACGAAGACGCCTTTGATATGCATAATTAATGTACAAAAAAATCACAATTATGAAATAGCTAGTGAAGTTACTTTTTCGTTTCTTTTAGTATTTCATTTTTTTTAATTAATTAATTGATTTGGTGAACCTAATCACAACCTATGAATAGGTTAATTTTTGTTTTTGTTAGAATTCCGGCTCATCAAAAATGTACCAATTCATTTTCTATTAATCATTGAAAATAAAGCTAAGACTTCGTAACCTTGTAAACCTCTGTGTTAATTTATATTTTTATAATATCCTTGCAGAGTGTATTATAATTTTGTCAAAGAATGTTTAACGTATTGAAGGAGACGTCTCCGGCCCCATAAAGTATATACATATCAAATAACAACACCTCTACGCGAGGCTAAAGTCTAGGGGCGATGCATATTAAAGCCACAAAATAATAATTAACATAAGAAATATTTTAAATAATAAAATTAATTTTGCATTCCGCAAGTTGCGCAAAAAGATTCACCTTTTTTCTTTTTGTATATAAGTTACTTTTGCAGTGTGCAATATGTGTATACGGTACGACGATTTGCGTGGTAGTTGGTAAAGCGGTCGGGGCGGGGGGTTGCTATTAAAATTTTGTCTGGATTTGCTAAAAAAAAAATATATATATATAAGCAAAAAAAAATCAACTACTGGGAGTTAAACTCAGGTTATTTTGCTCTACTCGTTAAAGCCTATTACAGTAGTAGTAGTAGTAGGAGTAGGTACACTAAACAGCCAATATCTTGCGAAAAAGAATTATGCCAGATATGTGATACATATCAAAAGTTGCGGATATTCAATGCCTACAACATTTATAAATTTTATTAAAATCGGTTGGGCCAATTTCTTTTAAATTGTCAAAATGTAAAAAAAAAAGTTACATCACCTGTAGTTTTTCACCAGAGTGTTTGAAGAAAAACTGCCTAGGTAAGCTTAAAATACCTTTTCATTTCATTGAAACTTAGAACTTGTCTGTAGCTTCTTTCGTTTGGAAACTGTGGGCGTGTCAATTCTATCGGTTCTTACCGTTTACCCGCTAAACTAGCGTTTTTTCAGCAAAGTGGTAGAACAAACCTTTCTTGGGTTATAATGGGGAACAAGTCCACAAAAATCTAGTTAGCTACCTCAACGCGTTGATACAAGCAAACAAACAGCCAAAATGACAACCTTTTCATCTCAATTTGGAAAAGCCGCTCTAATTTTAAAATGGTCATAACTTTTGAATGAATTGTCAGAATTGGATGATCGAGGTTTCATTCGACGCGTATTCAGAATTAAAACATTTCTGCGTTTGAAAACAAGACCAAAAAGCCCAAACGACTCCAATAGCTCCAATTTTTAAAATTTTTCCCTTCTCACCTGCTCGCCTATATATCATGAACCAGGTGAGCTACCAAAAGTTTTAGTTTTCACTTTTCTTAGTTAAAGTAATACCTTTCTATCGGTATATAGCTCGATCTGCTGTATATAATGCCAGTCGCCGTTCGTGCTGCTTCGTCCCTAGCGTCCCAGTAAGCAAACTAGTTTCTCAGTTTTAGGGCTATCTTGATGAAACTTGACACACATGCTTAATTTTACTGCAAGTAGTATATATGTCAGAATCGGCAGGATTTGACCACTGTAACATACAGCTGCCACAGGAACAGTCGGTTGAAAAATAAGTTTTTGTTTTTATCTTCAGCAAGCCGAATATAACTTTTCATTCTTATTTTTACACAATTCACGGAAACCGTAATATCAAAGTAAACTATTTAAAGATCCAAGGAATTAATACTGTACCTATGTTGGAACAAATATATCAATTGTACTCTTCAAATAAAGCCCAACCTACAAATGCATTTTGCTCCAATCGCTGATATATGTACATACATAAATATAGCGACATACATAAATGAGGACAAGAGCTGAAGTGAAGTAGGCGTGGAGAACATGAACAAGACCACAAAATAAAAATGGCGATGATATTCTTGCTCGCACAGGTAAGCGAGCGTCTAATGAGTGTGAGTGAAAAGGAAAGATTAACATGCAATTAAGATAAAGAATATACGCACGAAAATATAAACACATCCACACACACATACTGTGAGCAGCTTGTGGTGAATATGTGTGCATGTATTGTATATGAGCAACTTTTTAATGTTTTACAACACTGCGCAGTAACAAGTTTTTTTGAATAAAAAAAGTAACAATTAGCACGTTTTTGTGTATTTTTAGGTTAAATTAAATTACTTTTAATTTATTGTTTGATTATCATAAAATATGCAAACAAACCTAGCTGTGGCAACACTGATCTTTACAAACGTGTTCTTTACATTTCATTGAAATGTATATTTAGAGTAATGTATGCATGATGCAAATGCATTGCCGCCATTTCCACATTTGATATTTTGCATTGGAGCCGAACCAACATGTCGAAAAGACAGAAGAAGTGTGCGGAATGCGTTCCAGATATTAACGAGCTATTGCCAATTCGAGAATATCACTGCGAATATAATTGCCTTAAAGTGTTTAAGAATCGAGTTCCATATGAGGAGCACTTGAAGCGGAAACACGATGTTGTCATTCAGAAACATGTGCATAATTCATTTAAATGTCCTGTCCCCGATTGTGAATATATTGGAGGCCGTTTACCGCTTTTGCGTCGACATTATCAGATGCACCACATGGAGACAAAACACACTTGTACAGAATGTGGCCGAAAGTTTCTATTGGAGTTGCAATTGTTAAAGCATAGATGCCATAACCTGATCTATCCATGCCAAACATGCCCGAGAGTATTCAAATTGTTGAGTATGCGAAATAGACACGTGATTCGTTGCAGTAAGAAACGCGTTCATGAACCTAACCCAACAAATAACAAGCACGAAGTGCTGAATAACGGTATGCCATTATATCAAATTTACAAGTGTATATATTTATATTTTATTTTCGTTCTTAGATCAGAAACATATCACGCTACTTGATCCAGCTGATTTCATCATTAAAGTAAAGGATTCGAAATCCAAAGATGACATTTTCGTTGAAGAGTTCCAGCAATTACTTATTAATATTGAAAACAAAACAGTTAAGGATCCCGCTCTGATCAAGGAGCTGGCAGCATTGATCCCAATATTGCTGAGATTGCAATCAAAAACCTGCTAAAACAACCAGTGAAGCACGTTCTATTTTTCAATTCACTGAATTTATGTTTTATATATTTTTAATTTTTAAATTTAAAGGCGTTGAAGCGAAAAGTGTTATAGCATTCCAAATGCATATATTTTTCTTTAAGACTTTATTTGTATACCTGTAAAGCATGGAAAACACATCTTAATAAATTTTAAGTTTATTATACATTTTATATGTAAGTTCAAAGATATGAATATTAACAATATGGATACATAATTATAATTTTTCTTTAAAACAAAAATACTTTTCGTTTTAACATATGTTAATATTCTTATCCGAACCGAAGCGAATTCAATATATTTAAGTTTAGTTTACACTATTTCATTTAAAATGTTTGGCACTGCCACAAAGGAAATTTATTAAAACTAATCTATCAATGTTTAAACAGGATACAATATGTACTTTTCTAATTTTTAAACATGCCTCTTTCTTTTTTTTGTTCCTCTTATAAAATTGATCGTTCAAATTCGTTTGTTTCGTTTTGTATAAAATACTTTAAGACACTCTGTTATAACAATACCTTCTCTTGGCTTCAAGTATAAAAAATACTTTCTCTTTCTTTGGCTTAAAATGTAAAAAATTCTTAAAACAGATTTAAAACAATACTCTTTCCCGGTTATAATAGATAAAAAATACTTTTCAAACTACTGAGATCCGTTTTCTCATGTTCCTGACAAACTTATCCACATTTTTCAGTTGAATAAACGAGATGTTACTGCATTATTATGCTCATCTAAAGGACATTCAATGTACAATGCAACTTTTTAGATCGGTAAATCGATTTCTACACGTAAACTGGACGGCAAAGTTCCCATTAACATTAGAAAACGGCCCTAAGAGTTTTAGCTGACAGATTTCTTATATCTAATAGTACATATTAGGTAAATAAGTTCCATATCCAAAGTGCCATGGTGGCAACTGGTGACTTTCCCAAGCCGGTGGATTGTATTGATATGTTGGAAATCCTTGCTGTAAATAAGACATCATGTCACCTGATGGCCTGTTATAATCAATTCGTACTGGTATCATATGACGTAAGTCATAAGGAGACAAGTCACTGACCCTCGACTGTTCCAAACGATGGCGCAAATCATAAGGTCTCAGTGCAGGTGGAGGTGCTCCGAGTTCCGCAGGATTAGGTAGTATTGGAGTTTTGTAGTTTGTATGATGGGAATAAGGTTGGCTATGGATGGGTTGCGGTAGAACGTATTCCGCAGGATTCAGTATTGGTGGTCTCGGATGAGATATTCCTCCATATGTCGTGCACAGGCCATAAAGGAACGTGTTGAAAGTGTTGGGACTTAAATGAGGTTCCTGATAGGCTGATCTTGAGAGCTGGTCTAAATTCGGAGTTATAGCACGGTTGCTGGAAACAGTTTCGATCGGTATTGGAGCTTCATCAATTGGTGAAATGTTTTTTGATTCGCCTGAGGATACATTGAAATGAGATATGTAAATCTCTGGGGAAATGTCTCGAGAAATGCGTTTTCTGCTGCAATTGATTTTGTCCATCATTTTTTGCAAAATTGTTGGTCTTTCAGTTTTGTGACTCTTTTGTCTTATTGCCATTAAGTGGCTTAATGTATCTCTTGTTGGCCGGCAAGTCAATTTACGACGTCTATGGCTTGTCGTCGGTGATACACTTCTGTCCCGTAAAATATTACCATCTCCAAATCTACGACTTGGGAAATCATTTCGGTTGCTTGAGCTGGATCGTCTACCGGCCTGGCTATCGCGACTTAGTGAGCGTGAACGCCAACGACTTTTGTATAAGATTTCATGATTTTTGTTAAAGTACCTGACCTTATCACTTGCTGGACGTTCTTTTTCATCAGTTTTGTTGGTTTCCTTGGGTGAGGGTAACTCGACTTTAGATGCAATCGATTCATGAGCTTGATTGAGCTGTTCTGTCTGCGGTTCAAAGTTATGTTCTGGTCGTTCAGATCGTCGCGTAAATAAGGACTCATCAGCTGAAAGTTCAACTTTCTGCTCCGACAAGTAATTGAAGATTGTTGGTATTGGCGTCGGTTTTGGTGAAAGCTCGACTAAGATATTTTCAACATCAGATGGATTATTATTTTCCTCTACAAATTCTACATCCACCTCCTCCTCCGAGTCAGATATAATATTTTCAATCACAACACTCTCAGGAATTGCGACCGATAAGTTATTTCCAACTTCCGCGACTTTATCCATCATATTGTTTTCAACTTCTTTGGCATCTTCCTTATCATCCTCGTCCGATCTGCAGTTGTTTTCCTCCTCAAAAATATTATCCAAATCAAGATTGTTTAAAGTATCCAACACATCCGGACATAGAGGTTCTACCACTTCGATTATATCTTCATTTTGACTATCCACTTTCTCAGCTTCACTTATCTGCTGCTCTTCTGGTGCATAGATGCTATTTGGTTCGGTTATAGTTAATGGATCAGGTGAGTGTCGATACGGATGCATTCTAATTGCTAAATCGTTGCACATGCATTCGGAAAATCTGTAACCCCAGCGCGTGACATAGGACTTAGCACAATGCTGAACACGATAGCATTGTTGGTGGTACTCGCAGCTAATGTTGAATAGAAACTCATACGCATCATCTTGAAACATCGAATTTGTGATATGAATCGATCCTGGAGGCGGCAACTGGCCAGTCACACAGGTTGCTTCTTTCATTATATAAAAGAGATATTCTATGGGGTATACATTTAGCTGGCTAACCACACCGTCATTAAGAAACTTAAGGGCTCTGCTGACAATCGTCATTTGGTTCTGCTGTGTGAACACAGGCGGTAGTTTAGCCTCAGCTCCATTCCTTGTTCGCAAAAAGTCAAGCAAATCTGCGTAAACTGCTTTCAAATTGACTTTGCCCAAGGCATGTGGCGGCAAGGGTAGTTGATGCGTTGTATTGGCATGCTCCTGTGTGTCATATAAATCTCCATAGTCTTTGACTCCTGTAACGGTATATGTATATTCAGGTTAGACACCTTGCACTTGTTGCTGCAAATATATTCTTACTAGAGTTGGGATTTCTAGTTCAATTTGTTGAATTAAGGTCTAATAATCGAAAAATGTTATTGCCAGTCATGTGTAATCAGTTGCTCTGTCAGATGCTGTTTACACATGACTAGCAGCCAAAATAGCCCAATATTCGGTCTTCTGCCAGTGTGTGTGAACAACATTTAGTTCAGTCGTTCATTTTTGACTCGTGAACTGAACTAATCATTTCGTTCAGTTGTTCATACGTTCATTTAGTTTACCTATTCATGAACGATACAATCGTTTGGCAGCTAAAGAGCGTTCAAAATCATCGGGTTTTGGGCTCAAAGGAGTAGAAAAATTTAAGAATGTGATTTCCGGCGGTGGTTGTTGACCTTTTTGCAGGAATATATGATAAAAACAAGAAAAAATCGGTGTATTTTTGGTTAAATAGTTTAACCGATTTGTTAAAATTTTAACCAACGGCGCGAAATTCAAAAAAACCCTACTACTCTGTTAACGTTTTCAGCGCCGATAATAATCTTACTACTCTGTAAACGTTTACATCAGAGTTAACAACCTTTAAGTTGTTTTTATTATATATTCCCTCAAAAAAGGAAATTTTCGCTACTTGATTCGACATCCTCTCATTTTTTCCCACATTTTGAGACCAAAACCGGATTTTTTGGTCAAATATTTTCCGAATCTACCGAATAAAGTGAACGGTACTTTATGTAGGACTGAATAAGTTCACTTGTTCATTTTGAACCGTTTCAATTGAACTTTTTCTGAACGAAAGGACACATCTCTAATTCTTACCAGGATTAATAAGCGTGTGATAGACGCTCTGCACGCCTTCGGCGAGGGAGAACTTTGAAGCGGCCAGCTCTGCCGGTGAACAAACTGACTTTGTAAAATAATTGATCATTATAAAGTAGTAGCATTGTGTTTCCAATTCAGCGTTTTCAACACTCTGTTTGACAATTTTTTCAATTTGTTGTTTCGTTTGACGCAGCTGCAGTTCATTAATTATATTTATATTCTTTGGATTTTCTACGCGCAGCTTACGCGCCTTTTCAAAGTACGATTTGCGCTCATCTCTATTCATTAGCTAGAGTTACACAACAACAATAATAATAGGTAAATAAATGCATTTGGAAAGACTTATTATGTTTATAATATTAACCTGCCAAATGCGGCCTGCCTGTTGAATGCATGAGTCCCGTTGTAAATTGTTCGAATTGAGTTTGCGCCATTCGTTCTCAAATATTATGAAATCAGATGATTGCTTCTTCTTTGGCATATTGATTTTTCGTGGACACAATATCCTCCAGCCTTTTTTTGAGCAAAACAGAATGCGAAGTGCGAGTGCGTAGTGTTTTGATTTCTTCCTGACGCGCAACTGGTCTTTATCGATAGTTTTGCAGCTCCTTAACAGTCTTCAGCATGTGTTTCTGTTATTCTGAATCCATAAAAACCAACAACAGCAGCTTTCCTGAAGCTTGAGTTCAACAAATGTTAAAAAGCTCCAAAACAAAAACAAAACAGTCCAACTGCAGTTAAGGGATGAAATAAAAATATTAGTAGAGGTTCGAACACCATGAAAATTGCAGACATCGTGGACCAATATTCGATCATGTCTGGAGATCGCTCAAGGATCAAGGATTTGCTCTGCAATCGTCTAACCGAATGCGGCTGGCGGGACGAGGTGCGACTACTCTGTCGCAATGCATTGCTTGAGAAGAATGCAAACAGCGGCGTCAGCGTGGAGCAGCTTATTTCGGAGGTGACACCTAAAGCGCGCACATTGGTACCCGATGCTGTGAAAAAGGAGCTACTAATGAAAATTCGCACCATTCTGGCCGAGGGTGGAGGCGGACAACTGACATAGAAAATTGCGCATCAAATATGAAGTTCATAAGTGAAAAGAAAATAACAAACCATGCGTATATTTATACATTCCATTCATTATACTCACATACGGTTCTATTTGTGAAATAAACTAAATTCCAATATTTAACGCAATAGAGATGAGTAAAATTGGTGGCAGCGCTGTTAACATTTTATCGATATTCATATTTTAAGTAAACAGCAATTGGTTGGTTAATAGCATTAACGCCATTATGGTTATTAGATGCTACGTTTATATGACCAAAATTCATGAATCAACAATACACACAGTTTGCTTGACATACGGTAAAGTTCATGAATTTTGCATAAACGGCATTTTAAAATTCGTGAATTGAAGAATTCATGAATGCCTGTGCATAAACGTAGTAACAGTCACTGTGGCAGAATAAAAGTAATAACAGCTTGTATCACGGACGATAGTACTTGTAATTGTTACTAGCGACAAGTAACAGTTACACTTTGATTGGCTCATCTCTAACGTGAACGTGGAAGGAGGCTGACTGGAACGAAAAACACACGTCAAAAATTCTTGAACACGAAGAGCGAAGCGTTTAAAACAAACGCACTTGATCCAAATTATAAAAGGTTTGCAATAATATTTGTACAAACAAGCAGCCAACGTTCAGCCAAGCAACAACACTGTTGGACTGCAAATAAACAGTGGGACCAACTTCAGGCGCAGTCAGAGGCACAGACATAGGCAGAGAGGCAGAGGCAGAGGCAGAGAGGCAGAGGCAGCCACGAAAACAGTTTACAAATCACAAATTAAAAGGGCAAAAGGCTTAATAGTCAGCGTCATCAGCCATTACCATGTCCAATAATGCAGCGGGACCCACAAAACAAGATATCGAAGCCGTTTTCAGTCGCCTGCGTTCTCAACCTGCCAACAAGGTCAGCTTCCTTACGTTTGAACTAGTTTCCAGTTTTGCTAATCTTGTGCGTGTTTTTGTATTTTGGTTGCAGTCCTGCTTTGATTGTGCAACAAAGGCGCCCACCTGGTCTTCCGTCACTTATGGCATCTTTATATGCATCGATTGCTCTGCCGTGCATCGAAATCTCGGCGTGCATTTGACATTTGTGCGTAGCACCAATCTGGATACCAATTGGACCTGGTTGCAGCTCCGTCAAATGCAGCTGGGCGGCAATGCGAATGCCGCCCAATTCTTTCGCTCCCACAACTGCAGCAGCAGCGATGCTCAGGTCAAATATAATTCTAGAGCAGCTCAGCTGTATCGGGATAAGTTAGCCTCGCTGGCGCAGCAGGCAATGAAGGTGCACGGCACCAAGGTGAGTAGCTGTTTCTCTGTTCTCTGCGCTTTCATTTGTTGTGTTTTGTTTTAATAATGATTGCTTGATTTACTGAAACGCTTAAAACTAGACCACTTATCCCAAAAAGTGTTTTCTTTCCCGATCCTACGTTTTCTAAACTATATCAGAGTTCCTGACAGGCTTATCATAACTTGCTTTTGTTAGTTTTTTGCTTTTTTGTTTATTTTTATAGCAATAATATCGAAACAGTTGGAAAAATGTGTTTAAACTTAAAAGGCACAATGTAAATTAAGCTGTGAATTTATTAGTATAAACAAATTAAGGTTTTAAGATTCAAGTTAATACTTCAAATTGTTATTAACAATTTAAATGTTCGATAGTATCGATAGCAACAAAGAAGTAAATTGATAGTATCTCGATAGTGCTCTCAAGTGCCTTCTAGTTTATGTACAATTTTAAACTAAAAAGTCTTTAATATTTTGGTATTAGAGGAGAATCAGTCTAACAAATTCCCCTACAATCTAAAAATGAAAAGTCTCAAATTCTGGTAGTTCATAAGAAACAATCTCCGAGCATATATCTAACTAAAACCAACTAACAAAAAACATTTGCTGTTCTTGCTTGCGCTTCACTCGTATCTTGTTATTCTGTTCCCACACACAAAAACACACACATGCAGCTGCATTTGGAAGCGACAGTGGACAAGAGCGAAGGCAATGATGCGGCCAAGGGTGCGGAGGAGGAGGACTTCTTTGCGCAATGCGACAGCGACAATGGCAATGCTCAGCTGGAGAATAACAACGTTAGCCTGGCGTCCACCAATCAAGTCAAGGTAATGCCAACCAAAAAGACACGCATTTGCCATTTGAAGTTGAAGTTGATTTGTTTTTATGCACGCATCCTTAACAAATGATAGTTCCCAGCTAATCTATGTCGCCTTTCCTTACAGATAGAGATCAAATCCACACCGACGGGTACGGCGGAGGCAAACGCAAGCTTGGGCGCGCCCAGCGTGGATCTGTTAAATTCCTTTACGGCATCAACAGCGGTGCCCTCTTCCATAGGCGTGCGCAAGATACAGCCCAAAAAGGGAGCAGTAAGTAGAGCACAAAATTAAAATTTACATTTTATATAATCAAAAATTCATTAACTGCAGCTGGGCGCACGCAAGGTTGGCGGTCTGGGTGCAACAAAGGTAAAGACTAATTTTGCGGACATTGAAGCGCGTGCCAATGCGGCTAATGAAAGCAAGACGTCATCGGCGACGGGAGGAACTTCTGATAAGCCACAGACGGCTGAGGAGGAAATGGAAACTGTGGCAAGCATGCGGCTGGCCTATCAGGATATGTCTATGCAAAAGTCGCGCGAGGAAGCCAAGCTAAAGAGCATCGATCCCGCCAAGGCCAAGCAAATGGAACGTCTGGGCATGGGCTTCAGCTTGAGAGGTTCAGACGTGGCGCACTCTGCCTTGAGCGACATGGAAACCATACAGCAGTCCTCTGCACCCAAGACCAGCTCACAGAGCAAACTAGCCGCATTGGAGAATGATAACTTTTTTAATGATCATTCGCTGAATTTGTATGGGGGCAGCGACAAAAAAGAGAGCGCCTCCAATGCTGCCAGCAAGCTGGATAAATTTGAATTGGATGCTCTGGGTTATGAGACAATTGAGCCCATTGGCGGCTCACATAGCAACATTACGTCCATGTTCGCTGCCAGCAGTGACTATGACAAGCCCAAGGTGACCAGCAATAGCGGTGTCAGCTCTCACAAGAGCAAAAGCAAAGTCAACAATGCCAGCAATGATCCCGTCGTGGCGCAACAAAAGTTTGGCAATTCCAAAGGCTTTGGCTCGGATCAGTACTTTGCGAGCGAACAATCCTCAGGTGATATTAGCGCGAATCTGAATCGTTTTCAGGGCTCGCGTGCAATATCCTCTTCAGACTACTTTGGAGATGGTGCGCCAGGAAGCGGCGGCATGACCAATCGCGGTAATAATTTGTCTGCTTGAATAATTTTAAATAAAATATTATAATAACTATCTTGCAGGCAGTGGTGGCTACTCGACTGCTAACTTTAATGCACCAGATTTGGATGATGTAAAGGAAAGCGTGCGCCAGGGCGTTCACAAGGTGGCCGGCAGACTGAGCAATCTGGCGAACGATGTCATGTCTTCGTTGCAAGACAAATATGGCTACTGATAGCAGCGAATATAGCAGTAGCAGCAGCAGCAACAGCAGCACCGGAGTTAATTTTAATGTTTTTATATATAAATAGTCTCACTTCAATCCAATTTAGCACATGTGCAAAAGCGTTATAAACAATTCCAAGCCGCCAGCTGCATAGCTTTGTATAAGAGAATCACAATGCAAAGATTTTTGTATAAAAAATAAGCCATGAAGTTAAGCGTAGTGTCTTTAGAATCCATATATATACAGAAATATTGTAAAATTTTGCGCATTAAGTACAACAACTACATATATATATATGCAAAAGATGAATAAGTAAAAAATTATACACAATTGAGGAACAACAACCATTAGCTCTTAAGTCGAATCAATAGCTGATGTTTTCGTATTAAAATTTTGTTTTTTTTAATATATATTATAAATATTTAAGGCATTTACTTTTGCTAAGTTGTAATCTTTTTGTTATACTTGAATTTTTGGTTTCATATTTCTGTATTTGATTTTGATATGCGTTTATATTTTGTTTCAATTTATATTATGATGGAGAAAAGAGAGTATATGAAATAAAATTCGCTATGCATTGCGTAAAACAAAAGTAGAAATGTTAATTATCAAAAAACAGAAAGAACTTTTTTATTAAAATGCGCTGGAAAACGTTTATACAATTTGACTAACAATAAAAAAAAATTTATGTTTACAGACTCGGCGCAGACTCGAAATGATAAAGTAACGTTGCATCGCGCGATGGATGCATTAGCAAGAATTGGTGGTAAATCTTCCAAGTGGCGTTGCAAAGGGAATGAGGAAGCATCAGTCGATGTTGTTGGCATTTGTCAGCCGTTTAGTGGCGACGCTTGCTGGGACTGGGATGGAGACGAGCGCGTGCAGCGTCAGGGGAGCCGTAGGCGATGGCATGCGATGTGGCGGCACCGCCCTCACCCGTGCTGAAGGAGTTGGCAATGGCAATGGCGCCACCGTTGGTGCCACCGAAATCAATGGGGAAGAATGTGCCAGCGGGCAGAGGAGCGGGCTTCTTAACTGGTTTGCCAGCGGCGGCAACAGGCTTCTTGGCAGCAGGACGACGAGCAATGGGAACGCGAGCAGGGTGCTTGACCACGGGCTTGATAGGCTCGGCCAAATCTTCTTCATCCTCTTCGACATCATCAGCAACAGTGTTCTCTTCATCCTCAACGGCAGCGCTAAGAGCCTCCTCAGCATCTTCAGCAGACTGGTCCAGTTCAACGATGACCTTCTTCTTGGCGGGCAGATAACGCTTGGCGGGCACAACAGCGGCAACTGGTGCAATTGGTGCAGGTGCTGGCAAATCATCCTCGACAACGGCAACTGGCAGTGGTGCTGGCTCCTCAGCAGCTGGTGCAACTTCCTCGGCGGCAAAGTTAAAGTCACGTGGCACCTTGGCGGCATTATCGCTCTCCACCACAGCGGGCAGTTCCTCCTCAGCACCATTGCTGGTATCAATAGCAATGTTGACCACAGGCGCCTCCTCGGGATAAGCCTCGGCCACAGAGGTAGCACCATGAGCACCGGCAGCGCTCAGAACATCATCAACCTGTGCAGCCTCGGCGCTGCTGTCATCAACACTGATTGCCAAATCGGATTCTGCGTGATCGCAATCTTTGTTAGATAACACAGGTGAATTAACGGGTTAGTTGGGAGTTGTTAGTGTCTTGGTCGGCTTGCTGCTTACCCTTCAGATATGTGCCAGTGGCAACAGTCTCACCAGCCACAATAGCGCTGGCTGCCTGAGTGGAGCGTGCATGGGTGCGTCCTGGCTGCACATACTGCATGTACATAATTCTCTGCTGGGGAGCGGCACCGTACCATTCAGCGGCGGCAGGCTGCTGATAGTAGACCATTCCTGGAACAAGGTATTGCCGATCTTCAGTATGAGCAGTGGTAACAACGTATGCGTATGGTTATGGATATGGATATGGAGAGCACGTGTGAGAATAATGAAGATTGAATATGAGTTGAAATGTCGATTGATCTATGTATCCTTTAGAACTGTTTCACAATTTGTTAACTCACTTTTCCTGGCAGGCAGAGCATCGCCGCTGGCCACAAACCCGACGATCACCAACAAAGCAAACGCAACACAGAACTTCATATTTAGAGTTATGTTTTTAACGGAATTTTCTCTTAAAATCCTTTGAGATTGTTGATATTGTGATATTAAAATGGTTTTATTAGATACGCGCACTGATCACAACAGGAGCTAAACTTGACACTTAAGTTTCCACCAAAGAAGTGATGACTGCCCAACGGAACGCGTTAGATTTATATACGAAAACAGATTGGCAAAAAACGAGCATAATGAGCTCTGCGCTACAACTCGGATATACCCAAAGTCGGACCTGACAGACCCCTGTTTAGTATGCATCATAGCTGCTGCCTGGAAGCGAATCGAGTCGTCGTCCAAACGTGCGAACAGACAACGAGGCGAATCATTGGATATAATCAGATAAATTAGCATTATTGAATTGTACAGGTGAGTATAGTAGATGAGTGTGGATTGTATACGACTATATATTAATATCACATATATTTCAGATGTTATGTTATGGACTTCAATTCAATTCAAAGGAATCGTACTGACAAAAAAGGAGTTTTTACATTGAACTATTTAATACAACTCTCCAGTTAATTATGCACGCATGTTAACCATAAAAATAAAATTGCCAATTTCATTTTAAGGTCATTTTGTTGTAGTCCCGTGAACAAGTAGAAAAAAACCGAATTAAAATGAGGTTTATGGGTGCGTGTGCGCGGCTTATTGCCATTGATAAAAGTGAACCGCTTGGTGAATTAAAATAAAGAATCAAAGACATGCAGTGCATAAGTAAGCTGAAAGAGTTGAGAGTTGGTATTATAGCGAAACGAGATCCATAACGGAAGAGGAAACCTGTGATTCATCCTGTGTAGCATATAATACATATTTCAGTTATAGTCAAACAATTGACGTCAGTAATTGTCTACGTCTTCCACAGCTTGCCAGCTGTTTCCCCATTTAAAAGTCAATTATTGCAACAGTTTCCTCAGCGTCACAATCCTACGACGTGCATTTCATCATTAATTGAGCGGTGTCTGAGTTGCAGAGTCCCAACGGCTGTCGTTGGCTCCTGATGAAGCCTGCTTGGCGCAGGTTCTTTTTTTGGTTTTCTTGCTGGCCCCAATTTGCAGTTGCATTAATCATACGCAATGCGGTACTGTAGCCTTTAGAAGGTGGGTGCTAAGGGAGGGGTGTGCACTAAGCAAGTTGATGTCTTTTCTTTGAGTGCTTCAAATGCATTTTTGATTATGTTTATTTTTTATACACATATCTGTTGAGCGACTTTTGATGATTGATTGACCTTATCAATATGGAATTTATAACTATTATGAATCAACAACTTAAATTAGAAATTAAGCTCTGTTTTAAATAAGTAAGGCTTTTTACTCCCTGCTCCCATTAAAAATGGGAAAAAGTTAGTTATAAAGTACTGCAAATGTGTGTAACAGACAGAAGGAGGCATTTCCGACTATATAAACTATATATATTCTTGATCAGCATCAACAGTCGAGACGAACTAGCGTCTGTCTGTCCGTATGAACACACAGATCTCGGAGACTGCATGAGCTAGAGACACTAAACGCAGATCAAATTTATTTCAAATTTTGGATGCACTCCCCCGCAAATCGCAAAAAAACTCCCACAGTCACTAGGCACTTGTGAACATTTCACATATAAAATAATATTTAGTTTAGTTTACTAATTTATAAATTTACTTTTCTGAACATTTCTTGCTAATAGTATATAGATTTTATTTATTTTTTTTTTTTATAATTTCGTTTTTCCTATTTTGTTATAATTTTTTAAGTTTTTTATTTATTTATTATTTATAATTTCATTATTTTTATTTGTTTTGTAGTTTTAATTTTTTTTTTTTTTTTTGTTTATTTTTTGATTTCTTAATTAGTTTATATTAGTTTTAAATTATATTGATATCATTTCTTTTGGATAATTGCAGCCCAAGTTCCATATTTTCAATACGAACATAATTATGCAGCTCTGATGTCATATTCAATTGGAAAATTTTATAGCTTGCGCAATTTATTTTGCATGCGTGTTTAGAATTTCTTTTGTTTTCGTTATAATTCATAAATTAAAACCTGTTTATTCAGTGAATATTGAATTGACTTCTATTCTGAGCATGTAGCAACATAATTCGAAATTAGAAAGCTGCGTTGTCATGAATAACTAATCAAGAATTGAACTTTTGAAGCAACTATATACGACTTCTAGTGTTCTTTCTTTGCTAAGGTTAATGTAAATATATCAATAATATCAACATATTTATAATTGATTCAAATTCGATTTGGCCACCCACAATAATAAATATTTGGGCTTTTCTATTTTGAGCTGAACCACTTAATGATTCAGCAAAAAAAAAAAACACACGCACCTAATTATAACAATTTTGATGCAAATGGCTAAAACGTTTGAGAACCCAAAAAAAAGAACGTGTGCTCGGCATGGTAATGGCCAAAGTTAAGAGGGTTCTACGCAATAGTTGGGTCCATAAGAAAAACAATACAAAAAGTTTAATATCCTGTTGAACACCTGTTTATTTGTTGCCGCCAGTTTGGGCATTTATGCAAATCGTTTGGCAACGTTTTTGAAGCAGTTAGCTTTTTACGTTTCATTTAATTTGTGAATTTGGGACACCCATGACCATTCAAATAAATATACATTGCACTAGATAGCCAAATAGAACAGCATGTTTTGTGTTTAGCGAATCAACACAAAATAAAAAAAAATATACAAAAAAAAAAAAACTCAAAACCAAAAGTCAACTTAATGTACGACATTATTGGCGCTACGCAAACGGAATATCAATGAAAATTGTGCGGTGCTTAAAAAGCAATTTGTAGAACAATTCGAACTAACGACGATTTCAGATACTGAAAATTTCGAAATTTGAGCACCTGCAGTAATTTTTGGTTTATTTTTTTTTTTAAATATATATTATAGTACGATTATAATGCAGTGCAATTAAAATGAAATTTGTTTCAATACCAGTTGGCAGCAGCTCTCAAGTTTATATATTATATTATTTTAATTTGCAATTAAATGGCAATTGCACATGCCGCTCAAAATTGCATTAAAAACGTAGCCTCTGACATTTAACACTTGGCATGCGGTTTTCACTGCCGCTCCATTTGGGGCATGCAACACAAAAAAACACAAAAAAAAAAAATGCACTGAACCATGTGCAACATGAGCTGTGCGCCATTTCATCTCTCGCCTGCAAAATGCAATTAATCAATGTAAATTAAAATTAACTTAATTTCATGCAGCAGTCATTGCGGTGTATGTATTTTTACAAACCGTTTTCTTATTTAAATTCGAATTTTACATATTACATTTGCAAATTGCGATAGCTAAGAAAGTAAACAGATTTCTGAACTGAAGATTTCAATGTTTTTTTTAAATTATATTTTTATAATTTATCTTTCATTTATCTTTACATATATACATGAATTGAGATTGCAATAGAAAATTCGATACCATTCTCGATCCTGCACATCCCTATGGTTTCTTAATCTATACCATGAGTGAACAATCTCACCCAATTTCCTTTTAATATATTGGACAAATTTTTTTGTCTGCTAACTTAGCTTTCTTGAATTGTGTTAGAAAAAAGGGTATGAGAATTATATAATTTGTGGCTAATAATTATGTTAAGTTTAACTACGGCAAAAGTCGATTAAAGAAATCACGCGGCCTATGCTTAAAATTATGCCCAAATATATATATGTATATGTATATAAAAAAATGTAAGTTTACAATTAAGACGAACAAAAAAAATGGACTGCTTTAAAGACTACAACCGATGGAAAATGCGTATTTAAACCTGATTAATAAAAGGTACACTACACTGTATAAAAATACGAAACAGCATTGTCTTCGCTCTTCTAACCTGCTAACTAACTAAATGTAATATCACTAGACTCGTAGCTTAGAATTAGTAAATTTAACCCTTTTATCTTAATAATACTATTCAGGCCTGTTCTCACGTCCGATTTTGATCAAAACATTCTGATTCGAAATTATTAGCTGTTCTGTATTCCGAATATAGTTGGAAAAATCGGTTTAAAAAGTTGTGCTTCTCAGGCAATGGAATGAGAAGCGTTCAAACTTATCTTTAAAAGGGAATAACGGTTTCTATTTCTTTTGAAAACGGGAGTACAGAATCGAAATCGAATCGCAATGAAAAGTTAACGGAAATAGGAAGAGACATGATTATATTTTCTTTAATTTTTCTGATTTTTTACCCACATTCATATTTCAACGGTTAAAACATATCACAATTCGAGGATTCGATGAGAAATTCGTTCACTGCGATATGGCGCGATATACAGGTTCACAAATTTTCAAATGTTTCTCCAAACCACATCTTGAATCCCTTAATCTAGTGGTACATACATTTCTATTGTCATAAAAAAGATTCATATACAGTCGAACTTCTGTAGAACGAATCTTAAGGAGACAAAAATAAACTCGTTATATACAAAATTCGAAATATAGAATTCGAAATACTTAAGCTAGCATTGCAGTGTTCTGGAAATTAATTCGCTATAAAGAAAACTTCATTGTAGAGAAGTTCGTAATAAAGAAATGCAGCTGTATAAAGGACTTCTGATTGTTAACTATCTTAACTTTTCTGCATAGTTTTATGTTGTCACAGTTCCAGAGCAGTTACAAATGTAAATTCACTTAAAACTCGCAGGTGTCTCATTTTGCAAAAACCAATAAATTTCTATAAAATTGTATTAAAAAAAAAAGTGCACTTCACACTCCAACTTCAACCACAGAGCGAAACTCTGCACAGCTGGTCGCAGCAGTGATTAAGTGCAGGCAGAGGCGGAGGCAGGGTCGGTGTGGCATGGTCAGGATATGTGATGGCAGCAGGAAGAGGAAGAAGGATTTCTAGCTGGACGAGCTCTCTCTTTCTCTTTCGAACTGGTCATTTTTCTCGCTGCCTGTCACTTGAAACTTGGCAATTAAATATATGTACACTAGTTGTTGTTTGTAGTTGTTGTTGCTGTCTCTTTGTGCATATAAATTGTTAAAATAGAAAAAAAAGTGCAACAGATGTTTTTAGCGCTCTTCCGGACTGAAGTTGGAACATGCAAACCAGTTGGCAACGCCACCTTTTATACAATTTATATCCACACTCTGCTCGAGGACAACTTTCGCAGCGCGCCACATGGCCAAAGGTCCTGGATGCGTGTGTAACTGTGTGTGTGTGTGTCTGTGGCGCAGTCAAGATGTTGCCACACTCCATGTCTGCAGCAAAGGCAACAGCAGCAGCAGCTTTAATGGCTTCATATTTCCTGCAAAATTAGAGAAGTTACTTTTGCTTACATTGCGAGTTGGCCACTCGACAGTTGTTGTTGCCCCTCTTCCGTTACAGTTTGTGTCTTTGTGTCCTTTTGACTGCAAGTTTTGGTTGCAAGTTGTTTGCCACTCGCTGCTCATTATGCTGCCATACACACACAAACACACACACACACGAACATACAACAAACAGCGTCTACTCCATTAAATTGTAATTTTTGGCAACACTTTGGTTTGCATAAATCTTTGGTACTTTGGCTGTTTGGCTGTAGTTTTCTTCTATACTCTGTTTCTCACAGTCCCTGGTGTCCTTATGCCGCACGCGCGCGCAAACAAAACATTTGTTCATGTTTCAAGTTTATTAAAAAGTACTCAACATATTATGGTTACTTAAACTATTAAAATAACAATGCTGCCTCGGTCTCTCTGTCACTCTCAGTTTGTTTCTGGGTGTTATATGCCCTTGGGGCAACATCCTTTTGGCTGCCTTTTGCAGATAATGTGTAAATAATTTGAATGCAGACAATGAGTTTAACTTGTTGGCAAGTGTATATATACTGTATACTACACATTTGTGACCCATTAGCTATTTCAATCACAATGCCCGCTGCTTAAATCTCTGTCCAAAAGCCTTTAATTACCCAAGGCGACCCACAAAAAAGAGCAAAGCACAACGAGGGCACGTACAATATAAATCCATTTAAAATTGCCACATTTGCATATGTCAAGTGTGAATGGAGCTGCTCGAAGTGCCAAATGACAAACACCTCCGCTGACATTCGCCCCAAAACAGTCTTCCCCACCCTCTCTGCAGTCCATCCGGCATCCGCTGCTGGCATTGCCCACTTTTGCGTATTAAAAACACACTCAAATACTCGAATCGTTGCCAACGTTGCTCCACAGTGCTCCTTATTTCTTCAGACTCCCTCTGGCTGCATTGCTAATTACGTAGCAAGAATTTTCATTACGTGGGCGATGTGGAGCTAAGTAGTTTGGGACAGCAGCCGTAGAGCGACCATGCTAGTACAGACAGACAGACAGACAGACAGACAGACAGACAGACACGGTATCCACTCGAGTGCAGCGTAATGAAATCTTAGGCAGCGTTTGTTACTGCTCCTCTCCCGTAATGGGAGCACAAAATTTATTAGAAAATATTTGCGTTGCACTTCAAAAATTGTGTGCGCCTCAAAGTAGGCAATGGCATTAAACTGCAGCCTTCATTACTCGCTGCCTTCCACTCGCTTCGGTAAAGTCGATGGCTTCAGTTTTGTTGTGGAAATTCGAAAACTCTTTGGCTTTAAAGGAAATGCGCAAAATTTGCATGTTTCTGTGAATCTTTGACAGTGGCACATTAAACGCATGACACTTTAGTTTTAACCTCATTTTCTATTTATAAGCTAATTTCTAAAATTGAAAAACAACAAGTAAGAACGTTGCAGTCGGATGGACCCGACTGCTATATACTCTTTTTTTCGTCTCTTTGCGGAGTCAGAAGTGGGCGTGGCAATTATATTTTTGCTCAAATCTTTCAAGTTTTGCCATCAATTTAAGTTTGGTTGGGCCCGTTCTACAAGTTTGGGAGAAACAAACTTTGGTCGATTGCAAGGGCGGAGGTGGGCGTGGCAAAATTATTTTTATCCAATCCATTTAATAAGGCAACAGAATTCACCCTGCAAAATTTGGTGATTCTAGCTAAAGGGGTGTGGGAGATACAGACTTTGCTCATTTGTGGGGGCGGAGGTGGGCGTGGCCAAATTTTTTTTTACCAGATCGATCAAGGAAGTGATTAGTAGCCCTTGTGCAAAATTTGGTTACTCTAGCTCTAAAACTGTGGAAGATATAGTTTTTTACGGTTTGTGGGGGAAGGGGTGGGGGTGGGGGGGAGATCTTGACACTTTGTCTGCCTATGGTATATACCAACATGTATACCAAGTTTGGTTGCTCTAGCTTCAAAACTGTGGAAAAAACCTGCGTTCATACAGACGGACAGACAGACGGACAGACGGACGGACGGACATTTCACAAACCCAATATACTCTTTTTTCCTTTTTTTTCAAAAAAGTTAAAAAAAGAGTATAAAAATGCAGGCCTGTTCCGAATTCAGTACTTTTTTACTCCCTGTTCCCATTAAAAATGGGAAGAAGGGAGTTATAAAGTACTGCAAATGTGTGTAACAGACAGAAGGAGGCATTTCCGACTATATAAACTATATATTCTTGATCAGCATCAGGTCTGTCTGTCTGTCTGTCTGTCTGTCAGTCCGTATGAACACACAGATCTCGGAGACTACAAGAGCTAGAGACACCAAACTTGGCATGCAGATTCCTGTATACCATACGCAGATCAAGTTTATTTCAAATTTCGGATGCACCCCCCCCCCCCCGCCCCCCACGCACCACCGCAAATCGCAAAAGACTCCCACAGCCACAATTTTAAAGATAAAGCTTTAATTTTTGGTACACATGTATGTTTAATCAATGTCTTTCGGATGTGTAAATTTCAACACGATCGGATAAATAGCACCAAAGTTATGGAAGAACTTATTTCCCCTGTCTCAGCAGGCAGAAACAACAGTTTGACATGCACTGTGCAAGTTGAGTACGCTGCTTGCTTGTGTTGCCGCTGAACTGCTTGAAATGCAAGTTGGGAGCAGGGAGTCTCGTAGTCGGGCACACTCGACTAGAGTATTCTTACTTGTTTTTAAGTAAAAATTTTGAACGATTTACGAATTACTGTTCTGATTTACGATCGGAATGGTTTCGTTTTTTCTTTATCGAAACCGAGTTCGAAACCGAGTTTTCATAGTAAAAAGTCTATTTAGTTGTCACATAGAAGATATTGCTGAATCGAAAACAGCTACGTTTTCTTGCACGTTTTCGCTTCTGTTTTACAGACAGTTTTTCAATTTTATTATGTAAATGTTACTTGATTTTAATCTAATGCTTAAATTGACTAATTCTTTTCCAAGTATGATGAAGACTGGAAGAAAATTGAGTTTAATTTGTTTTTTTTTTTTTAATTTTTTAAAACTGAACTGATTTTCATGCGGTATATCTTTTTGGTCAGGATTTGCCATGTAGATTTATTTTTCATTCAAATTTAAGTGAATTTAAGTAAATCATTTTAAGTCGACATTTTTACGAACAATAAACGGGTTGCAAAATCTCTCTATTGTAACTATTTATCATTTGCGGAGTTCAAAATTAATACTAAATTTAATTGTAATACTTTTTCTGAGTTAGTTACAAAATCGGTGAACGATCTGAACACCAAAGTTAATATTCTTCCCAAATTTTCCACTGCCAATTTTTAGCCCGATCAGTCCAGATTTGTCATCTCAATCGATTTTGCATTAATATTTGATTGATTTCAGAAGAACAAAAAATAACTAAAATTTCCTTTTAATCATTTTTGAAATAAATAAAATTTGAAAAAATGTAAATCTCATATTCTTACATTGAATCGCTTGTGGACATCAACATAAGTATAAATTGTTAAAATTGGCTATCTATTTTAATAGTATCTTGGATTTTTTAAAATTTTTTATTATTTAAAAAAAAAAAAAGAAAAAAGAGTACATTGGGCTTGTGAAATGTCGGTCTGTCTGTCTGTCCGTCTGTATGAAAGCAGTTTTTTCCACAGTTTTGAAGCTAGAGCAACCAAACTTGGTATGCATGTTGATATATGTATACCATAGGCAGAGAAAGTGTCAAGATCTCTCTATCACCCCCACCCCTTCCCCCACAAACCTCAAAAATCTATATGTTCCACAGTTCTACAGGTAGAGTAACTATATTTAGCACAAGGGCTTTTAATCACTTCCTTGATTGATCTGACTAAAAATAAATTTGACCACGCCCACCCCCGCCCCCTGAAACAAGCAAAGTTTGTATCTCCCACACCCCTTTAGCTAGAATCACCAAATTTTGCAGGTTGAATTCGGTTAAACTATTAAATAGATTGGCAAAAAATAATTTTGCCACACCCACCCCCGATCTTGCAATCGAGAAATGTTTGTTTTCCCAAACCTGTAGAACTGGCCCAACCAAATTTAAATTGATGATGAAGATTTGATCAAAAATACAATTGCCATTCTTACTTGTTTTAACGTGGATTTGTAAAATTTTAAGAAAAATGCAGACAATTTTAAAATTGCTGTAAAACGTTGAAAATTTTAGCCGCGTGACACTTTAATTCGCTTCCTATCTATCTTTTCTCTCTCTCTCTCTCTCTCTCTTTTTCTCTTTTTATCTGTTTTTCAGTATCTTTATTTGTGTGTGGCTAAGCATTAGTGGTCAAATGTTGTTGGTGTTGCCGTGACGTGTGTCCAGTTTGTTGCTGTTGGTTTTGCGGCTTTTAGGCAACTTATTTGTTTTGTGACACTATCGCCATTCGTTGTTCTTATCGGCCAGCTTTCCACCCAAGGGAGTTGGAGTCGGAGTTGGCGCCCGCTGCATTGACACATGACTAGCAGGAGCAATAGGAGCAGGAATAGCAGCAGGAGCAGAAGCAGGAGCATTACATGCCGCTCTCCTGGAACCCATTTCAGCTGTCCAGCATTGTTTGCCACGCCGCCTGCAGTTTGTATTGTTTTTTTTTGTTCCACCTGTTTCACATGAGTTTTTGTTGCTTGTGTTGTTGCATGCTTCAATTTATTTTATGGTCCATTTTGGGTTTGTGCCTCCATGACCAAAGAACTTTTCTAATGAGCCTCATACGGATTTTGGGGCTTGTTTTGATTCCTCCTGCAGGATGCAGGTACAATAAACATACATAATTGCATGTGTATTGTTTCCGCTTGTGATTGCTATTATGTGCTCTGGCGTGAAACATTCAACTTAAAGTACTTGATTTATTTTAAAATGTTAAAGAATATAAGAAATTAAAGTGGTTTCTATATATAGATAGAATTTAGTAAGAGATCGTAGAATTTAAAGCACGTTCTTGTGCAGATCTTGACTATACTAAACGTTAAGAGATTTTAAAAGATAATATGGGCAGTTCCCATTTCCGAATCCGATTAAAACACTCGAAATCGTAATTATTAGCTGTTCTGACTTCCGAATAGCGATGTATAATTGGGCTTCAAAAATGTTGATTTAGCATTGAGCAGTATTTAAATTTATTTGTTAAAACCAAAAACCATTCGAAAAGAGTAACATAAAATCGAAAACGATTCGGAACGCAAAGTTTTCTGAAACGGGAACATGCCTGAATGAAATTTTTAAAAATTAACTTAGATTCTTATTATTCTAGATTGGTGTTCAAAAAATATTGTAATGTTTGGGTAAAATATATAACAAATATAAGAAATATGTTATTTAATACTGATTGGGAGAAAAAATTAAAATAATGGTGAGTGTTCTGAAAAACAAAAACTTAAATTTTACACGTTTTGATTAATTTAGAACAGCAATCAATTCCGATTTTCCAAGTTTCTAGTGGAATCGAAACTCTGAAGAGAACTGAATAATGAATATATAAGGGTTCTAACAACTTTTCGGTACAGGTTCGGGATATTAACTGAATTTATAGCTTCGTCACCTTTAAACGGGTACCGGAACTAGTTGATGTCTTGTTCAAGAGAGCAATAAGAGAAAAAAAAGAATAAAACTTATGAATATAGAAGCCCCTACATTAAGTAAAAACCATTGTTGGCAGCTAGTGTTCTGATGAATGGAAATAAATGGTTTTATTACAATAATAATACTTGAATGTGCTGCATATAGTCATTTAGTGGTCAAGGTCTTGGATATTTGGAAGGCGCTGCCTGGCGAGACAGACCCAAAAAAAAAGGTTTACCCGTTTGTTCAATTTCAATTGCGAAAGAAATCGGCGACATTTTTCCAACTGGATTGGCTGGACAAGCAAAAAGGACGACAATTGAGTTGATGAGAATGAGTTTGCGAAAGAGAATGGAAATGGGAAAATAGCAATGGGCTGATGATGACGACGATGAGGAAAAGTTGATGTTGATGGCCAAAAAAAAGGGCAATTGAGGAGCAGCAGCAACTTGTTACAAGGCTTTGAATTGATTTCACTTTGCTGTGTGTGTGTGTGTGTGTGTGTGTGTGTGGGATTCTTGCTTGCTCCATCGCACACATATATACACGAAGCGGAAGCGGAAGTCATGTTGTGCTGCAATGGCCGCCGCTTCATGCTGTAGGTAGACAGCTTTTTTCATACTCTGTACGTAACGGGGTCTGCACGTCTGCGCAATTTCAAAGCAATTGCAAACGTTTACCAAGGCGCACACAAAAGTAAAGTACGACTAAAGTAAAGTAAAGCGGAAGTGTTTTTCAAGTCTTTTAGCCTAGCTCTCCTTTTTTTTGTGCAGCGGGTGAAAGTCTTTTTAATTGAAGTGGACACACATACACTCAAAGATAGACTCTGTTAGTGTATTTTATATTCAATGATGCAGCAAGCGGTCAACGCCTTTGACTCCTTGCAAGAAGGCGCCTGCTAAAGGAGTTGTTGCCTTTACAAAGTGGCCTGCAACAAATACTAGAAAAAAATGCAGTCTAAGAGCAGCCGGAAAGAGCGTTATGTCCACTTGTACCATTGCCGTGTGTATGTCATTAAAATTTACAATCTATTTTGCTTGCTAATTGGCACTCTGCAACTTGGCCAGGCTTTGTGCTCGGCCAGACACTCAGGCCAGCCTGGCCATAATCATTACTTGCACTCTCTCTCTCTTTAGAATTCTACTGGCAATTAGTGACATGCGCCAAGATGTGGCAGCAAATGTTGCGTGAGCTTTTAATTATGGCCAAGTGTTGATTATGGCGACAACTAAGCAACTGACAATTGCAATTCATAACTTAACCAAATGGCCTAGCCTGTGAAAAGCTACTGCAATTATTGTTGCCTACTTAAAACTAAGCATTTAAGCATTCGTTTTTTTTTTTTAAATGCTTGGCAATTGGTAATGTGTGCGATCAATTACAAAAGCTGAAAGAAGCTCCCCAAAATGGGCTATGAAATGCACAGTTACAAGCAATAACGAGTTGAGTTGAATTCCCAACCAGCCACATTCCACACACGCACACGCACACACACACAGTCAACCCACAAACCAAACTGAACCACAAAAGTCAAGCCCCCATGCATTGGGTGGCTCTCTGTCGGATGAATGATTTTGCATTCTGCCCGAGTGAGAGTCAGTCAGGCAGGCAGCCACAATCCTTCATTGTTGTTGCAGGCAGCAGCAGCAGAGGCAGTAGCAGCAGCAGCAGCAACGCTGGCGATAAAATAAATTTGCATATGAATTGAGAATTAAGAACATTTTGCACATCGTCCTGCGCTTTGCAATACCCCAGAACTCAACCACCCCACACCCCCTAGCTGCCCACCCCTGCACCTGCCTACAAGTTGCCGTTTTTTGATTGGGCTGCTTTGGGAAAGGGGCCAACGTGTTGCCATTGTGGCTGCTGTTTGGCCTTTGAATTAGAATTCACACACGCACACACACACGCGCACACACACATGCTCAGTCGACCCATCTAAAAGTGTGAATGGCTTATTTCCTTGCTACTATTGTTGTTGTTGTTGCTGCTGCTCTTTTTGGCATTTTTGCGAATTTGCATTTGCCCTTTTTGGCCAAACAATTTTTATACGCTTTGGCTCTTTTTGCTGATAGAAATAAAAAAGAAAACAACTCGTTAGCCTATTGAAATTGAAAATGTTTTTGGCTGATGCGATAAGAATGTGCAGGGGATTATTATAGTGTGTACTATGTGTGTGTATGCGTGCTGTGTGTGTGTGTTTAGCATAACTTTGTTATGGCCTGCAAAGTTATGGGTCAAATAATTGCGACTATATAGCTACTATAATTGGATTTTGATTTAGAGCTTTCACTTGATAAGCGATGCTTTAAATTTAAAAATATGTGTTTGAGGTAGAGTACAATATTGGCAAGGATTAGTGATATAAGCTTAACAAGTAAGAATGCTCTAGTCGAGTGTGCCCGACTACAAGACTCCCTTCTCCCAACTTGCATTTCAAGCAGTTCAGCGGAAACACAAGCAAGCAGTGCACTCAACTTGTGCAGTGAATGGCAAACTGTTGTTTCTGCCTGCTGAGACTGGGGTTATAGATTCTTCCATAACTTTGGTGTTATTTATCCGATCGTAATGAAATTTACGCAACTGATAAACATTGATTAAACATATATGTGTACCAAAAATCAAAGCTTTATCTTTAAAATTGTGGCTGTGGGTTTTTTTTTTGAGATTTGCGGGGGTGCGGGGGGGTGCATCCGAAATTTTAAATAAACTTGATCTGCGATGGTATACAGGAACCTGCATGCCAAGTTTGGTGTCTCTAGCTCTTATAGTCTCCGAGATCTGTGTGTTCATACGGACAGACGGACAGACAGACAGACGGACAGACAGACGGACATGGCTAAATCAACTCGGCTGTTGATGCTGATCAAGAATATATAGTTTATATAGTCGGAAATGCCTCCTTCTGCCTGTTACACACATTTGCAGTACTTTATAACTCTCTTCTTCCCATTTTTAAAGGGAACATTGAGTAAAAATATGTTTTAAAATAATATTCACAATTTTATGCCCAAGAGCAATACTAATGACAAGATTGAAACAACAATTATTGAATTGTTATATTTGTTAAACAACTTTTTAAAGAAAAACGAAATATATAGGCGTGTTCCGAATTCGTATTCCATCCGAAATTTGCGGAAACGGAAGTGAAGTACTCAAACCGTCAAACGCTTACGTTTTTAAAAGTTTTACTTTTTATCCAGATTACACAAGGCATTTATAAAACAAGTAAGAACGTTGCAGTCGGATGGACCCGACTGCGATATACTCTTTTTTTCGTCTCTTTGCGGAGTCAGAAGTGGGCGTGGCAATTATATTTTTGCTCAAATCTTTCAAGTTTTGCCATCAATTTAAGTTTGGTTGGGCCCGTTCTACAAGTTTGGGAGAAACAAACTTTGGTCGATTGCAAGGGCGGAGGTGGGCGTGGCAAAATTATTTTTATCCAATCCATTTAATAAGGCAACAGAATTCAACCTGCAAAATTTGGTGATTCTAGCTAAAGGGGTGTGGGAGATACAGACTTTGCTCATTTGTGGGGGCGGAGGTGGGCGTGGCCAAATTTTTTTTTAACCAGATCGATCAAGGAAGTTTTTTACGGTTTGTGGGGGAAGGGGTGGGGGTGGGTGGGTGATCTTGACACTTTGTCTGCCTATGGTATATACCAACATGTATACCAAGTTTGGTTGCTCTAGCTTCAAAACTGTGGAAAAAACCTGCGTTCATGCAGACGGACAGACGGACAGACAGACAGACGGACAGACAGACGGACAGACAGACGGACGGACGGACGGACATTTCACAAACCCAATATACTCTTTTTTCATTTTTTTTCAAAAAAGTTAAAAAAAGAGTATAAACAAATTCTTAAAGTCAATTTTCTTATATTCTTCATAATATTTGGAAAAAAATTAGTCAATTTATTCGTTAGATTAAAGTCAAGTAACATTTATGATATTAAATTGAAAAACTGTCTATAAAACAGAAACGAAAACGTGAAAGAAAACGTTGCTTTTCTCTATTCAGCATATGCTTGCTAGATGACAAATAAATAGAGCTTTTATTATGAAAACTCGGTTTCAAACTCGGTTTAAAAAAAAAAATAAAACAAAACCATTCCGATCGTAAATCAGAACAGTAATTCTTTAATCTTTTGAAATTCATTCGTTGTTACTTTTCAAAAAAGTACTGAATTCGTAATAGGGCTGATAACTGTTTGTCGTATTTCTGATTTCTCACTCAAATTTAGTTTACATTTTACTTAACCCATTTAAGCATTGGCAAATATTTATGCAAAGTGTTCAGTTTTTAGTGACTTATGTAATATTTTCTCTGCCCCTGGACTTCCAAAACCAGTTTCAATACAAGTCACACTTATTTATTTAAATTAAAATAATAATACACTTTCAATGCTCAATATATTTCTTTCAATATCTTTCAATATCTTCATTATGATAAAGATAACTAAGCGCTTAAGAAACTTCAATATTTAATTTGGAATTTTGTTAGCAAACTTTTAAGTATTTATGATTGTTAAAGTGTTTTATAAGATGTATACATATTCGCTAACTATAAACAAATGTTGTCTGTATAGACCACAATGAAATTTACGAAAACTTTACGACTATATTGAAAACTTTGACCAGAGAAACATGCAAATCCATTGATTTCACATGCAACTCTCGCCCTCAGTCCAATACAAATTGCATTTACAAACAATTAGAGAAGTAAAACTCACGTAGTACACAAATTGTGGAGGTAGGAGAGGTGCTAGGCGCCGCGGGGCTTACAAAAGGTAACGATAACTGGCAAGTGGTAACGGTTAACGGCTAAAGGGGTAAAACTGGTAAACGGGTTGGAACATCCCACATACACAATTGGTCGCCTTGTTTTATTGTGGGGCATTTGTAAAACTTTCGACATGCTCATAAAATTGCTCGTTTAACTCATTTAACTTTTTGTTGCGCTTTGGGTGGTGCGTTTTATTTTTATTATTTACTTTTTTTTTTTTTTAGAAAGTTTGCATAAATTGTAGCAGCAAGAAAAAGTTAATAATGCCAGAAGGCAAGCAAGAAGAGCAGGAGGGCATCGTCAGGAGCAGGTTTTTCGGCTGGGGCGACAATGAAAATAATTCAATTAAAACACTTTTCCACAGTTTGCGCCCTCGCATGCCAAGTTGCAATTACGCCCCAACCAAATTAACACATAGAGCATGTCCCTTCGCCCCTTACCCACATCCCAAACTCATGTGTGCATTGCCCGCGGGCATTTTGCATAAAGTTTCGTCGACGTCGCCGTCGCCGTCGACATTGCCTTTTATGTGGTCAAAGTTTGTACGCCCAGTTTTGGTTGTGCCTCCCCTTTCGGTGACATCTATGCCATGTTTACTTTGGTACTTAGCCATTGTTGTTGTTGCTTTTGGCCTAGCTGTTGCTATTGCTTAAAGCCACAAAGTAGCTTTTGTGCTACCAGAAAATTTAAATGTTACCCTGGCTTAGTTACCCCAAACAAACACTACAGCTACCAAAAGCCCAGTGTCTGTTTCTGTTTCAGTTTCCAGAGTCTCTGTGTCTGTGGTTAGCTGGTGTTTTGTGTATTATTTTAAGATTTGATTGGTTGGGTTACAGTCGTGTTTATTTTTGGCCTGCTTCTGCTGCTGCTGCTGCTACTGGCCCTGATCCTGATTCTGGCTGCTTGTCTGTTTGGTCAGCCAGCTGCCAAGAGCTATTTGCATTTTCATTTAGCTTGACCCAACACTGATTAGCATTTCTGACAATGTTGAACTATGATACCTGTATTAAGAAATTCAATTTTGATTAAAGCTAACATATCTTGGCATATTCTGATCAATGATCGGTCTAACTCTCGGAGCACCTATGTAAGCTGTCATGGAAACAGCTCATGCTACAAATCAAACAAGCAAATGCCTGGGCCAAATAAAAACTTTAGCCCCAATTTAATTGGCCACTTCAAAGCCAAAAGCCCATGCAGCGCAATGTTCACGAACAAATAATAAATATTTCCTTCATTTTTATGCACTTTTAACCCTTTAATGCAGACACATGGCGTACATTTTTGTGCAGCAGTTAAAGTCCATTAAAAATTGTTTTTCCATAATTTTTTTCATACAACATTGAAGCGAGCAAAACATTCTCCATAGTCCGTTCACATCGAATTTTTCACTAGCCTCCAATCCAATCCAATCCTGCTCGTTGTCGCTCGTTAAAAATCAATCCCCAAGCGTACCATCCGCCCACTTAGCGCCCACCGCATGGTATGCACTGCATAGTCAGGCTGGCCGATCAAAATTGTTGATTGGGGGATTGGGGAAGATTTTCGGGGGAATTTCAGGAGGTTCAGCGTGTTGTTGCGAAGGTGTCGCGGGCTCTGCCCCGTCGCGGTCAATATGCGAGACTATAAGTCTATATAAGCGCCGCCGCAGCAGCAGCCATGTAGCCGATATCTTTCGGTATTGGAACTGTGTGTGTGTGCGTGTGTGCATGTCTGACATGTGTCATGTCTGTATGTGTGTGTGTGTGTGTGTGTGTGTACATGTATGTGTGTTGCTGTTGTGAATATATGGGAATTTGTTTTGTCATATCGTTTCGTTCTCCATTTTTTTGCATTTTTTTCGCTTAATTGTACGCTACAGCAAAGGGTATATGATATATTTGAAATAAAAAACTACATTTTTAAGAATGCAGATTTAGGATTCAGAGAAAACTTACCTTTTCTCTACCAGCTGCACTTATACGAAAATATATAACGTATTATTAAAGTAATCTTATTGTTGATATGAAAACTTAACTTGCGATTGATTGTTTCTATGGCAGCTATAAGATATAGTTGCCTGATTTTGATAAATCTTAATCAGCATGAGAGGAACACATTAAAACGCAGAACAGGTAAGTTTTTTTTATAGAAAAACTATATTTTTAACCGATTGATATTATGACAGTCACTAGATAAAGTGATCCGATTTTGATAAAATTTGGGAACATCTGAAAAACGTGATTTAATTAAGAAAATGTTAATTTGATCTTGAAAAACAAAAAAAAGTTTTTGATACAAAAACTACTTTTAAACATTCTAAGATAGGCATATTGGTCAGATTTTTATGATATTTTATAGACATGTGTAGAATGTTCCTAAGCTTAGATAAAGTAAAATTGGCTGCGTTATTTAAAAAACAAAAAAGTAATGTTATCTGCGGTGTGCCGAAGATGTATGTATACTCATGCAGAAAAGATTTGAATAAGAAAACTTAATTTTTAACAGATTGTTCCTATGGCAGCTAAAAGATGTAGTCGTTTGATTTTGATGAAATTTTGTGAACATATATTGAGCATAAATTTGGAAATTGTGAGTTTGCTCGAATTATTTTGAAAAACACAAAAGTTTTTCATACATAAGCTTAATTTCACTGATCATTCCTATGGCAGCCATAAGATATAGAAGTCCGATTTTGATGAAATTTTTTAAACATGTGGGAAAAGTGCATAAACTTAGACATAGTGAGTTTGGTCGAGTTATTTTGAAGAATAAAAAAGTTTTTCATAAAAAAACTTATTTTCAACCGATGTACTGCTCACAGCAAAAAGAAGCATATGTAAACAGTTTTAAGATAGTTTTGAACTGAAAGACAAGTTCGCATATAGACAGACGGACATGGCTTGATCAACTCGGCTGTTGATGGTCAAGAATATATTTATGATAACATTACACATTTCGTGGCAATATTGCAATGAACTCTTTGTATAAAAATACTAACACTATAAAAGAAACAAGTAAGAAAACTCTAGTCGAGTGTGCCCGACTACGAGACTCCCTACTCCCAACTTGCATTTCAAGCAGTTCAGCGGCAACACAAGCATGCAGCTTACTCAACTTGCACAGTGCATGTCAAACTGTTGTTTCTGCCTGCTGAGACAGGTGTAATAGATTCTTCCATAACTTTGGTGCTATTTATCCGATCGTGTTGAAATTTACACATCCGAAAGACATTGATTAAACATACATGTGTACCAAAAATTAAAGCTTTATTTTTAAAATTGTGGCTGTGGGAGTCTTTTGCGATTTGCGGGGGTGCGGGGGGGTGCATCCGAAATTTGAAATAAACTTGATGGTATACAGGAACCTGCATGCCAAGTTTGGTGTCTCGCGATTTGCGGGGGTGGGGGGGGGGGGGGTGGGGGGGGGTTTATTTGAAATAAACTTGATCTGCGTATGGTATACAGGAACCTACATGCCAAGTTTGGTTTCTCTAGCTTTTTTAGTCTCCGAGATCTGTGTGTTCATACGGACAGACGGACAGACGGACAGACAGACAGACAGACGGACATGGCTAGATCGTCACGGCTGTTGATGCTGATCAAGAATATATATAGTTTATATAGTCGGAAATGCTTCCTTCTGCCTGTTACACACATTTGCAGTACTTTATAACTCCCTTTTTCCCATTTTTAATGGGAACAGGGAGTAATGAACACCAATATCAAAAGTAGTAGCTGCTGCAGCAGTCGCATTAGCCGAAAAAAACTCAATTGATGCGCATTGAAGCACAACATCCAATCTACGTGAGGCTATAGATTTGGCTATGACCGTGGCTATGTGTGTGTGTGTGTGAACGGGCCGAAAAAGTGTCCAATGTAACGCCACAACAAAGAACGTTAATTGACGCCAAAATGCTGTTGCAGAAAAAGTTGAGAAAAAAAAAATACGAATAGCTGGGCAAAAATCAAACAAAAACAAATAAAAAAGGCAAAGCATGTGTAAAAAGAATTTGTCCAGTTGGACACATATATAGTCGTCGTAACAGGCGATACGAGAAGCGATACGAGCCCAAGCCGTCTTGGCTGCATATACACAATTTAAATTCAGCCCAGACCCACCGTGCCCCAAGTGGCTTGATTAACCCCAAACGATACAAGAGGTCAACTAGAGTCCTTGCGAGTGGGTGTTGTTGAATCAGCACACGTGATTAATGGCCTTTAATTATGTCAGTGCGCGACGTTGAAGGAGACGGAGATGGGGATGGAGATGGAGACCGCCCACTGCTCATTGCTCCAGGATCAAGCGATCCTTGCGCTATACTCGTATATGTGTGCAGCGGCATGCCAGTTAACCGTTTGACATTAAAAAATTGACACCGTTCGGGGTGAAATGTTGCCGACATCTACGCCGCTCCGCCTGACAACTGTCTGGCACACGTAACCAAGTTGGAGTTGTCGCAAGTCCTGGAATGGTAACGGTAACGGTACGGTATGGCACATGACCCGGCACAAACAAATTTTAAACACACACACACACGCAAACACAATGTCCTGAAGAGTTGGGCAGTTGAGAGTTGCTGTTGTTGGGACATTTGGACATTTGTTACATAACCGTGAGTGTGTGTGTGTGTGTGTGTGTGTGTGTGTGTGTGTGTGTGTGTGTGTGTGTGTGAGTGTGTGTGTGTGTGTGTGTGTGTGTGGGCGTTTGTGTCTCGCTTGTCGCTTTTAATGAAAGCGTCATAAATTATGTTGCAGTTGACGAAAGCACACAGTGAACCGAGGGTAGTCCTAGACAAAGGTCTGAGGCTAGGCATACTTAGCATATGGATAACATATGTGCGCCTCGTTGCATTCCTGACACAACAAAAATGGTAGGAGTTTGTAGAGTTGCATTGATAAATGCTGGAAATATGTTAAAAAACTGACAACTCAAGTGGTAAATGTAACGTTTATGATATATTTATGAGGTGATATGATATTAGAGAGCTATTCAAAACTTTATGTCAACTACAAGATGGTTTATTTGCTAGAAGTGTGCTAGATATATGGCAAACATTTCTAAATAAGATATCATCAAAACACATTAAGTTACATTTATTAGTGTTTAATTACAAAAGAAATATTAAAAAGCTGATGTAAACGGTTAAGAACAAAACACAAGCAAAATTCGTATCATTTGCGACAATTTGATTTTTTTCGCCTTCTTTGGAAACTGTTTTGTTAACTTCGGAATCATTTACGACTGATTTCATAAGTCCCATGCTGCCAACATGCCGTATTCCAGATCTTTGTGGTAACTGCCTTTGATGTGCAGGTAAGGAGCTTGAGACCAAGGCCTGAGCTTGGTTGCTGCATTCAAGGCAGCTCAGACCCAAGAGCAGAATGCAAATGCATAGTAGTATTCTCACTGTTGATGACATTTGAAATCAACTTCTCTGATCAACTTCTCTCAATACAATTTCTTGCTGGTCTTAAAAAGTTTGTTTATTTAGGCAACAGGTGTTTTTTGTTGGGTATTCTTTCAAATATCTTACCAAAAGCTGTTGTGCTAGCAGCCGTTAACAATATAATTGGAGCTTAAACTGTTAATAAGCCGCTTGGAAATAAGTAATATGACAGATATTGCAAATGTTACTTTTAAGCTTATAAGTCAACGATTGAACAGAACGTGCATTACAACATTTAACATTTAACAACATTAGACATAAATAATATGTCAGATATTGAAAATGTTACTTTAAACTTTAAAGTTTAAAATATTTATATACATTTACTAAAGTGTTTAGACGATGTAACTGTTGCGTGATACGAGATGTTTCTCAAAAATTAGTCAACAGAAATTGCATTACAACATTAGTATATCCCATTTAATTTTACAAAAACAAGTATGAACTTTGCAGTCGGATGCACCCGACTGCGATATACTCTTTTTTTCGCCTCTTGTGTGGGCGTGGCAATTGTATTTGTGCTCAAATCTATCAAGTTTTGCCATCAATTTAAATTTGGTTGGGCCAGATCTACAGAATCTGGGAAAACAATCATTCCTCGATTGCAAGGGCGGGGGTGGGTATGTCAAAATTATTTTTATTCAATATATTTAATAGGGCAATAGATTTCAACCTGTACAATTTGGTGATTCTAGCTAAAGGGGTGTGGGAGATACAGGCTTTGCTTATTTGTGGGGGCGGAGGTGGGCGTGGCCAATTTTTTTATAGTCAGATAAAACTGTGGAAGATATAGGTTTTTGCGGTTTGTGGGGGAAGGGGTGGGGGTGGGGGGAGATCTTGACACTTTGTCTGCCTATGGTATATACCAACATGTATACCAAGCTTGTTTGCTCTAGCTTCAAAACTGTGGAAAAAACCTGCGTTCATACAGACGGACGGACAGACGGACATTTCACAAACCCAATATACTCTTTTTTCTTTTTTTCTCAAAAAAATTAAAAAAAGAGTGCAAACATTTTTAACATACATTTAAAACTTTAAAGGCCATTTCGGCATATTTTACAGCACTAAGTCGCCAAATTTTGCAACAGTTACAGATAAACTGAACGAACTTGCGCTAAAGATAAGACGATTGTTTAGACGATGCAAGATGAAAATGCATGAAAAGTCACGCAAGTCTAAGCAACGCTTAAGCAATAGCCAACTAAAAGCAGTACAAAATTATTACAAAAACTTTCGAATATAAAAAGTTGCAATAAATATTGTCGTAGTCGATGCCAAGAAAGCATTTACATACACACACACATCTCAAGCAATATGCACATAGACGAGTGATTGTGTAGCAAATCAAATAATTATAAAAGTTGAGGCAACAAACTCCCTTTTATCCCTTTGCCAGCCGAGTGTGGAACTCTCTCTGCCTTTGGCAATGTTTGGCCAAAAACTTGAGGCATAGGAGCCAACAAACTTTTGCTCAAAGGTGCAGGCAAAAGTTTTATGCCAGCCAACTAGCAAAAATTCATTTAGGCGCATTTAGGCGGCTCTTAGGTGAAAAAAAGAAAGGGCTGTATGCAATATGCCAAGTTAAAACCAAATTTAAAGCGCAACAACAATTTAAGCCAAGGCAAATCATTTTTTGGAAAACACAAAATTTTTGTGCAGCTTCAGCGACGCCGGGCGAAAGTTTTTGCCCAGCAGCGTTGGCAAAAAAGTTTTCGTCAACGTCGCCGCCAACGCCGCCGCCGCCGCCTCGGTTGAAGCAGGCTTCCTGTGTGGCCCTAGTTGTCCTGCTCTCTCTGCTGTCTGCCAATTCAAGTTACAGAACTCCAGCGAAGCGTGTGAAATGCTCTGCAGCCTTGGAGCAGCTACGCTTTGATGGATTTGCAGCAGCTCTTAATGCGGAACCCAACGAGCCGAGTCGGTGACCAGGCTAGAGAAATATGCCGACAAACTTTTCACACCATTTTTGCTTTGTATTATTTTTAGAATATTTTCGTATTTTTATGTTTATGCATATAGTAGAACTTAGAAACTACCATCCAACTGCTTGTTCGTCTTATCCGCGTCGCTGCGGAATCCCTCTCAGTTGTGGCATTACCTGCTTCTTCGGCTTTGGAAACTTGGTTAGGTTCTTGACCTGGTTATTGGTCTGCTGCTTGACTTGTTGTTTAGGCCTGTCCTGCTGGGTAAGCTTGGCCTGTTGTATTGGCCTGGCTTGCCGCTTAGTTGGGCGGGTTTGCTGTATAGGCCTGGTTTGCTGCTTAGGCTTGGCTTGCTGCTTAGGCCTGGTTTGCTGTTTGGGCTTCGTTTGTTTTTGGCTTTTGACAGGCCGTTTTACAGCTGAAGTCGATGTTGGGGGTGATCCAGCTGAATTGCTTGATGCTGCCTCATTTTCCACTTCGTCCTCATCAACAGTTTCAAAATTACCGTCCTCGTCTACAATTTCAACACTGTTGTTTGCATTATGGGCGGTGTTTCCAGTGCTTTCTACATTTTCATCAGGTTCTTCCCCAGATTCAAAATAATACTCTTCATCTTCATCCTGGCAATTGGCCTTTTCAGCCAAATGCAAGCAGCTTAGTAGTCCAACCAGCAGCACCAAAGAGAGGCGCATTGTGAAACGTTTAAATGTTTTAGGCCAAAAGAAATGTCATGGCTTTTATACCGAATATATGGCAAAATGGCAAAAAATATGGCAATCTAATGAAACAGCTGCTGTTAGCTGTACTCAAGTGTTTTCTTGATTATGTTTGTTTATTTGGGCTTCAATGTCTTTGTGATATAAATTATGAAAAGACAATAAAGCATTGTTTTTTGCAATACATTAGCAAAAAGACAAATAAGCTTTTAAAACACATTCTGTTTGTTATTGAAGCAAGTCTTTATATATTAAAGGGTCCTATATAAGACGTTTATTTGTTTATTTTATTTAAAAAATATTTGACAAAGACTTGTTTGCAGTTTTAACAGTAAAACCACCATAAACTAAACATTTTTGAGATCGGTTTGCAGAGGCAGATTCAAAGCTTATGGCAACACATGGGTTAAAGTCTCATTTCGTTTCGTTTCTTTAAACTAGCGTTAAACAAAGTAATATTTTTTTATAAAAGTTTAACAGCTTAGCCTAATTTCAGCATACTTTTGTCAAAAAACTTGAAAAAACAAGTAAGAACGTTGCAGTCGGATTCACCCGACTGCGATATACTCTTTTTTTTCGCTTCTCTGCGGAGTCAGAAGTAGGCGTGGCAATTGCATTTTTGCTCAAATCTTTCAAGTTTTGCCATGAATTTAAGTTTGGTACGGCCTGTTCTACAGGTTTGTGAGAAACAAACATTGCTCGATTGCAAGGGCGGGGGTGGGCGTGGCAAAAATATTTTCTATTAAATAGGGCAATAGAATTCAACCTGCGTTCATACAGACGGACGGGCGGACGGACGGACAGACGGACGGACGGACATTTCACAAGCCCAATATACTCTTTTTTATTTTTTTTTTCAAAAAATAATGTTTGGAGCACTAGAACCGAAGTTATAGATATTTATATCACACAGCACACAGAAACAAATTATAAGCTTTAATTACGATTTTTTTTCCACAGTTTTGAAGCTAGAACAACCAAACTTGGTAAACATGTTGGTATATACCATAGGCAGACAATGTGTCAAGATCTCGGGTGCATCCGACTGCAACGTTCATACTTGTTTTGTATTGCGCTGAACCGTTCTCAAGATATGATGTCCACTTCT
Source organism: Hirtodrosophila cameraria (assembly GCA_949708635.1). Classification (NCBI taxonomy): domain Eukaryota; kingdom Metazoa; phylum Arthropoda; class Insecta; order Diptera; family Drosophilidae; genus Hirtodrosophila; species Hirtodrosophila cameraria. The sequence goes on along the minus strand of OX453091.1, from coordinate 4,112,746 downwards.
AATAAAGACGTTCCTGGAATTCGACAATAGCTTTTAATTATTTAATATATTTAAAAAAATTTAAAACAGGTACTATTTGACGTTGATAATATATATTATATAAATATTTTTTATGGTATCAACAAAAAATCGAGAAAATTTAATCTTTTTGCGCAGCACAACTGTATTTAACCCCTTAAAGCTTAACATTGCTTTTTGCGGAAATCATATATAGCTTACAATCACTTTGTAAAATCTTGCATACCTTGGGGTACTTTATCAGCACATTAAACACAGCTAGAATAAGCTCAACCCCTTCTCTTAGACAATCACATGTATAGCAGATATTCAAAGACACACTCATAGTTATGTGTGGATAGAGTATTCAAATCCGCAAGCAGACAATTGGCCCGCTGCTGCTGATGTGGCTGCTGCGTCTCGAAGGACTTGATTATGCCAAGGATTGCGAGTTTCTGGCGCGCGCTAAAAAATGCTTTTCTTGTAGCAGCGCAGCCAAGCAGGAATCAAATCAAATAAAATATTCATTTTGATCTTTGAACTGTGCATAAATATGCACCCACACAGATTTGCCACAACCAGCTAGCATATATAAAATAAAAATGCGGTTTGGTGCGCCACTTTATCATCATCATCATGCTGGCAGAAGCGACGGCGCTTCGTCAATATCCTTGTAAAATGGCAACAATAACAAAAAAAGGAGAAAAAAAGTAGACACTGAATGAATAAGTATAAAAATTGTTTCCTTTCTCATTGCTTGCTTTATTGTTGAGCGAATTGAAAAATTGATATGAATAGCTGGGACTTAGGATTAGGGTTTAGTGATTTACTTCAGAATATTTGTGGTATTATAAACTGCAAATTGAAGGTCTTTCAAGACGTTTAGCTTTGTGCTTGTTAATTGTTCGTCTTGTGCCAAACTTCCTTTCAAAAATTGCTACCCAGAAACTTAATTTTCGAGCCTAATGCAATCCATTTACAATCGCTTTATCAGATTTACTTGCTACAAAATTGCATTTGCCCAGAGAAACTTCAACTGCAGAGACCGGGCAGTAAAAATGCCTTTAGCCATGAGCAAAATGTACTCAAAGGTGAGAGTGGAGAAGCCAGGCACAATCTTATATTGTTGTCATATTTATTTTTGTGTCCTGCTTGTCCCTTTGTCCTCTTGTACCCTTGTCCCCTTGTCCTGTCGCAGACTGTCGCAATCTGCCATCAATGTTAACTTAAGAGGATTCTTTATATCTTCCTGCCCTCGGATTTGTCTTGTTTATCAGCTTTGGCGAGTCCTTGACTCTGGCATATGTTGTCTGCCATGCGAAGTTTTGAGCAATTTTTATGCTTGATTGCGCATTAAACTGAGTATTTGATGTGGCATTAAGTTTTGGATTTCTAAAATTAACATTCAACTTTTGCATAACACAAATAAAACTTTAGTTTACGAGTATATCTTTTATAGCATATACATTAGCTAAAAGTTTGAAACCCTAATTGAAAATAAACATGAGTTAAGCTAGGGATCTATACAAAGTTTTTAACTTTCAGGTGAGTTTTAAATCGTTATAATTGTTAAATCAAATAAACTGCTTTTTACCTCAACTAAGAAACTGTCAACTGTGGAAATTAGAACAAATGGAAGGGAGGGCAGCTCTGAAATCTGTTTCTACCACAACATGGAATTGGCCTTGTTACGGATTTAAATGAGATTTGAATTGTGTAAAATGGCACTGGGAAACACAATAGATTTATTGCCCTGCACAATAAACAAAAGCTACAGGATGCTGCTGCTTTTGCAGCATTTAACTATGCTACAGGACATATAATCAACTAATTCAATAATCCAACAGAGAGAGGGGATTTTGGTGAAGTGTAGCAAAATAACATGAAACACTGTGATTTATATCTAGCGAGTGTGAAATACAACAAAACATTTCCTGCAACATTGCCAACGAGGTGGACTGCGACATGCCTTGTGTATCCTTGTAGCCAACAACTTAATGCGCAAAAACAAACAACAATCCGATGGCCAAAAGAAAAATTGTTTTTTTGACCAAAAGCAGTGCCAAAACATACAGCTACCAAAATAGAAATTGTAACGTTGGACTTCTTTCTTACTTGCTTCATAGAAAGAGAGTCCAGAGCAAAAATTGTTTAGCATGTCGTTTGGTATTCAAACAATTTGCATATCCTTTTAGTGCAGCGAGCGTACTTAAGAAAGCACCAAGCACCAGCAACGACAATAATAAAAACTTGACAAAAGGTTCTGGGCAGGCATACCAACACGACAGTCAACCGAAATCCAATGTCAGCTCAGGAATTTGTAGACAAGGGGAGCCTAAACAAAAAAACGAGCTTCAAATTTTATTTAACACGTGCGAGGCGGGCACAGAATGCGCAGCTTTAATGCCACAGGGGGAGGAGGGTGGTAGAGCTGCAACGCGAAGGGAGTTGAAAGTATTGAAGGCATCCGCATCCGCATAGTGCTATGCCACTGTCGTCCTTATGTCCTTGTTCTCGGCCAGTTGCCAGCCATAATATTTATGCGCAGACGTTGCTCAATAAGCTGCTCAAGGATTTATTAGACAAATGGACAGATTTGACTGGCTGTGTGGCTGTGCCATATGTGAAGCTGCTCCTTACTCCAACTCGGCAGTGTCCTCAAATACACTGCAAGAAACTAGCTTTAGGTGACATTGGAACAATAACTTTATTTTCGCTTATATACTAGAAATATACTTGAAGATACATATCATTCAAGGAGTGAGTTATTGTATAACAATAAAAATTTTGTCTTTACTTTCAGCCATTGTCATTGTATTACAAATGTTTTAAATTTCGATCGTGCAGTGTAGCAGCTTTAAACCCAAATTAGTGATTTTCATTGTTTGAAACGCAGCCAATAATACGTATCGAATGGTTTCGCAGACATTAAGGCCAACTTATTGATGAATGTTTTGCAAAATGTTTGCATTGAATGGCAATTTTTCAAGATTTACAACTTGAATCGTAATGCGAGCGTAAGCTAAGCAGTTTGCCAGACCAAAAAGGGTTCTACATTCAGCATATAAAATGTGTGTGTGTCAGTTTGTGTTATGCAGCAGCTGGCCAAGTTGAACAATGAATTTTCCAACACTTTTCTTATATCCTTGTCTAATGGAGCTTAAATGGCCGCTGGCTTGACCCATGAACTGTTTTTATGGCTGGTTCGCACAAAAGTTTAGCAAGTTTAACAAAGTGAAAAGAATTGCGTTGTGAGTGAAATGGACTTTTTTTTTTGTCTGAGATTATCACAATGAAATTTAACCTTTTACACCTTTTTGTATACCTAGTGCCCATGAAAAAAAATAAGAAAATGAAACCAAATTTGTTTGGGTGGCTACTCACAACAAGTTTATTTTTATAAGCTGTGCAAACATAAAAGGGCAAAAATGGAAAAAACAGCAACTTATTTTCTTGAGCGAGCAAATTCAATATTCTTGACACTATAGCAGATGTACAAAACAATACTTGATTAATTTCAAATACAAGATTAATATTTTTATTATTAAAAGGAAATATTTAAGAAACTTTTCTCAGATTTAAACTTTCACTTGAGCTCAGTCACTCAGAAGTGTTACAAGTACTACAGATAGCACACGATTTTCAGTTTTGGTTTCGTACTTGCCATAAAAAAAGTTGGCATTGCATCGATACTTGCCAGGATACAGAAACTTATGATATAACGAGCCCATATGCCAGTCATGCATATAGTATTGACCCACCTCCACTGGACAGTTTTCCATAAAATTGCCATGTTTTGTAATGCTCTTGAACCAGCTCTTAAAAAGACCATCCTTGATACTACTTATAGTGGCACATATATCAAAACTTCGGGTAAAAATCGTTTGATAATTGTTGGCATTGGCCATTCGCAGTTGATATTCGATGTGGACTTTGAAACCTCGTTGTATGGGTCGCAGCAAATCCATTTCCATGTTCAAACTTTGATTTGCAAGGTAGAGGCTAAAGTTTTTGAAATACTTAGGACTGAAAGTAAAGTTGGTTTCCAGAAATTCGGCATGACGCTCCTGTAAAGATATTATTTATTATTTAGATGCAGTGATTGAATGTGTTTAACTTGCCGCTTGAGTGGGATAAATATTCACAGATAGCAGCAAGCCAATGGAAAATAGGATTAAATAATCAAGAATGCGTAACTTGATCATTTCGACACGTTGAGCAACAAAATTATAATGATATCATTTTCTAATTTATATTTGATTATGTAGCTGCAAAATCAATTTGACAAAAGCTGCTTCAATGGTCCAAATGATTATGCTTGGTTTGCCCTCAACTCCTCTCCCCGTCTAATGAACTAAATAATGTTTTTTGACATTAGCAGAGCCTTCAATGGAATTTTCGTGTATCAATCATTATAACTGCGGATGTTCAATGGCTACCTAAGGCTTCTATAATGAAGATCTCGTTGAAGTCTCTGTGTCAGGTGACCAAGATCCGTACTTACAGATGAAATTAAACTGTGCCTTAGGAATTTGCTTATTATGGTATTTCCATTTTTAGACTATTTATCAAAAATGTTTCAATTTTCATATAGTCGCAGAGCTAGTGAAATGAATTCAATCGTAGATCAAAGACAAGTTAATTCTATACGCAAAGTATTGTTAAATGTGAAAATAGGAAACTGATAGGTTTGATTACACACAAGAAGATTGTTATAATTCCATTTCTATAAAGAAATTGTTTTAATTACATTCTTATACATTCAGTTGATGTATCTTATATATGTGAAACTAGTTATAACATAAAGGAAAACAACTATATCTTAATCTTCATTAGCAGTAAGTTTTACAATAACTAAACCAGACATTATAAACTTATTTATAACTAAATTAGTAGTATCAAACTAATATTGCTTCAACTGTGCACTTCAACATTGGCTTATTGTCATCTCTTTTATATTTGCCATAATAAAAGGTACCACCAATTCGATAGTCACCCAGATAAAGAAATGATGGTATCAAATTGCCATCCAAATTCCAACCATGCAAATAGTAGTAGCCCGGTTGTATAGGACAACTTGTGGCAAAGTTACCCACTTTAAGCATGGTGAGAAACCAGCGACGATAAATTGAATCCTGTGCTCCTTTCAGTAGACCACAATAGTTAATATCATGCTGAAATGCGCTCTGATATGGTTTGGTTTTGGCCATGCGAAATTCAAAACTAACATGTGCTTTTAGGGCATTGCTTAGACTTCGTATTAGAGTCATGTCCATTCGAAGTTTACCATTGTCAATTTGAAGTGAAAAATTGGAAAATACTTCACGGTTGAAATTGCAGTCTCCGCTTTTGAACACCATTTTTCTGGGCTATTAAAAGGGTTAAGAATATTGTTATTTATAATTTGAAAAAAAGAACAAAGCTAAACACATACCAGTATAATCGTAATTAATCCCAGTAAAACAATTGTTAGAAACAATTTTGTGGTAACCGAAAACATTGCGAGTAGTTTGAAGTTTGTTGGCAAACAGTTTTGGCCATTTTACCAATTGTTTTAATACTAGAATTCAGTTAAGCTTAATTGTAACTGCTGCTTAACGAGGCGTATATGAAATTGTTTTGACAATTGCGCCTTATAATGTTTTGGATCGTTTTGTACAGTCTTTTTACCCTGTACACATTGAAATGGGGTAAAGGGGTAATATAAAGTTGATCAAAATAAGTGCACATGTAGCACATATCTACTTTTCATAACTTTAAATTCTAATTTTGATTGTTTTCCGAAAATAATTGGGCGTAAGGATATCAATTGTGTGCCAACTATGGATGCAAGTGTGGAACAGACAGTCTCGTTTAAAGATTTGATCTTCACGCTGGGTGTGTCAAGCATCAAGTATGCCAGCAAAATGGAGGGCTTGAGCGGTGAATGTATTGAAGATGCCAGCCATGATTTGGAGTCGAGTTCCGCCAAGAAAAAGATAGTTCCAGATGCCATTCAGGCAGCCGGGCGAGCCAAATCTAGGCCTGTTCGCTATGTAAGAGTGCTTGAGTAAGGATGTGTTCAAGGATAAATGCATACCTGCAAATTCGGCAAATGACCGATAGTTGTGGATCATCGCCTTTGTGTCCGTCTGCCAGCAGGATGTATGCAAGCCGGGTAATACGTATCGGGACGACTGTCCCTGTTCGCCAAGGAGTGTATCAAACAAGGCATCTGTGAACTGGTATCGGCCACAGCTCTGTCTACTTCATTGACACACTGTTATGGTCTATGAGCCAGTAGCTGCGATACTGTTGAGGCCATGAATGAGTTTGATGCGGTTAATATTAAAGCAAAGACGGTGTTCCACACTGAATAGCGATGATGAAGGCTACTTCTGTCCAGTTGGGCAGGTCATGGAAACCGACAAGTGCATACCCGAAGCAGCGTGCACCAAATGAGATGACGGAGCGCAACTGCCTGGCGATAAATAGCAGCCGAAAAACTGCACCAAATGCGAAGCCAAAGGATTCACAAAAGTTGTACCTGGCGCCGCTAAAAACAGTCTGTGATCCTGGCCAGTTAAAGAACCAGAAAAATGATGTCAACGGCTGTCCTCCTGGATTGTAGTTTCCACGGTTGTTATTCACAGTGCGCGACATTAGCTCTGTGCGGAGAGGTGCTGTAAACGTTGTAAATTGTAGTCAATTGTCGAATATCTATGCGAGTATAATTTAAACAATTAATAAACATTTTCATCATAAATTATTCTATATTCTTGATAACTGCCACTTGCCCGCCAGTTTTCCAAGGAATTCATGTTTACCAGGCGTGGTTATGGCGTTTGTCACAACGCTGAAGGGCTTTACGGATTTGCGAGGGCGTCTGCAGTTCTGGTTTCAAGTAACCTTTAACCGATATGCATGAAAACTTCAGCACCTGTTGCAGCATTAAGCCAATATAATCTAATTGTATTTGATTAGGCCGCCAATTGTGTCCATCAAACCTGCTGTGTGCTAGAGATGGGCGATATTTCATGTCAGATACCTAAAAGTAACAGAAATATCTGTGACAAAATATCTATATGATCAGCAGGTAATTATATCTATACGTTCTTTGACCTGCTTGCAAAAAAAAAGTTGTTCCAATTTGTTATACCAAATAAATATAATTAATGCAAAGTCAAGTTATATTAAAATAATCCTTTTAAACGATGTACATATCACAGCTACTTCATTGTCGCAGTTGCAATTGTCACTGTGACCGCAAAAAAGCAGCATCTCCCATCTCTACTGCGTACAATCAGATATCGCACATCGATATCTTAAAATATCGATAGCATAGATCACAGCCGCGCAAAATGGCAGAGCGTCCAATCAGATAATCGGTTAAGTCTTCTGGTTCGGCCAACTAGAAAGTGTTAAATTCAAATAAAATCCTTATTTTTCGCGTTTTTTTTTTTTAAAGCCAGCTATCACTAGTACAGCTGGTTGTTTATCAAATATGGTGTACTTCATTTTAAGCCGAATTGCATTAATAATACAGTATAACAGATGAAATTTCATATTGGAATGCCGTTTGCAGTTGGACAACTCGCTGGAAGTGTTTTTTTTTTTTTTTTTTTTTAAATATGATGTGTTATTATTGGCAAGCATATTTGATTTTGTGCTATAATTACTCGTTGGCAGACAAGCTACGACCTCCGAGTCATAAGGACTCATAAGGAGGTATGTTTTATATAGCTTTTAAACATTTATGACTGTTACAATTTGCAATTAACATGCAACATTTCACGAGTCCAGCTGAATTTTTAGTCAATTTATAGCAGCGCCTGCAGCAGCATCAATATTCTAATATGACGCGCAACGGTACAACGACTGGATGAGCTGCGAGCTTGTTCGTTCATTTAGTTCCTGGAATGTTCCTGAAACCATTGTCTTTCGAGGTGTTTCTACTTTGTTTTATGTTTCTTCTGTTATATTTTGATTATTCCTTTGCAGATAAATGCAATATTATTTATGTATCATGTATTTTTATTTTATATTTATTCTGGTATACAAAATTATAGTGATTTGACTTCAATTTCCAGCATGCAGGCAACTATAAAATCCTGACTTTTATTCTTTTTCTTGTTCTGAAACATTTTAACTGTAAGGCGATAAGAGCCGACCAAAAAGAAAGATGGAATCTCGAGTCGTGTACTATTAAAATCTTTTACATAGTAATGTTTTACTGGAAAAGGGCAAACTCGCATAAAATTGCTATTTTCTAAAAATGTTGACATCCATTTCTTGAATATATTGATCCTCGGATTGTTTAAAGTATTGCACACGTCTACCGTGTATTGATAATATTTTTGATAGGCTTTCGAATTATATTTGCGGGAGAAGAATTCCATATTTATGCCAAAGCCCGAATATATGGGACTAATTAAGTCGGCATCTAAGTCCAACTTGGACTTCTTCATAGAAATTGTGATGTTACGCAGATAGTTTGGATTATATTCATGGCAATCTAGCCGCTTATTAATAAAGGCTCTGGTCGTCTAAAATAAAATAAACATAATTTATTAGTGAACAACGAATTGTATATTGTACATTTCGAATAAAATACCATATCAGCACACTGTATAAAGCACAAAAAAATTAATGTTTGAATGAAATGTTTCATATTTAGAAGCTTTTACTCAGAATTTCATAAAACCAATGAACGAACCTTATAAAAAACCAAAGAAAAAATTATATTTACATGTCTGTCAATTTATCGCCAATTTGATGAAATAATTGTATTCGTTTAAATTTGTTCAATTATAAAAAATAATTGTTTTCACCTACATTACATCGCGTAATAACATAGAGAGATAAGTTCTTTAATTTCAGCTTCTAGGCAACAGACAAATAATAAATAATAAAAATATTTACTTTTACAATCAAAAACAACAATGCCCTTCTTGGTATTATAGAGGTTTATCAATAGTGTTGAACATCTAAGTTTTTTTTTGTTCAGTAGTTCCATTTTCTTAAAAGAATTTATATATCTTTGAGTTCTTTTCCAAATAAAATAACTAATCGTTTATTTAGTTCCATTCCAGATAAAGATCTAATCGTTCCTTTAGTTCCTTTCCAGATAAAATAACTAATCGTTCTTTTACTTCCTTACCGCATAAAAGAACTAATCGTTCTTTTAGTTCCTTTCCGGATAAAAAACTGTTACTTTAGTTCCTTTCCGGATAAAAGAACTGTTACTTTAGTTCCTTTCAGGATAAAAAAACTGTTACTTTAGTTCCTTTCCGCATAAAATAACTAATCGTTCTTTTAGTTCCTTTCCGGATAAAAAACTGTTACTTTAGTTCCTTCCCGGATAAAAGAACCAATCGTTTTAAGTTCCATTAGTTCGGTCATTCTTATGCAAATTTAAAACTGCTGAGCTAAAAAGGGAAAAGAAAAGAAAGTAAACGAAATAAAGTAAATATAATCGAAGATATATTTCAATAGCTAATTCAAAGACCAAGTCTGATTAAATAAATATAAATAAGAAATATTAAAACTTAAATAAAATGCATAATATAATAGTTTAATTTATTTAATTTCGGCTTCAATCACACATGCAATTACAAAGTCATAACTTTTACCCTGGCTCTGACTTTGATTTACATTCATTAACATACGATAAAAACCAGCCAACACAAATGTGGGCAGAACAATTTCCTTGAGATTATAGTCACTTAAGGTGTAATGATGAGGCTCAACGGGGCAATGCTTTTGAAAATTTCCAGCCGAAAACAATTTGGAGAAGCTTCGCATACATACATATTGTTTCGATTATTTAAAAAATTGCACATATCCATGGAGTATGTATAGAAGTTTTGGTATGCTTTCGAATTAAGCTTGCGTGTTAATAGATTCATATTTAAGCGCAATCCCAAATGTAACTGCTTGACTACGTCCATGTCTAAATTTAGTTTCGAATTATTTACAACCAAAAAAAACATTATTTATATAGATGCGGTTGTGTTCATCACAGGTTGGTGGCTTTAAAACGAACAGATTGGACATCTAAACATAAATTTGAATTTAATACACAATAAAATGTTGTTGACATTAAAATATTTACCACATTTAAGTACGGTAAAAGGAATACAAGAATGTTGATCAAAGTTAAAGTATTCATTTTTGAAAGTTGACTTTGCTGCGGTATAAATGAAACAGCCAATAGTCTAACACTAAATGAAAGTATTTCAGTTTGACTTTTCAAATAATAAACAATTTTGTTAACTACTTTTAAACATTTACTTTTCAGAATGATGTCATTTATTTTTTTAGTTAAACATATTTAAACAGGTAACAATTGAAATAAATGTATTTAAGTAGCCAGTTTTGCGAAAATTATATGTTTAGACATAGCTGAGATAATTAAAGTACATTTTTCTGTTCAATCATCAATCAAACAATCAATTTCGCACTCAGTTTCGCTATAGCTTTGTTTTCCGTAACATAGGAATTATCTTGGATTTTCAAAAAATACATTTTCGAGCATATTGCGGTTCAGCTTAACTTTAAGATTTAAGATTTAATTTCGACTTCCACCACACAGGCAATTACAAAATCATTAATTCTACCCTGATCCTTGCTTTGAATCATATTAAATGATATGCGATAAAATCCAGCAAATAAAAATGCTGGAACAGCTAGTACATTCACATTATAGTCTCTTATATAGTAATGATTTGATGTAACAGGACATTGTGACTTGAAATTACCAAACTTAAAAAGTGTGGAGAAATATCTCTTAAATATGTTGTTGTTCCTATTGGCCAACATGCTGCACGCATCCAAAGAGTGTTGATAAAAATGTTGATATGTTTTCGAATTGGATTTACGCGAGTCGAGCTGCATATTAATGCGCAAGCCTGAATTTAGGGATCGTATTAGGTACATGTCTAAATTGATGTTGGCATCATTCATTTCCAATGAAAAGTTACCAAAATAGATGCGGCTATATTCATCACAAGTTGGTTGCTTTAAAAAGATTATCTTGCTCATCTAATTGAAAAACTGTAGAACTTTATTCGTTATAATAACAGTTTCTGAAAATATTATATTTACCACATTTAATATTGGATACAGGAGTACAATAATTAGGTACAATGTTGACGGATTCATGTTTGAACCGTTGATTGAAATAATCAATAGAATACTAAATATTATATGGCTCAAATATATATATATTTTTTTATAGTGGACAATGTTCCGGGTAATTTAAGGCACTAATTACGTATTTACATGCATTATTTAGAAAATAGTTATAGTTAATATCATACAAATTATATAATTACTCCATGTACCCATTAAAAATGTGTAAAAGCAAGTAAAATAGTACTGTAAATATATGTAACAGGCATTAGAAGGCACCTCCGACTAACTAAGAGTATATTTTATGCTTTATTTGCATCAACGAGTCGATTTGGCCAAGTCAGTCCGTCTGTCCTTCTGTTTGTATGAACTCTGTGATCTGAGACTATAAAAGTTACACTCAGAAAAAAAATCAACTATTCTGTATTCAAATCAAGTTCAAACGGTGTCAAAATCAGACCAAATACAAAATTGCTCATTTCAATAACTTTTTATAAATTCCAATTCTTATGTTAAGAACGTTTTTTTAATTTGAAAATTTGAAACTATGTTGAACGTAATCAAAGGCTTTTAATTCTTAACTTATGACAACAAACGATCATTTTTGAATTAAAGAGCCATTCGAAGTGAATTTGAGAATATATAAGGACATATGATACTTAGAATTCGAAAAACATAACGGTTTGAACTCTAGCCTGATTCTAGAAGTATCTATTGATACCAAACTTGGCATGATCCTGTATACCAAACACAGATCAAGTTTATTATTCAATATAAACAAGTCGGTCTGAAATCTGTTGAATCTAAAAATAAGTATAATAACAAAAGGTTTTTTTTTATTTGATTTCGACATACACCACACAGGAAACAATGAAGTCCTTAATTTTACTCTGATCTCTAGTTTGAAACATGCTAAATGATATGCCATAAAGGCCGGCAAACAAAAATGATGGAATTGCAACTTGACTGATATTATAATCTCTTAAATAGTAATGATTTGGTGGAATAGGGCAATGTTGTCTAAAATTACCAAACGAAAAGAATGTAGCAAACCATCGTTTAAACATATTATTCTTACGATAGCGCAATGTGCTACATAAATCCAAAGAATATTGATATAAATTTTGTCGAGTTTCCGAATGAAGCTTGCGAGCAAAGAAATCTATATTAATGCTCAATCCTTCATGTAAAGCGGTGTTTAAATCTATTTCTAAATTTACTTTCGAATTTTTTGAAGCCATTGAAAAATTATTGAAGTAGTTGCGGTTAAAATCGGCACAGGTTGGCGGCTTGGAAATGATAACGTTGCACATCTAAAAATATATTACATTGACCGTTTATATGTTTATGTATAATTTTCTAATTATATTTTGATATTTACCACATTTAAGCAAGTATTTAGTAATAGAATAATCATGTAGAATGTTGAAGGATTCATATTTTCTCCTATCAATGCACACTGTCGTACGTTAAGTGAAACAATCAAAAGTCTACTGAATTCAATTTAATGAAAATATGTCTGCCATTTAAGCAGTGCACAATTTTTTGTGCAATTTTAAGCAATAATTAGCTGCTTACTGTAATGAAAAAACCATTATTATTTTATTAAGCTAAAATTATTATTATTATTGTGGTGGAGGTCAGTGTACTGCATCCTAATTAGCTCTATTGCATCCCATTCAGATTCTAAAGCTCACCCATCCAACCAACTTCTTAAGCGAAAGCAAGAATTTGAGTTCGCATGAGGGTTCTTATATCTTTTGTAATTAGTTTATGCTTCCTAGAACTGTACTTCATATCCTGGCAATTGCTGGACATTTTGCCAAAATATGATTTGAGGGGGGGGGGGGGGGGAATTTGAAATACACTTGATCTGTGTATGGTACAGGAACTTACATGCCAAGTTTGTTGTCTCTCTTATTGTTTTCTTATTGTTTTTATGGATTATATTACATTTGTATTTACAAATATTGGCTTTTCTGTATAATTGAAGTCAGCAGGGCTTAATTTTTATAAAATACAGATTAAAGCTGTTGAAATTGTATATAGTAATTGGAATTGGGCAATATAATAACAAAAAGGTTGCCGTTTACAAACTTTGTATGTTTGCGCAATATAATTTGTTTTTAGCATTCGTCAATTGTTATTGACATTTTATAGCTTCCTCAGTAAGCCGTCAATAGCAAAACATTCAATTGCTCTAAACTCAAAATTCAAAACTCACAGCTTAAAAAACCAATCGACAGCCAAATAAATCATACAAATGCTCACGAAAGCAAAGCGATTGCCACCTCGCAGTAAAATATATATATAAAAATAAAAAATAGCCAAAAGCGCTTTTTAAAATTCGCAAACTGTCACAGGGAACACAATAAACACGACACAAGTCACAAACATTTCATTGCAAATATATATTGAATATTAAGTTTTTTCTCGTATTTTTCGTTCGTTATATTCTGATGGCCCATTTGACGGCCCATTTTAATGCAATTTGTGCAAAAATATGCAAATTGCGCTAACTGAGAAATATGAACAATTTAATAACAATTGACATTGATGAATGTTCAGAGAAATTTTGAAGATAATAACAATTTAAGTGGGTATAGGTAAGTGTTTTTAGAAATCATGGCAACTAAAGTGAAGATTGTTAAGTTAAATTGAATCGATGTGCATCTTGGTATTGGAAAAATATAAAATATATATAATTCTGCTCTACATCAACAGCAGAATAGAATCAGTCATTTTTCTATGCGAACTAGACCTTCAGTTTCAAAGTTATTGAAACTTAGAAGCTTTAGGAACCAAGTAACCTTTAAGAAAATATAATTGAAAACATGAAGTATTTTACTATATTCATACCTCAGAGCAAATACATGAAAAAACAAGAAAGAAATGTTATCTTCGGCGTGCCAAAGATATATACCCCTGCAGAAAAGATTTGCATAAGCAAACTTATTTTCAACTGATTGTCCCTATGGCAGCTATAAGATTTTGATCAAATTTGGTCAACATGTGTAGAACGTGCTTAAAAGTAGATATAGTGAGTTTGGTTGAGATATTTTGAAAAACACAAAAGTTTCTCATACAGAAACTTATTTTCAACCGATCGTTCCTGAGGCATCTATAAGATGTAGTGGTCCGATTTTGATGAAATTTTGTCAACACGTGAAGAACGTGCTTAAAAGTAGATAAAGTGAGTTTGGTTGAGATATTTTGAAAAACTCAAATGTTATTCATACCAAAACTTATTTTCAATCGATCGTTCCGCTCCGCACTCATCAGTCAAACCCCGTAAGCTGGCATATATTGCATTGTTTTCTCAACATTTTACAAATAAGATATAAGAAATAAGAGAATATTGCTCCAAAAAGGTATTCAGGTGGGGCAATACACCGAGCGTAAGCTTAAACTGTTTGAGAATTATAAGCGGCAATCTAAAAATAACAAACCTTATTGGCTTTTGATTATGTTAGTGTGGCTTGCTTTGATACTAATAAAATTTGGTGTGCATTTTCTTTTAGCTTTCTTCTTCTTCTGTTTATTTAATTTATTTACTTTTCGATTTTCTTTTTTTTTTCATATTATATGTTTATTATGATGTTTATCACCTCAATATAGGCAGAAAAAGTATTAAGATTTTTTAATTTACTTGCGTTTCATATAGAATTTAATGAACTAGCCATTGTGAATGTATTAAATTTACTAGACGAAGAGCAATAAGAAAGTTTGTAACATTGAAATGAATTTTAATTTCGCAAAATATTGCCAAAAGTGGAATCCAGAACAGGTTGGATCATTATTGCAAGGTTTTTTGAAAGCTTGGCCAAATTAATAATTATTTTAATTATATTATCTTAAGAAATAAGTTTTAGAAATACATTAAACAAAAATAAAAAATATATGTATGCAATTTTATATACATATATGGTGGTCCGATCTGGCCAATTCAACTATAGGTACTAACTGCATTAAGAAGAAGTTTCATCAAGAAAGCTGTAGAACAAAGTCTTTAAAAACGCATATAAACAGACGGACAGACATGACTTGGCTGTTGATGTTGATCACGAATATACAAATTTATTTTTCTGAGACGTCTCCTTCAATGCGTTACACATTTCGCGACAAAATTATAAAACCCTCTGAAAGGGTATAATTATTATCATACAACAGACAATTTTAATTCAAATCTTCTCTGAATCTGATTGGTCGTCTATTAATCGAACTTTAAACAACTCACAGTGGCACATGAATGATTTTGAGACTCGAATCAAATGAATACTGAATGATTGGGGGATTCAAATGAACTCCTTTTTGGATTCGATAATGGAACTCAATTGATTTTCTGGGCATTGAATCGATTAGGCTTCAAAAGACTCAATGAAAGGTTAGTTTTTTCAGAAGAAAATGAACTGCTGAACTAATTTACTGAATTGAACTGGATTGATTACTGAAATGAAGTTTAATATATAAATATATATCTTCGACACGCCGATGATAACTTTCTATGTTGCCGTAAAAAGATCATATAAACTTTGACAATATTATTTGGCTGCTAACTGTTGATTTATTTTACATTGACTAATGGCAATTCGAAAAGTTGATTGATTTCTAAGCAAAGTTTGATTACAAAAAATAAATAAAAGAATTTTCCATGCATGGTAGTAAAAACTATTAAATTATTTTGGTTGCGTTTGCTAACAACTATATTGCTCATTAAAACATTAAAGGTGAAACTGTAGACAAATTTATAGAATACCATTGAAACATTTAACGTGCTGGTTAAGTGTAAAAGATACTGGCTGGTGTTTTTTCTCTCAGCTTTCAGACCGACTTGGGCAGCATTGCGAATATGCCAGGTTTTAGGTTATTGACTTCCTGCACATTAAACTCGCCAGTTATATGATCGTTCATAATAAGAGTACGCTTCTTGCTAGCATCCAGATGCTGGGCCTCGAAATGAATTTCAAACTCGAGTTCTGGCAAAATGGCTGTGGTTGGATCCTCAGGCCACCAGAACTTGTTGATGAAGTAGGTGCCCTGCAATTTTCGATTAAATCGTAAGTGATGTAGTTTGAATTTACCCTACAAAGAGGCGAGTGTGGAGTGTGTACGCAGGCCAAGGACTACACAAAGCTAAAGACTTACCTTTGCAATAGGACATGTCTCGATTATGTTGCCATATTCGCGTATGAAACTGTGCACAAAACGGCCCACAGGCGACTTGTTGACAAAGCCCAGAATACGACAAATGTTGAGTGTAGTGTTTATATGGGATGAATAATGTGGATCCAGTTTGTTGGTAATGCGTACTTCCAGATGTATATCGACATCATGCAGCTCCTGGTGCACATCCATCGAGAAGTTTAAATGTGGATCCGAGTTGTCGTAGGTGATCTTGTGGCTAACCATCTTTTCATCACTCCAGAGTTTAACCTCCTTGAACTTGGGACGCATCATTTTCTGCCCAAAAGTTGACCTACATTAAAATCAAACCCAAAACAGGATGTTAGTTAACTCACCTCAGCCAGGGCACCATGGCAAAGCGCCAAAAGGACTTGCAACACAACGAGACTATTCAACCACATGTTGTGTTCCCGTTTGATATATTTTTGTACTCAACAGTCCCCTTTATAGTACTAGAAAACTATCAATAAAAATTGCCAAACTAATTTTGTTTTCGATGCTATCGAAAAAATGTTTTAAAAGTCAAAAAACAAAAATAAAAGCAATACTTAGTTGACTAAATTTGCCATGGCATTGTGCGATTTGATCTGTGTTTATGGTTTTCTAATGTTCGAAACCATTTGTGCTCCATTGATGCTTGAACTTTGGTAATTGTTATAATATAAATACCTTCTAATTGAAAAATGTTAGTAAATATTTGAACAAAGATGCGTGCAGTTCAATTCCAAAGTTTTTATGCTATAGCATTGATGCTTGTACTAAGATGCCCCATATCATTGGGCTGGGTAAGTTCAAAGTGCAAAGGATGTGTTTAGAAATATAATAAAATTCCTTGATTGATTTTATTTCCATTCAAGCGCTCGTTCAAAATCATCTATTCGCGCGTCGAATTCGAAGCCAATCCTAAACTTGTAGATGTCAAAATAGACATCCAAAACAAAAGTGACACCGCGCTTAATGTCGTCATTAATACACTTGAGATCCTGGATGATATCGAGGTAACAGCAACTGTTGCTCTCGAAACCCAAAATGGCAATTATACGAACTTCATAAGTAGAACGCTTAACTTTTGCAAGTTGATGAAAAACATTGACTCGGAGCCATTGTCACGCATGTTCTATCAGGATCTGTTGCGACATGGCAAGCTATTCAAGGAGTGTCCCATACAAAAGGGCACCTACACATTGCAGAACTATAAGATTGATGAAGAACTATTGCCCAGCTTTCTGCCAGAAGCTAAATTTAAATTCAGCTTATTGTGCAAGTTGAAAACTGAAAAGATTTATGAGGGTGTGCTTTATGGACGCGTTGATAAGTCCAAGGGCTTTAACAATCTAAAAAAGTTCAGTTTGGGCTGAATTAATAAATATATACTGTCTTTATATATGTATATGTATATTTGATGTGTCAATAAACGTGTCTTAAATGTTATAAATTTGTCAACACTTCAGTCTTCAATCTAAATTATAGTCCTCGTACAATACACGTAGAGAAATATTGTTCAGTATTCATAGTTAGCTTAGTCATCAGTTACATCAAAATGCATAGTTTATGCTTATTTATGCCCCATTTTCGATTTATTATGCACAATGTATGATTAGTAATGCCTACTAATTTTTCAACCATTTTTGCACAATATATGATTAATAATGTATAATTTGTAACTATTTATTCATACTTTATGCATATTTATGCTTTATTTGTGTTCAATAATTAAATAATAATGCATAATTTTTGCATTTTTATGCAGAATTTTTAAATAAATCATAGTTTTTGCATACAAATCCATTGTTTAATTGTTGATTTTTTTAAATAATCCATAATTTTTGCATATTTTTGCATAATTTGTGCTTATTTATGCATCGTTTTTACATTTCAGTGTACATTTCATGTTTAC
The DNA here is from genome assembly GCA_949708635.1 of Hirtodrosophila cameraria. Classification (NCBI taxonomy): domain Eukaryota; kingdom Metazoa; phylum Arthropoda; class Insecta; order Diptera; family Drosophilidae; genus Hirtodrosophila; species Hirtodrosophila cameraria. The sequence continues at coordinate 4,094,556 of OX453091.1, read as the reverse complement.
TTAGGCACACCTTAAGACTATTTTATTCATAAATTACCCCTAAGCTCGAAATACATGTTTAGTCATTGTAAGTTCGATTTCATACATAATTTGTGCATAAATCACGCCTAAAATGCATGAATTCACATAGAGTTCTCTCAGTGTACGCGGGGTTTCAGTCTCTGCTCTTCGTTCGCAGTCTGATTTTAGTATGCAAAATGCCTTTTGTCGCACAATTGACGTCATTGTCGACGTCATCGTCATTGGATAGTCCTCTCCAGCCTGCTTCAGAGTCATCATCACGTGTTTGCCTGCTCGAGTGCGAAATTCGCATGTTTACCCGACGGTGACAACCTGTCTGCAGGCAGCGAATTGATGACGCTGATAATGGCAATGGACGACTGAAGACCGGATGAGATGGGAACGGGAATGGGAACGAAGATGTAGCCCAAGACGTTCCTTGATGTACCCCAATGAGCAACAGACGACAATGATTTAGAGCGTGTGTTGTTGCGTGGCATATGTGTTTGGAACTGATATCGTTAGGGGCATAAATTAGGGGTTTCGTGCTTGTTTGAGAATGATTCGTGGCTTCTGTTGCTTAACTTGGCTAAAACAGACCAAAATTTCCAAACATAATTCATTTGATGCAGTTTACAACAAGCTGATCTTTCTTTGGCATCTCATTATAGAATTTTGTTAAACAAGCCACGTAGCTGAAACCTAGAAACACAAAATAAACAAGAATAGTACTAGTAAAGTTTACCGACATCTTTTCAAAGACAATAAAAACTTGGAAATAGTCAAGTGCTGTTTTTCTCGCTTTGCAATTCCAGAGTTTATACCAGAACACAAGCAACAAGAGTGCGGAATGTTATGATGTGAGTAGGGGTTGGGTCTCTAAACTCTGTTTTCTCTACTTGCTGTAATTAAGGATGCACTGCACATCGTTTAATCCAAAAGTCGTTGACAGCAGTAATGTCTCTCGGTTGAGTCTTGTGAGTCAGCGGCAGCACTTGATAAAATCGAAAAAAAAACAACCAAAAAACACATATATGTACTACAGCTACCCACATATAAATTTATCTAACTTAACTCGTTTAAAGACGGCTATAAATTGTCGCAGAAGCCTTTGCATAAGTATTAAATAAGTGCAATAAGTTAGAAAAGTGCGAACTCTTATATTTCTTAAGATTTTGTTAATTGATCAAGTTCACGTCGGAGCGTTGCTGGAATAATGACTAGCGGCATTTTTCTTTGTTCCATGCGCTTTAACAGGACCTTATATGCAGTAAAAGCAGAGCTGGGAATAGTGATTAACATTTTTAATCAAACACCCATTTTACAGGATCGATTCAAAACAAGTAAGAATGCTCTAGTCGAGTGTGCCCGACTACGAGACTCCCTGCTCCCTACTTGCATTTCAAGCAGTTCAGCGGCAGCACACTTGCCCAGTGCAAGTCAAACTGTTGATTCTGCCTGCTGAGACATGGGAAAAAGATTCTTCCATAACTTTGGTGTTATTTATTCGATCGTAATGAAATTTACGCATCCGAAAGACATTGATTTAACATACATGTGTACCAAAAATCAAAGCTTTATCTTTAAAATTGTGGCTGTGGGAGTCTTTTGCGATTTGCGGGGGTGCGAGGGGTACATCCGAAATTTGAAATAAACTTGATCTGCGTACGGTATATAGGAACCTGCATACCAAGTTTGGTGTCTCTAGCTCTTATAGTCTGTGTGTTCATACAGACAGACGGACATGGCTAGTTCGTCTCGGCTGTTGATGCTGATCAAGAATATATATAATTTATATGGTCGGAAATGCCTCCTTCTGCCTGTTACACACATTTGTAGTATTTTATAACTCCCTTTTTCCAATTTTTAATGGGAACATGGAGTAAAAAATTCTTGAAAGGACGAAAACTCGGGCTTAGTGACAAGTGTACCTTTTGCTTAATAGAATTCTTAAAAACCTGATCCTAACAAGTTTATTGATACCAATCTGGTCAGGATTGGACCAAAAACGTCAAAGATATGTTAATAACAGAAAATTCAAGCAAACAAATTTTTTCAACTCAAAAAGCGGGGACCAGGAATTGATTTTAGAACTATGGTTAATTGGTGAAAATATCTTATATTTAAACAAAGATTACGAGGTTTGGGTACCATTTTTTTAAATATCAATCGATGCACCCCAATGTATATAAATTTATAAATATGATTTAATTTTTATGTTCATTTATTTCTTGTAGCTGGAAAACATTCAGCTGCGATTCATTTGTATCTTTGTTACTTTTGGCATGTTAATTAATTGCACAGAATTAAGACAACAGAAATTTGTACTTGTGTAGTGTAGTTGTGTGTGTGTGTAGATTGTTTTTTTAGTGTGTACTGTTTGTGTGTGCAGAGTACTCAGAGTGGTTGTGTGTGTGTACTGTGTCAATAAAATGTCAATAAAATGACATTTTTTTTTAATTATTTAAAGTTTCTTTTTCCTAGTGCTACAAGTGTATACTTATAATTTACTGCATTAGTAACAAACAATGAAAACTACAATGGTTCAAAAATATAACTTAATCTATACAATTTTTATATAATTATTAGTATTATTATTATTATTACTCCCTGTTCCCATTAAAAATGGGAAAAAGGGAGTTATAAAGTAATGCAAATGTTACACACAGACAGAAGGAGGCATTTCCGACTATATAAACTATATATATTCTTGATCAGGATCAACAGCCGAGACGAACTAGCCATGTCCGTCTGTCTGTCCGTCTGTCCGTCTGTCTGTCTGTCCGTCTGTCCGTCTGTATGAACGCGTCGATCTCAGAGACTATAAGAGCTAGAGACACCAAACTTGGCATGCAGGTTCCTGTATACCATACGCAGATCAAGTTTATTTCAAATTTCGGATGCACCCCCCCGCACCCCCGCAAATCGCAAAACACTCCCACAGCCACAATTTTAAAGACACAGCTTTAATTTTTGGTACACATGTATGTTTAATCAATGTCTTTCGGATGTGGAAATTTCAACACGATTGGATAAATAGCACTAAAGTTATAGAAGAATCTATTATGCCCGTCTCAGCAGGCAGCAACAACAGTTTGACAAGCAGTTTACGAGTTAAGTGTACTGCTTGCTTGAGTTGCCGCTGAACTGCTTGAAATTCAAAGTGGGAGCAGGGAGTCTCGTAGTCGGGCACACTCGACTAGAGCATTCTTACTTGTTATTACTATTATTATTATTATTATTCTTATTATTATTATTATTATTATTATTATTATTATTATTATTATTATTATTATTATTATAATTATTATTATTATTATTATTATTATTATTATTATTATTATTATTATTATTATTCTTATTATTATTATTATTATTATTATTATTATTATTATTATTATTATTATTATTATTATTATTATTATTATTATTATTATTATTATTATTATTATTATTATTATTATTATTATTATTATTATTATTATTATTATTATTATTATTATTATTATTATTATTATTATTATTATTATTATTATTATTATTATTATTAATATTTTTTCCAAAGAAGTGTTGAACATTGAACGAACCTTTTTAAATTACTTTAAGTATGTACTATATTTTATTTACCAAGACGACAAACTGAATCGATCTTGGTTTTCAAGCCATCTTTCGGAAAATCGGTCAAAAATAGAGTTTATCAATGAAACTTTTGGATCAAAAGTCTTCATTAAACTAAACCAGAAGTTAATTGCTATACGCTGAACATCGTCCTTGCTTTAAATTAGATTACCATCTCGCAATTTATACGGTAAGACTGCAAGAGTATTTAGTCTTCGGCATGCTCAAGTTTGCTGATTCATTTTTTTCAACACCTGTTTTAATATCCTTCCGTCCAGTTAGCCAATTTCGTGCCACTTGTATATGGCTTAAATTGTCCAAATTGAATTTGTTACATAAAAATGTTAATTTTGTTGCGCTTTTTGGTTTATTCGTATGTTTTTTTTAGTTTTATTTTTTTAGTGTACAGTTTGCATTTCAATTATTGACATTTCATTGACTTTTATTAAATTTATTTGGCGGGCTTAACGTTTTGCATTTTTGTATAAACCAAAATTGTTGCTGAGTTGTTAAAAAACAATTCTGCTGATGGAAATTTAATGCAATTGAGTTTAATTGTTGTTGTAAGGTCATTAATTTTATAATTGATAAATAATTATTGTGTTGCCACTAATAAATTAAAACATAATTAAAAGTACTTTTCAAGGTGACTCTCTGATCTTATTTGATCATTAAATTCCGCTCACACTATTTTATGACTCAGCTGAGAATTTTATTTCTTTTCTTTTGTAATAAATGCAAAAAATCAACTGAAATCCGTCTACAAATGGCGAATAAATAAGGCTCCTCTTGGGAAACCCAGGTATAAATTATGTGTGGTAAAAAAAGCAACTCGGTAAAGGTATCAATATAATGTTAAACATTTTAAAGCAACCGGATCAATGAGAGGATCGATATAAAATTTATATCTTGAGCAAATAAAAATAAATTCAAAATGTGGGTTAGATATGCAAATTGGTAGCATTTCTAGTGGCATGAGAAATTCAAGTGTTCAGGCACGTGACTCGCGGAGAGTTAACAAAATATAGAAGTCGAGTATTGGAAACAAAGTACTTTATAATAATTTGAAAACCGCGCCTAGTTATATTCAGGTTATTGAACTGTTAATAATACGAATTGGTCATTTTTTTTATAGTTTCTTATGATTATATCATAATTTTGAATAGCTTGGCCAAAACAACTTTTTCAACTCTTTCAAGTTAGTTTATTTGACGACAACTCTTACATTTTAATGCTAGTCGATTCTGTTGCTCAAAGACCTTAACCTCGAAATTGAAGCGGCATTTTGACTGTGGTTCTGCGGGTTAGCACAGCCCGGGCTGTTCAATTTGCATATCCCTCAAGTTTTTGGCATTTTCTTATACTCTTTATACGCTTGCAGAGGGTATTATAATTTTATCACGAAATGTGTAACGCATTAAAGAAGACGTCTCAGAAAAAAATTTGTATAATCTTGATCTGCATCAACAGTCGAGCCATGTCCGTTATGTCCGTCTGTCCGTCTATCTGTCTGTCTGTCTGTCTGTCTGTCTGTCCGTCTGTTTATATGCGTTTTTCAAAACTTTGTTCTAGAGCTATCTTGATAAAACTTGGCACAGATCCTTCGTCTTACTAAAGGTAGTACCTATAGTTAAATTGGCCAGATCGGACCACTATAACATATAGCTACCATAGGAACGATCGGTTGAAAATAAGTTTCTGTATGAAAAACTTTTGTTGTTTTTCAAAATATTTCGACCAAACTCATTATATCTAAATTAAAGCATGTTCCACACGTGTTGACAAAATTTCATCGAAATCGGACTTCTATATCTTATAGCTGCCATAAGAACAATCTGTTGAAAAATAAGTTTTCTAGTGCAAACCTTTTCTGCAAGGGTATATATCTTTGGCACGTCGAAGATAACATTTCTTTCTTGTATGTTTTTGGTTTTCTTGTTCTGTGAAGGTTTAGCAGAATGTATCTGCAGTCGAAATCGCAACGGTAATCGCAATCGCTCGGCATATGAAGTTGGCATAATAATTTTTGTCACACAATTGAATGCAAATGTGGCACAAGGCGGCAAAGAGTGAAACGAAAAGCGGTAGGGTGTTATGGAGCTCTGTTTATAGCCCAACGCGGTCTTTATAAAGATGTCTATGAATAGCACACGAAATTTTGATTAAATTGAAGAGTTCAATGGCATTACAAAAAAGTTTCTCTACTCTTAAACACAAGCGAATTTAAAATTCGCTCAACTATGAAAATCCACTTACCAAAATTATGTTAATTGCCATGAAAAGACAGCACACAGAGAGAGACAGAGCGAGAGAAATGAAATGAAATCTTATTAAATCAGCATTGGGCAACAAAAAAGGATAAGCATAACCGGCAGACAATTGGCAAACAAACAAATTGCCAAAAATAACAGTCGGCAGTGAGAAAAATGTTCAGCTAAGAAATAAGAGAGAAGAGTCGAAATTTTTGATGAAATGAAATGTTGTCTGCCAAAACTGCTTGAGTACAAAAGCAAGTCCTGCAGGCAGCAAAGGCTGAGACAGAGGCTGAGACTGCGACTGAGACTGAGGCTCAGAGGCAGTTTTCCCTGGCTTGGCTCAATATTTGCACTTTGAGGCGTTGCCAGCTGAGAGCTAATTTTGACAGTCTTTGCCTTTTTTGATGAGGGCTGGTAGGGAGAGACTAGGTTCGGTTTTGTGGGTTGGGTTCTACTCACATCCTTACTCTGTATAATAGTATTTCTTAAGACGTTTTTGTACATTATTGGCCTGGCAACTGACACACAGACAACACACAATTAGACTTTTTGGAGTGCTTGGCAAATACTCGTACTTGTGGAGAAATAGTAATCAGTTTTTCGTAAAGTTTTAAATGCCATTTTGCATGTAAAATATCACCGTATTAAACTAAATTAAGTTGTAGTTCATTGCATCTTCTCTAAATTACAACAAAACAACAAACGAGCTCATATTAAAGACATCATAAACTAACGTTGCCTGAAGCATTCGCATTCGTCTTGTGTTTAAAATGCGCATAAAATTTGGCAAGAAACAGAAAAAAAAAATGTATTTGTTCCTGCACACAAATTGCCAGGATCTTTCGTTTCTGCTCCTGGGCGCCTCGAACTTATTGCAATTGCTACAAATTTTTACATAAATTTACGCTATGACAAGCCTCCAGTTGCTCAGACCTAGTCACCCTCTCCCTGCACACCTGTGTCTATTATGCAAGCCGTTAGCATTTTTTCGACACCTTCTAGTTTCGTTTTTATGAGTTTTTAGCATTTTTTGTCTGCTTTTGGTTTGGGTTCCTTCTACATTTTGAGCCATTTTTTTTTCTTAAGCCGGAAATCCACTTTCAATTGTGTGTTGGGGGCGCTGCCTATGGCTTCCTATGGAGGTTTACATATTGCTCATTTCAGCAGCAGGAGCGCAAGCTAAGCTTCTGCCTCCTGAGTCGTTATTGCCGCTGTCTGTTGAAGTGTAAACATTTTCACAGTAGGTGTAAATAAAATCTTGTAAAACGACGCGCGGCTGCCGCTGGCGGATGTCTTTAGCTTTAGCTTGGCATTGAGCGGAAGTCGGTAAAATTTTTTTATTACGATGGGGTTTTCTTTTCATGGCCATTGCTGATTGTTTGTCTTTCTTTACGAAGAATAAATTTCTTTACTGTTTGTTTGGGCAACTGTCCGCAAATTACGCAAAGAAATTGAAGATGCTTCTTGTAATTGCAATAATCTTGGTATTTAAAATGAATTGTTTGGTATTTGTATATAAATATCAGATTCTATAACAGATAAATGCTAATGTCCTATACACTTAGTAAACAATTTAATGACATTCTACAAAAAGCAACAACATTTTTTAATTTGTTTTAAGTGCATTAAAACAATATACCATAACGGGTTCATCCAGCCATTGTTGTTGTTCAATTTAAATAATATTGAACACTCATAGCAACACTTTTATCAATATACACTCATAGGTCCACTTTTAAACACAATATGTTATCCATTTATATGGGTTGCGTGGAAAGCTCTCTCTTGTTGCCACAGAATCGAAGCTTACCACAAATATGCCTGTTGAAATGACACCAAAAATGTTTTAAGTATGCACAGGCAACAAACAGTAACAACAACTCAATTACTTCAAATAAATGAACAAAACTTGTATTTTAAATGAGATAAAAGCCACGTTGGCAATGTGTAATGGGCAAATAAAAAGAAAAAATATGCACAATGCAACATTTTGCTTATAGCAGAGCAAGGTTTCGATCCTCGGACCTCTGGGTTATGGGCCCAGCACGCTTCCACTGCGCCACTCTGCTGCTTGGCAAGCGATTGTCAAATTGTATATTTGTGCTGCAGTCTATAAAAGACGCTTGACCACGAGTTCGAATCTCAACGATGTTGAAGTTATTATTTTTTTTTTTCTTTTGTTTTACATTGTTTTTTAATGTAAAGTAAATTTATAATGTTTAAAAAGCACTGAGTGTACTACTATTTTTTGTTTATTAGCTCTAAACAACAAATATTGTCATACATATAGTTCCATACCTAAGAGTATGCTACACTTTATTGAAGTGAAGTGAGACACCATATTCCCTTCAATATAGTTTAATAATGCGTAGCATACTTTTAGGTGTTATTTTTAGTATCAAATATGAACTACACTTTGTGATTTTTTATAAATTGGCTATCTTGGTACTTTTTTTGATACATAGAACCAGCATTCGCATTTACTTCTCCGTTGCAGCAAGAGCTATAAAAAAATTTAGTTTTTTGATAGAACATTTGATCTGCTATAAATGAAAGTGGTAAAATTCCATTTTGAATCGACTTTGTAATATTGGGTAGCGTTAATTAATCCATTTGAAGTTTTTTTTATGGCGCTAAAGAATCTAATTTCATTATGCAGTAAAAAAAAAGTTGCTCAAGAAATTATGATATTTTTGAACCTAGCATGAAATTAAATCTGGTTTTTTGAAGTGGAATTGAAACACTCTTATTTATAGCAGGTGTGAGCTGCTGTATATCTGGCATATATTTAAATTTCGCATGATTTTAATTGCAATTGTATCAATTTTTTAACCACAAATCTTAATATTTTAAATTTAATGTAGTTTTTAGTTTAAGTTATCATAAATAAAATATTAACGATACTTTGCAAAAGTTAAAAATTTTTTGTTCATTATTGTTCAAGCTATAAAAAAGTGACTCACAACTGGTAATTTTATTTTTCATTTTATTAATTAACAAATAAATAATAATAAAAAAGTTACTTACAACAATTGCGCAACCCATTAATGTTAGCATAGCAGAGCAAGGTTTCGATCCTCGGACCTCTGGGTTATGGGCCCAGCACGCTTCCACTGCGCCACTCTGCTGTGTGAAAAGGCTTTGCCAAATTGTTTAGCTGAACTTGGCTGAAAAACGAGAGACTGCAAGATCGAATCTCAATTGCGGCATTAATTTTGCCATACGTTTTATTGCAGAATTGTCTTTTTTATTTAATTTTTGTATAGTTTATTTTATGCATTTGGTGTTAAAATTAACATGTCGATTTTTAAACATAATACAAATAAGTACATGTACAATTACTTTGTAGATTCGTAGCATACTTTAAGGATTAAGTATGAAATTTATGTTTAATTAACTAAATTGCATTTAATACAATTAACAATTAAGTAATAAAAACTTATTTAGCATTAAAAGACACAAAACAGTTATTTAGGTAAAATACAACGTGCAAAATGCCACATTAGTTTTATTATGTTAAATATATATATATTGTGGCTTAAATATGCATCCTCACTAGACTTTTACCTCGTGTTGTGTTGATTTTATGGAATAAAGCAAACAATTTATTAAATACACAAATTATTAATATACAAGCGACTACAAATAAAAAAATTTAAATTTGTTTGTCCATATACTAAAATCAAGTAAAACTTGATATTTTTCCACTATAACTAAATCAGTAGAGCAACAAAACTGTATATAACAATACTGTTCATGGCTTTATTTTATCGAAACTAAACAGTTAACATATTATTTCTTGTCGGCTTAAGCTTATAAAAGTATTGATTTGATTATCCACATGAAAGATACCTTTAGATTCATTCAGAGTCTGTGAATGTTATATTGGCCGATTCCAGCTCAGAATTTGCAGGTCCTTTATGAACTTCTCTCGAAGTCATTTTCCGAAATTCAAGTAGTGAAATTATTTGATTTTGTGCATCTGCAGTTTCTGTCTCAAACAGGCCATGAGATGATAAATTCAGCTCTATCAAATTGAAACGCCCGTCCTCGCCGATATGTCCTTCAATTACATTAATGTAGCTCTTGAAATATTCAGTGTTGAATTGATAGATTGGAGACTGGACCTTCTTTGCATTCAATTGAAGGTTCCAAAATGCCTCTTGGATTATTATTGTAATATGGACTGTGTGCGCGCACTGCAACAAGCGTGACAGCTAATATTTAGCGAAATCATTCTTACGATTTATCAAGTTTTTCATGCAATCTTCTTGGATCGACCTCACCAGGTACTTGTTGCCGTATTCTAATAGCTTCACTACCGTATCAAAGTCGTAGGTATCCAGTTTTTCATTATCATATCCGTATAAATAATTACGAAACTTCTCGAAAGTGTCTGGCTCGATATCAGTTAAGTGTACCTCCCCGTTTTTCGCCTCATTGAAGTCGCCATAGAGCATGCGATCAAACCCTTCGGAGGCAGCGCTAAAGATCAGCTTGTGGCAGTCATATTCTTTATTGCCTGAAGGTGTAACAATTACGAACTTGCAATCTGTGTGCTTCTTTGAGCGCAACATCTCGGCCAGAGAGTCGCGTAGCCTAGTGTAGAAGTTTGAACAGTCTTTTAGATTTATAACAAATAATCATGAACTTACCAGGCATTCATTTTGAAGTTACAAATATTTATATTTTGCTGTTGAACTAGCTAAATCAAAACGAATACTAAACTGGCATAGACACACAAATGTACAAGTAGTTGATTTTATGAAACGCATACTTTGTTATATCGGTAATACACAATATTATACTCTGTTTTCCAAAATGGAAAAAAAGAGTATATTGGGTTTGTGAAATGTCCGTCCGTCCGTCTGTCTGCATGAACGCAGTTTTTTTCCACAGCTTTGAAGCTAGAGCATCCAAACTTGGTATACATGTTGGTAAATACCATAGGCAGACAAAGTGTCAAGATCTCCCCACCACCCCCACCCCTTCCCCCACAAACCGCAAAAACCTATATCTTCCACAGTTTTACAGCTATAGTAACCAAATTTGACATAAAGACTACTGACCACATCCTTGACCGACCTGCCAAAAAAAAACATGCCACGCCCACTACCGCCCTCGCAAATGAGCTAAACCTGTATCTCCTACACCCTTATAGCTAGAAGTCCCAAATTTTGCAGTATGACTCCATTTGAACTCTTCTATAGATTGAAGAAAAAAATTTGACACGCCCACCCCCGCCCCAGTAAACGAGTGATCATTTTGCCAAGCACCCGTCTCGATCTGCTTTGGGCGTTTGCAGCGTTCTGCAGTTAATATACGTACAGAAAACAGAGTATATCGCAGTCAGAGGAGCCCGACTGCAACATTTTACTTGTTTTAAAATACATAAGTAAATATGTTTATTCAGTTAAGATATATTACACAGGTATGATAGTAAATTTAATTTTTAAATATTAAAAAAAAAGTTATATAATGTGCAGTAAAACTTGATATTTTTCCACTGTAACTTGAACAGTAGAACAACAAGACTGTTTAAGTATCTGATTGAGCTTCATTGCAGCTATGTCGCTTGCCCAACCTGCTCTTCCGACGATTACTGTGTATATATACATATGTACATTTGTGTTATATACGTAGTATATACAGGGGACAGAAGTGTCAGCCATGTGTGGTGTCTATTTAATTACAATTGTCGCCGCAATCCGTGTCCATGTGCGTTGCAATGTAACAGCGGCAACGGCAACGGCAACGGCAACACAGAGTCGCTGCAATTAACGCACTTTGCAACTAGGGAGTTGAGCTGGAGAGATTGGGGAGTTTGCCGCCATGCCAGGAAGACCTTATCGATGACCGGGCATATTTCGTGCGATTATTTTACGCTCAATTATTGTTAAATATTTTACAAAATGCGTATATTTATATATTTACGCATCCCCAAATTGAGGCTGGGCTCCTACAAATTGGCCGGAGTTGTGCTCGTGTCATGTCCATGTTCTGGTTTCGGGTGTGTGTGTCCTAATGAGATTGCAATTATTTGGCCATAAATTTTTATTATTTGGGCTTTAAAGTTCACTTCATGCACATTTTTATGGCACATTTTTAACACAGACAGTTGTGTTTTTTTTTTGTAATCCACAAAAATGAGCGTAATATATACAATGACATCATTTAATTTGAAACTATTTTATAATTAATTGGCCAATAACGCTGAGTGGACATAATAATTAAATACTTAATTTATGGGCTTGCCTTGTAGTTGGTAGTTGGGTGGCTGATCTAATTACGTGCTGTGTTTTGCAGCATGTGCATTTTAAATTGTGAAGTTTTCCGTAGATAATGAATGTGGGAGCTTAACTAAAAAAGCTCAGAGCCCTGATTTCTGTTGAGAAGCCATCCAAGTTTGTAGAGTTTTTCATAGTTACAACATAAACAATAGCCACAGTCCTACGTAGCCACAGGCTGACCCCAAGGGAAGAAAAGATGTTGAATTTTACAAGTTTTAAAACTTGACTCGAAAAAAAAAATAATACAAGTAAAAATACTCTAGTTGCGCATGCTCGACTAGCAGATATCTTACGAGGGTGTCACGGAAATCTATATACATTTTGGCTTTGGTTGGTTTGTAAATCTCTTGAAAACACCGTAGGTGTCACAGGAGTTCAACAGATTTCATATTTTCGAACTTCTGTGTTCGAAAGCAACATGGCTGCCTCCATAGCGCTGTCAGCACACCAAAGCAATTTTGTTAATTTATTTTCTCGGTTTTATTACTAGTTTTGTGAAATTAAATAAGAAAGTTTAAATGTTATAAAATTTGAAATTAAATAATTATGTTTTTGAAACTTAAGCTTACATGTTTTTTTTTAAATTTTATGGCCTCCAAATTAAACTGTCTGTAGGACAACTCTGTTGACTGCACCCACACTTATCGATAACAAACTGAGCTATAATAATAAATAATTTAGTAATTTAAAAAAAATGCATAATAAATCCAAGTTTGATTGGAAATATAAAAATGAATAAGTCGTTCAATTATTTTTTTACTTTTATATAAAACATAAATGAATCAAATATTCAATGAAACAAAAAAGCTGATAATTTTAAACTTAATTTGAAGCAAGTAGACAACTCTATGCCCGGTTGGTTTAAGCTGTTGAATGATTTTAACTGGAGATTTTGTGAAATGCAAAATAAATAACTTTTTCCATTAAAATGATAATAAAAATAAATGCAGATTACCTAAAAAAATAGTTATCTTTTCATTAAAAAATTTGCTTTTATTTTAAAAAATTTCTTTGTGGGTGAATTTATCCAAATCTTTTGAGAAAATACGGGAGCTTTGAAACCAACCCAAAGAGATTTCTGTGACACCTAAGAATTGGTATTCGGTTGGAAGAGCTTTCAGTGACAGCCCTGTTAATCTGCGTATGATATTATTATTATTATTATTATTATGGTGAGGATCAATTGTACCCCCGTCTCAGCCAAAAGCTCCCCAACAGCCCAACTTCCTCAACGATAGCAAGAATTTACATTGGCAGTGCTCCCAGCTTATGCTTTCCTAGAATCCTACTTCTAAAATTCTGCCAGATGATATGAGTTGAGTTTCCTTTTCAATTTTGCAGAATCGACATATGCCTCAACTGATTTTAACCAGTTTGCTGAGGTGACTTGTGCGTATTCTGATTGCGTTTCTTTCCATTAGTATTATATAACTAACATACTCAACTGATTGTCACTAGCCCATTTGATATTTTATTATTTAAAGGGTACAAAAACAGAAAAATAAATTTGGCAAGCAAAACAAAAGGCCAACATAAAACTTTTGACAAAATGAGCGCACAGAAAGCCAAAAATAGCATTAAGCAAAAAGTAGACATGATGGCCAACCAGCCAGCCAGCCAGCATACAAAAGACATGCTGGCCACTTCCGCTGTCCGTGCCAATTGCTAGGAAGTTGGCAGAGGGTAAAAGGGAAACCAACTATTTACGCAAAGTTTTCTCACGAAACAAAAGTTAAAGCATACTTTTAAGCGTTGCTTTTAAAAAAGCATTGCTTACTTTTAGGCAGCTGTGTCAAAAACTATCCGGGGCACGTTGTGAAAATGGAGGTATACCGGGGTGGAGTGTAGGCTCAACAAATATTGAACAACATTGGCTGCGAATATTGAAATACTTTCAACTGCAGCTCTGCCTGTTCCGACACACACACACACACTCACACTTACAAAGATAGACACACGAGTTCCATGGAAAATACTATAATGTTGGTTGTTGTGGCTATCTGACGATGTTTGTAACTGTGACAATTGTTTAGATGCAAGTCGAATATGATTGTTTGTTAAATTTGTAGAACTTAAATATACCCGTTCTTGCTTTGTAGCATAAAAAACAGACAACAAGACTTTGGACTAGAGATGGAATGGGAAAGGGGATCCCGTGGGCCGAGCGGTTTCGGCTACAAATTATTTTCTATATCTTCTTTAGACTATTAAATTAAAGTTATTCAGCTCCATTCCGAATTCCACTTTTGATTAATTTTCTCATTAAAATGTGTAGATAACTTTTTGCAGCAGGATTCAATAACAATCCTTAGTTTTCTTATGCATTCTTATTATTTTAAGACACTCCTAAAAGTATGATATAGCTTTTAAAGTGGAAATCATTGTAAAGTTGAATTAAGAACAGGCCTGATTATGAATTAACGTACACTTATGCCGTTTAAGGCCAAGTCTCCCACTCCAGATTAACTAAGGACCTAAAAGGTCTATGCGTGGCCCCAAGAAGGAGGGTCGTCCTGGTTAACCTTACCTAACCTATGCCCTTTAATATCTCTCTGAAGATTCGTGTTTCGTTATCTCCGATAGTGTATTTAAGTTTTGTATGTGCCAAAAACTTGTTTTTCAACTTGTTTGTCTTTTGGTTTTTGTTCGCGTACCCCTTTTTGCCACAGTCTGTCATTTCGTATGTCCTTGTTTGCCTTGTGTGCAACTGAATTTTTTGGGAGTCTGTCTCTCGTTCGCTTGAGCCTACGAATTTATTGCAATCACGCACAGGATTTGTCGATTTGGCATTCAGATGCTGCAATAAAAAAAAAAAATAGTGCACAGTAACCGCAAAATGGTGTAACTATGCATATGCTACAATATACGATATGCGATATACGAAATACGATATACACGCGTATAGGAGGCATGTCAAAAAACGCACTGCACATTAAATTTAAACTAATTGCTGGACATTTGTAATGGTTGCCACTGCGTCAAACATTTTAATTGCGGTGCAGGCAAATTAAAAACAACAAAAACAACGAGCAGCAATAACAACAACAACAGTTACAGTTATAATAGTAAACGCAGCCGCTGCATTTTGCAAATTATTTCTAGACTTCAAAAAGCCAATGCGCCAAAAAAAAAAAAAATGCAAAATGAAATTGTATATAAATTAATTTTGGGTTTGGGTCTGTTTGCGGCAATTAATTTAAACACACGGCTTTAGCTTTGCCGTATTTGCGGTTAACCACAACGACCCTCACCTTCCTTCCGTCGTAGTTGTGTTTTTCATGTTCATGACTTTATTTTCTTTCAACATTGAACAGTTAAGTTTCCAGTTTATAATAGTATTGATTCGATGATTTGACATGAAAGATACCTTTAGATTTATTCAGAGTCTGCAGGACTGTGAATGTCATATTGGTCATTTTGACCGGTTTTTGTTATTTCATAGAGGTGCTCGTATTTCTGTTCCATGGTAAGCAGCTTAGATTTACCAGGACCTTCATAGAATTGCTTTGCTGTTAATTTTGAATATTCAATAAGTGAAATTAGTTGCTTTCGTGCTTCTGTATCAGATTCAGTTTCTGTCTCATCCAGGTCATGATATTTTAAATACAGCTCTATCACATGGAAACGTTTAGCCTCGCCGATATTTCCTTTAATTAGATTAATGTAGTTCTTGAAAATGTCAGTGTTGAATTGATAGATTGGAGAATGGTCCATCACCTTCTTTGCATTCACTTGGAGGTTCCAGGATATCTCTTCGATTAGTATTGAAATATTGAATGTGTGCGCGCACTGGAACAAGCGTAACAGCTCACTTTTAGCGAAATTATTCTTACGATTTATCAAGTTTTTCACGCAATCTTCTTGGATCGACTTCACAAGGTACTTGTTGCCGTGTTCTAATAGCTTCAGTACCGTATCAAAGTCGTACGTATTCAGTTTCTTAATATTGTATCCGTATAAATATTCACGAAACTTCTCGAAAGTGTCTGGCTCAATATCAGTTAAGTATACCTCCCCGTTTTTCGCCTCATTAAAGTCGCCATAGAGCATGCGATCAAACACTTCGGAGGCAGCGCTAAAGATCAGCTTGTGGCAGTTATATTCTTTATTGCCTGAAGGTGTAACAATTACGAACTTGCAATCTGTGTGCTTCTTTGAGCGCAACATCTCGGCCAGAGAGTCGCGTAGCCTAGTGTAGAAGTTTGAACAGTCTTTTAGATTTATAACAATAATCATGAACTTACCAGGAACTCATGTTTAAGCTAAAAACATTTATATTTATGGAGCTATATATGTTTGCTGTTCAACTAGCTAAATCAAAATGAATACTAAACTGGCATAGACACACAAATGTACAAATAGTTGATTTTATGAAACGCATACTTTGTTACTTCGGTAATACACAGTATATTTAAAATACATAAGTAAATATGTTTATTCAGTTAAGATATACTACACAGGCCGACAAAATGATCATTTTTGCTTGGTGCCCAAGGTTTGATAGTAATTTCGGTAGATCCTATATCCACGAGTAAAACACGATTTACAGTTTTTTGAAAACTACGTGTAGTTTTTGAAATAATCGCTGTTTTCGCTCTTTTTTTGTTGCGCTGTAGGGTTATGTTTATGTATATGCATATATTCAGTTAAAGCCACCCAATCAAATAAATCAAGAGTTTCATAAATAGGGAATTTAACATCCTTAATATGCTACCCTAAACGTTTTTGCTATATTTTATAGCTTACGCATAATATGCACCCCCCCGCAGTAAGAATACTCTAGTCGAGTGTGCCCGACTACGAGACTCCCTGCTCCCAACTTGCATTTCAAGCAGTTCAGCGGCAACACAAGCATGCAGCTTACTCAACTTGCACAGTGCATGTCAAACTGTTGTTTCTGCCTGCTGAGACAGTGGAAATAAGTTTTTCCATAACTTTGGTGCTATTTATCCGATCGGGTTGAAATTTACACATCTGAAAGACATTGATTAAACATACATGTGTAAATTAAAGCATTATCTTTAAAATTGTGGCTGTGGGAGTCTTTTGCGATTTGCGTGGGTGCGGGGGGGTGCATCCGAAATTTGAAATAAACTTGATCTGCGTATGGTATACAGGAACCTACATGCCAAGTTTGGTGTCTCTAGCTCTTGTAGTCTCCGAGATCTGTGTGTTCATACGGACAGACGGACAGACGGACAGACGGACAGACAGACAGACAGACGGACATGGCTAGATCGTCACGGCTGTTGATGCTGATCAAGAATATTTATAGTTTATATAGTCGGAAATGCTTCCTTCTGCCTGTTACACACATTTGCAGTACTTTATAACTCCCTTTTTCCCATTTTTAATAGGAACAGGGAGTAAAAAGAAAATCGGAAAGTAAAAAATTAAATAAACAGAAGAAGAAGAAAGCTAAAAAAAAAAATGCACACCAAATTTGTTAGTATCAAAGCAAGCCACGCTAACATAAGTAGAAGCCAATAAAGTTTGTTATTTTTAGACTGCCGCTTATAATTCTCAAACAGTTTATGCTTACGCTTGGTGTATTGCCCGACAATATTTCATAAAAATTTCATCAAAATCGGACCACTATATCTTATAGTTGCCGTAGGAACAATCACTTGAAAAATAAGTTTTCTTATGGAAATCTTTTCGGCACGCCGTTTTTTTTTGTTTTTATTGTGGTAGTTAAACATTTATAAGCAAATTGGGATATTTTTTAAACAAATTCAACAAGTAAAGTGAATCTCATTTTAGTGAATCAACCCAAACTAAAAACTTACCAAAACAGAGATTGCAAAAAGAAAAAATGTTTTTAAACTCATTTTTTAATTAAAAAAGAAAGAAAGAGTATATTGGGCTAGTGAAATGTACGTCTGTCCGCCTGTCCGCCCGTCTATCTGCCCGTCCGTATGAACGCAGTTTTTTCCACAGTTTCTAAGGTAGAGCAACCAAACTTGGTATACATGTTGCTATATACCATAGGCAGACAAAGTGTCAAGATCTCCCCCCCACTTCTACTCCCTCCCAGTTAGAGTAACCAAATTTGCCACAAAAGCTACTAATCACTTCTTGGATTGGCCTGACTACAAAAAGCAAAGTCTGTATCTCTCACACCCCTTCAGCTAGAATCACAAAATTTTGCAGGTTGACTTCTGTTGCCCTATAAAATAGATTGGATAAAAAAAATTTTGCCACGCCCTCCCCCGCCCTTGTAAAACTGGACCAACCAAATTTAAATTGATGACAAAACTTGAATATACTTGCCACGCCCACTTCTGATTCCTTAAAGAGGCTAAAAAAAGAGTATATCGCAGTCAGGTGTATCCGACTGCAACGTTCGTAATTGTTTTTTGTAGAAATTGCCTTAACAGAATGCACAATGTTCAAAATTGTTGCATCAAAGCCACTCTAATATGTGTAAAATCGATTAGTAAAAGTTTTTTGTATAAGATTGTCAATTATAATTCTCAAACGGTTTCAGTGCACACTGTAGTGCCCAGCCAAATCCCTTGAGCTGATATGTTCTTATTTTTACATCTTAATTTTACGTCTTATTTTAAAAACTGTATTGATTTTGATTCCGAGTTTCTGAAACGCCTAAACTTGAATACCCCTGATGTGTCGCCGGCTTGTTTTTGTATGGAATAATTCAGTTTGTTAATCATTTTTTGAACATACTTTTATTAAAAAAGAGTTGGGATAGCAGATGGAAGATGGAAGATTGAATATTATGTTTAAAGTTATATTTGGCTAGCCAAAACCATTAAGTTACTTGTAAATTCTCTATTTGCAGATGTTAATTATTACTTGGGCTTTGACTTTGTTTTGCCATAGAGTTGTTCCGGCGTCGGAATGTCGCCGACAAAATAGTTAGCTGGTATAAAGTGAAATATCTTTCTCAATACGTCGAGCAGAATATCCTCTATAGTCTGTGTGATCACTGTGTATAGAGCATCGGCCAGCATGCGCCAGTTGTCGTTGAAGAACTTGTTGGTGCTGTCCTCTGCAGAGTGGGTTAAGCTGTATAAGTAGAGTTTCAAGGATTTATTGTTACTCACCTAGTTGCTTATTGCCATTAAACAGATTCGAGAAATGTGACTTAAGACCATCCATTTTGAAGTCAACGCGACAGTTGGTCACATTGTAAAAGGTAAAGCCGCCCTTCGAGTACAAACGCGTCTTTGTATGCATAGTAACGGTCATGTTCTCTGTTGGAAACAGCCATAAGATTGATTGTGTATACTTTTAAATAGTTAAGCTGCTTACCTGCATCTAGAAAGACTTGACCACGCCCATTTAGTGGTATAAGTAGTATGCGTCCAAATAAACTATAATCGCCTTGAAGCTTCATGACCGGCAACGTAAATGTTGTCTTCCAGCTGTAATCCTTTTTGAATACGCTGAAAAAAATAATGAAATTAAGTTGAATTTGCTCAATTTAGAAAAGTAGGCGTAACACTTACATGCTCTCCAAAACTTTGGTGTGGCCAAATCCAAGTATTTTGATATTGGCCAGCTCTACCTTAAGATTAATCGCATTGCTATTACCCTGTGATATCCTGATGCGATTCAAATAAAATGGGTCAAAGCTCTTGATACTTGTTAGACCCGGTATGCCTGTTGGGATTTAAGAGTATAATTATGATTGTTATCTTGAAGAACTCGTTAAACTCACCATCATTTAGTTTGTCGAAGAGCTGTTGTATGCTTTGCGTGGAACAGTTGATAAAATTCTTATTGGCTATTTTACATTCTTTGATGTAATCTGCTGCGGTTCGATTAGAATTTGATTTTGTTTTTTAAGTTTGCGGTTGAGTTGTATTTCAAATTAAAAAGAGACACACACATATAATTGCAGAGAAACAAATCCGGTTTAGTGGTGCAATATTTGGCAATAGCCATTTAAGTGGGTTAGTTAACTGTGTTGTGCGTGCCGGCCAAGCCCGGTTTTTAAGTGTTGGATTGTGTTGTGTTCAGAATTTAAACGTTTAAAGATTAATGACAGTATTTAGCATAAGCTTTATTATACATCGATTATTTATCATTTATCGATCGGACCATTACCACAGTTTCGAAATATTTATTTAATACACTTGACACTTACGCGGCTCGGTCAAAAAACCATCATCAGCCCGAACCACGCGCATAATCAAAGCGAGCAGCACAATGCGCCCTAAAAGCTCTTTCATCTTGTTCGTTATCAGGAACTTTGTAAGTTATATTTAAAGTTAGTTTTTTAGTTTTTGCCAAGCAGCTTACACGACTAGTTACAGCAAGCTGTGAATGAAAACTGAATGAAACGCGCGAAAAAACGTTTTACAAATTTTCATAATTTGCACTTCACTTTCGTTGCAGCCGTTTGAGGAAAACTTGATTTGAGCGGCTTTGGAAAATTTCGCAACCATCTCGACAGCTTTGGCATCGATGTCGCACCACATGCACCACACTCGAACAGCTGTTGGTTGTTGTTTCAGTGGGCCAATAAGCTCTTAACGAGACGAGAGAGAACAGATGCAGTTGTTGGCGATATAATTTCATCATCGATCGTTTTTTCGGTTTTCCTGTTTTGTTTGGTGGGGAAATAAAAACCGATGCCAATAAAAATCGCATGTGTACACAGTGTGTTGACACTTGGTTAGCGTGTTTCAATTGCAACATCCAAAACCAAAAAAGATAAAACAATTAATTCTGCGATTGGTTTTGAAACTGATGCCAAAATAAAACGTTTTTTCATTGCTTCCAGATGGTCGTTGTTCGCAGCTCTTTGATTATTGAACGCTTGTTGGGCTTGAACTTGATTTACAAAAACATATTTCGCTGTTATCACATGCATATGTATATCTATTAACATCACTTTTGCTGTTATAACTAAATTTGTAATTCATTAAATTATGGTTTTTCAAATGAATTAAACTGAAAAGATAATGCTATAGCTTTCTACTAAATATAATGCTTTGAAGAAAATACTTCAAATTTGGCATTCAAATAATGCATTTTCACAGTGAGAATAAACTAATAATCAAGATATAGTTATTGATTTTTAATTTATTTTTGATACTCTCTGAATTGCATAGTTATCAAAAATTCTTGATTTAAAGCAGATAAACTATTGCCAGAATGTTTTTAATAAAGCTTACAGATGTTAATGTTTTTAGCTTTGTGTATGATTTCAATGAGATACATTTAGTTTTTAAAAATCACAATGCGAGTGCTCTCCAAACTAACGCATCTTCAACATAGAAATTCAATGCTCAATTATTGAGTTCTTTGAATATGTATAACGCTAATAAAGTGAATTACTATTCTCACTTAACCACGGTATTTTTCCTTGGTACTTTTAAAATTCTACAGTATAGTGCTCACAATCCAATACATTTTGTTATCATGTTTCAGACGTATTATCCGAATTAGCTTTTAATTCATTACAGACACTTACGGCTGTTTTCTCATGTTGCCGTCTTTGCAAATCTACGTGTCTTTCCTGATTTTGGTTTTCTATTGTTCACGTTTTTGAAACTGGACGACTTTGATCGCAATGTACATCATCCCCACGAGTTTCAAACTCGCCACCTTTTATGAGTTCAATTGCATGTGTACATATGGCAGAGACAGAAGTACCTGGAACGTCGCCTTGAGTATACAACAGCCACACAAAATCTTTCGAAACGTATGTGGGTATGGATTTTATAAAAAGGTTTTAGTTGACAAAAACAACTGTTTATGTTACGGAGACTTAACACACCCCTGATGTTTGATATTGACAGGTTTTTTTGTATTCCTATTGAACTAGTTTGCAATAATAAAATGCTCTCAGGCAAACTTGTATAAACTGTTAATAGCGCTGCTATTTTATGCAAGCGGCAGCTCCTTAATAACAGTTGGAGCCTTTTTGTGGGGTGAGCATGTCCAAAGCAAGCCAAATTGTAAAATAGGCCTGTCTTCCTGGTAAATGAATGTCAGTATCACTTTATTTCATAATGTAACCAAATTTCCACTTATTAGATATTTCAGTTTAAATTTCCCGCGCTATAAACAAAACAGTTTTCGGCTGTTTATTGAACTCTTCTACCAGAATTGCCAACTACATTGCAAATGTATCGATACTTTTCGACACAATTGCACATAATTTGTAAATTGTAAAGACGTGAACATAAGAAAACAAATGCACGAATGACACCTAATTTTTGAAAAGTAGGTACATTTCGATTTGGGCAAAGACGGGAACATGAGAAAACGGCCCTAAGTCAATGTTGAATACCTGCGTAAATTTCATCCTGATCGGATAATAAACGCCAAAGTTACTAAAGAATCAATTTCCTCCCGTCTCAGGAGACATAAGCTGCAGTTTTGCATAGACTGCACACGATAAGTGTTGAGTGCAGGGAGTCTTGCGTGTAACGAAAGAAGATCAGCTTGCTTCTGATTCGACTTTTGAATTTTTTCAAAAGTTTCAGAATTTTTAAAGCCCTGCCTAAGATCACCGTTTTCCAACATTGGTTTGCTTGCGTATTTTGCGAATGGTCAGTAGTCAGCTGATTTCGAGTTTTTTAATGTTGCTTTCACGCGTTTCGAGTCAAAAACTCTTGTTGCACTTTCCTTTTGACGCTTTTTACGTACGAAACCACTTCCACACTGTGATACCGCTGACGCTTGGAAAATTCAAGGTACCCTGTACCCTCTGTCTACATTCTCATTGGATTTTGTGTTGCAGGTTCAAGAAGAAAACGATCCGGCTGCGGAGCTCCAGCAAAACACGTCTGCTCTTCTTAATATAATTTTTTTATTTTGGCGTGTAGTCAAGCACGTCCTTTAGATTGATTTAATATATCGCAATATGGAAAACATTCAAAAAACAGAAACTAAACACAACGATAGGGACGATCCTGTGCCAGCCGAGAAAAGCTTTTTACATATGAAGATTATTGTAACGGCACAATGAAGTGTAAATTTCCAGAGCTTTCTCTATTCTCATTTGTGAATGTTTTGAAAAAAACACCCATATATTTTACAAACGAACCGAAAAAAACCACATTGCAAGAGATAACAGAGAGGGTGGAAAACAATCTGGACGCCGATATGACTATTCAGATTGGTACTCGTACATTCAATTGTATACCCAAGTTGGTAAAGGTTTATTCAATCTGGTTTGCCCAACGAAGCATGGAAGAAGAACGTTTTCTATTTAAAGAAGATGATGTGTCGCAGGATGCATTCGAGTTTATTTATGGTTTTGATGCGTTTTCAAACACCACTCGAGCTAACAAAGGTCATCAAGGTCATGCAGGCAGCCAGATTTTTAGGAGTAGATCTGCTCGAGAAAGCCTGTTGGGAGTTAGTCTCGCAAGCGCAACTGCGTGAGAAGATTGCCTTCAAGTTATTTCAGGTAATGATGGTGGGATAAATCTAGAAATTAATAATCGATTCTATTCTATTGAGTGTTATTTGGTGATAGATATTAACTTTCTGCGTCCGTCCGGCTGTCTGTCTGTCCGTTTGTCTATATGCAAACTAGTATTAAGATACTATATATATAAAAAACTAAGGTTTTAGTGCTATCATGATGAAACTTGGCACAGATGCTACTTTTCGCTGCAAGCACTATATATGTATGTATGTCAGATTTGGCCGGATCGGGCTTATATATAATAACATATAGATGCCATAAGAACGATCGGTCGAATATTTTTAATTTCAAGATAACTCAACCAAACTTATCAATTCTAAGTTTTAGAATGATCTTAAAATGTTTACAACATTTCATCAATATCAGAGCACTATTATATGTCTGCCATAGGAAAAATCGGTTGAAAAATAAGTTTTTGTATGAAAAACTTTTTTGATATTTCAACCAAACTCACTTTCTCGAAGTTTTACCACGTTCTTTAAGTGTTGACAGATATTTCATTCAAATCGGACAACTATATTTTATAGCGGCCGTAGGAATAATCGGTTGAATATCAAATTGTATCCAAGTATTAGTATATTTTTTTGCCATCACTTTTTTCAGGATACTGTAAACGTGCCAACGTTGAAGGATGTCCGTCGCCGTATGTCGAGCCGTGTGCGTGGCTATTTCATTGCTTTAGTCGGCTCAAAGGAGTTTCAAGATTTGAGAATCAAGCAAGTGTTGCGCTTGCTTAAAAGCGATACCATTGGAGTGAATATCGAAGTGGAAGTCAAAGCAGCGGGTTTGCCATATAATGGATATTATGAACTGTATACGTTTCCCGTTGATGCCAACTTCATTTTTGTTCAGAATTCGTGATCCGAATTTTTGGCTAAAAGATGGACGTACTATTTGTAATGCGGATCATGTGCTCGTACAGTTTCGCCAGAATCCAAAGATTATACGAAAAGTTCACAAGGCAATCGCATGCATAGATTTGCAATGGCAACAAAATAATTATGCAGAAAAGGATTATGATGGAGACTACGAGAAGTCCTTGATTTCTCCACGTCGCTGGATATATCAAACAAAATGCAGCTATCATCAGTCAAAACTGATGTTTCCCTATACGCATGACTTTTCTCGTAATGATTTCATAGACTTTGTAGTCTCAATTCAAAAGGATTAGTTGGGAGATGAGCCACCAGTTGATGGCTTCCGTGATGTGGAGTATTGTTGCATAGAAACCTAAAAGTTTCTATCTGTTGTATGAAACCAAGAAAGATTTGCTATAAGTGCTGTAAAATTTGATGAATTGGTGCTTTAAGGTTTGACATAATCGTCGCGCTCTTATTTTTCATTTTTTTGTGAATTTTTTTTAAAACTAAAAGAACGGTATCTATTCTTCATTTAGCTTTGTTGTTTGCATTTTTTGCTTCATATTTGTATTTTACTGAAATTGTGTTCCAAATGGTAATCAATGTGTCGCGCTTTCGGTATGATAATTTGATTTTTTGCTTAGTGCCTTGGTCAAGCAAGGATTGAATCTGACTATATATTTTTACCAACGGTTTGGGTCTTTGTCTCAAGTGTTTTGCTTACCCCAAGATTGACATGTGTGTATTTGTAACTAGGCCGCGAGGGTTGCATGTTTAGTTATCTTAACAATTGCATTGTTTAAGAATGTAGTGCAGTTTGAAAAAAAACCTATATGTATATTCGAAATGGAAAATTGGTTGTTTTTTCATTCGAAAGAGTGAATCATTGAGTCTTTTAATTATGCTCTTCTTTTTTAATTTTTTTTTTTTTCGGGGTGCATCCGAAATTTGAAATAAACTTGATCTGCGTATGGTATACAGGAACCTGCATGCCAAGTTTGGTGTCTCTAGCTCTTCTAGTCTCTGAGATCGACGCGTTCATACAGACAGACAGACAGACAGACAGACAGACAGACGGACATGGCTAGTTCGTCTAGGCTGTTGATCCTGAACAAGAATATATATAGTTTATATAGCCGGAAATGCCTCCTTCTGCCTGTTACACACATTTGCAGTACTTTATAACTCCCTTTTTCCCATTTTTAATGGGAACAGGGAGTAAAAAGAGAAAATTGGGCTTGTGAAATGTGGGTCCATCCGTCTGTCTGTCCGTCCGTATGGTCAGAGAGGCTGGCTACGCCCTTCACTTTGGGTATCTATTTGTAAATATATCCCACCCACTTAACGACCTAGTTACTTTAACCGAACATTAAGAAAAAAAAACTTGTTGATCGGCAGATAAATAAAAATTATAATCAAAGTTAATCGACAACTTTATTGACTTAAAACTACTGATATTTCTTAGTTTTTCAATATTATTGCCGAAAACTATATTAAAAAATTAACAAAGTTGTGAGAAATTAAAAATAATATTTACAAAAGTAAATGTCCTACCCAAGCTTACTTCAACTTCTCCAAGCTAACAATCCGTGCTGTGCTGTCCTGTTCGGTAGGCGCATTAGTGTCCTTCAAGTGGCTTCTTAGTGCATTTGTGCCAAGAAAAAATCTAAGCAGGAGCCAAAGGCGCGACGAAACAAACGACGTCCAACTTAGTCCGACATTGTGCAATGTGTGGTGCGACAAAAAGGAGTTGCATGCATGTCCAGCCATATATCAGGATAGATGTCATGCCCACCAGACATCGCCTAATCAGTGGCAGCAGTCTACTTGTACTTGCAACATGCAACAAAGACTCATTTTTCGTACATGTTAGTATTTTTTTTTAAACAATAAGTCTTGCCAGAGCCAGTAGGTTAGACTTTTGTGTGCCCAAGTATAAGGGACATCGTCCTGAAAGTCTGTTGAAGAAAACTTTTTAGTATCTCTTATCGCTGGTGGCGTTGCCTCGTTTCTTGTGTACTTCTTGAATGGATTTATGCTGCCGCCCACATTTGGTCTGCTTAAGTATTTATTTCTTATTGCGATAGCTGCTAACAAATATTTCAATTACTGCAAAGTAAAGTGCACATTTTTGCAATTACGAAAATTAAATAATTTGCTAAATTGAATTGAATTGAAGAAGGCAATGAAAAGGCATTTATAGTAGTAATAGAAATAATATTTTTTGATTGAATTGCATATGATGTGATTCTTTCTTGAGTATTTTAATATTTGTTTTGCTTTGCAAACCGAATTTAATAAGAATTGCTGACAAAATAATAAATCTTACTTTATTTTAGGAACCAAACTCATATTATGTGCTTCACTTTCAATACATTTTTGGGTAAGTTAACTAACATTTCTTATCATAATAATAATAATTTGGCAAGTCAAGCAAACAAAAGGTAACCCCAAGACATAAAGTTCTAAAACAATGAACACAGCATTAAATATAATTATCTTGGACATCAAATCACATTTGAAAACCCTTTGACAAAACAACACCTTTCCTTTCCAGAGGCAACCTCAGATCTCTAGATCTTCAGATTGCTGGGCTACACACGAGACTATTAAAAATATGCGCATGTTAATTTAAATAAAGTGCGGAAACAAACAGAAACAAACAAAAGGAGGAATGGCAGAGGCAACGACGCAAATAAGAGCGCAACCGGTCAGGGTTCCAGGGTGCACTGATGTAGGGTAGAGAGGCGGAGGGAACTGGTCAGGGACAGGGACAGAACCAGAGCAAATATTAATCCGCAAAAAGGAATTGTCACAAATTGTGTGCTGGCCGAGGTGGCGGCAACTGCCCGCTGGGCAAACAACAGCTGCAGTAGCACAAAAAGGACAAAAGGACTGTCCTTTTGTGTGTGTTTGAGGGAGCCGGGGGGAGTTGGGGTGTAGTCAGGGGCGCTCTAACCTTGCTAGCGCTGATTGTTTCAAATCGCAAGTTTGGCTTACCTTTTTGGGAATTAATTTGGCAAATAAACGCTGACAAAATGCAGGCAACTGGACAAGGACAAAGCTGGATTCTGTTGGTGGGCGTGGCATGGCGTGCTGCTGCATGGGGCCAACTAATAGGATT
The DNA here is from genome assembly GCA_949708635.1 of Hirtodrosophila cameraria. Classification (NCBI taxonomy): domain Eukaryota; kingdom Metazoa; phylum Arthropoda; class Insecta; order Diptera; family Drosophilidae; genus Hirtodrosophila; species Hirtodrosophila cameraria. The sequence continues at coordinate 4,066,996 of OX453091.1, read as the reverse complement.
TTGATGATAGTTGCTTGGTTTGCCTTCAACTGGGAACCCTCCTCAGGCATTGCAGCCGGCCATAATCAATTTTTGGCCAGGTTTTTTCTTCTCTCTTTTACTTGTTAGAGCTACTCTCTGGCTGTGCCCTCTCAGATGATGATTGTAGTCTGTGACCCATGAAATGAGTTTTGCGGGTCAGTGTGAGTAAAAAGGATGTTGGCCAAATGAAATTACCAACACATTCAATGGGAGAAAAAGCTGCCGCAAAGCCAAAGCCCAAAGCCAAAGCCAAATGCTGCACCGCATTTCGTATTCATAGCATTCTTTCACTCACTCGCACACTCTCTCTCTCACTCTCTCTCGCTCTTTCCTTATCTCACTCAATGCGGTTTTGTGTGTGCGGTAGCATTATAATTAATTTCACTGGCCCAAATATGTAAATTTGATTACGAGAGCAGAGTAACAAAAATAAATGCATAAATATTACGTATACGCAGCGTATTCACAATCTCTATGCTATATGCCAAAAGGGCGGCTTCTAAGCCGCTTAAATTGACTGGTTTCGAGACATACGACGAGAACAACGCAACTCTTGCCACATGTGTCCACCACGTTCGCCATGTCGCAGTTCATCAACAACTGGACAACTTTTGCCTGCCTGCCTCGTTACGAGTTCCAAAAAACAAACTTTTATTTCTCCCTTTTCTTTTTTTTTCGCGACTTTTTATATGTGTTGCATTTGCCAACTGCAAGTTGGGAAGCCAACTTTGCATAGATTAGAGTTACAGCAAAAAAAAAATTGCCACACTGCCGCATTGCATCCATTTTGGCGTTATTTTAATTAGCTCCAACATTGCCAGCAAGTTTAAGCTTCTAATTAATGGTTAGCGGTTTTTATAGTCTTTGGGTTTTTATAGTCTGTGATTGACGGATGTGACTAGATCAGCTGAGCTGTTCTTGCTGATCAGTTATATACATATGCATTTACAACTATATGAAAGTGTATAGTGTATACTATGGGCAACCAAAGTGCTTAGATATTTGCCCAAATTAAAGACCTGATTTGATGTCTATAAAGTTTGCAACCACATTGCAAATTCAAAACTGATCCGTAAGCCAAACTGTTGAAGTTTACTGACGAGACGAGACGAACACAAGGAAGCTCAACAAGAGAGACAGCCAAGTAAATTTGAGCTGGCAAAACAAGAAGAAGAATAGAAACTAAAAACAACAACAACTATAAGGATTGTATAGCTATGCCCATGTCAAGAAAACCTAATAGTTGCGTGCTATTTGAGACCGTCATGCCAAAAGCAACTAAAACTATAAATTTCAATTGAGCGGCGAAGTAAGCAAAGTTTAGAATAAACAGCAAAAACAGCTTAAACTGCCGCCAGAGCACAAACACACACACACACTATGCCATATAAAGGATAGCAGGACTAAAGCCATTTGTGCTGCATATTTGCAGGCAAACAAACCAAAGTCATCAACGCTCCCCTTCGACTGCTGGCTTAGGCTATTATCATTTTGGAAAACCTTGGTAAATAATTTCAAAAATCAACACTTTGACATTCAAACGATGCATCGCGTTGCGTCTCGCCTCAAGACGACAAATTGCGCCGAAAAGTAGACTGCAAATTGCGCCAAAGTTTACGTTGCGATTTGCGCTCAGTGGTTGTTTGTGCTTTTTTTTGTAGTTGTTGTTGTTGCTGGCCTTGAAATTGACGCAAAAGTCAGATTTGGAAAACATACTTTTGCCATTTTCGAAAATCACACTTAACTGCTTGTTGCCGTTGTTGTTGTTGTTATACTTGTTTGTGTATTTTGGTTGCTACTTGAGCACTGAAGTAGATGAAAGGCTTTTGGCATTGCCACATTGCGTAGACCTGACTGTGGGCCAAGGTTCAGGCCTTAGAAAGAGAGAGAGAGAAAGGGGAGGGGAGACGAGAAGCTTGCTTGTTGTTTATTTATCGCAGCGTGTGCGGCTTTTTTACTCTAAGCCCGTGTCGCTTCCAAGCTGAAGTATGTTTGCCAATTGAAATGCTAGACAAAGTATCTATAGACCTCCTCACGATGCTGATGATGATGTTGATGTCTGTGCGCAGACTAGATATAGATGTATACCGCTGTATCGATGGGTTTGGGCGTACTTAAAGGATGGTTTACTTTGTGGCCTTAAGGTAATGCATTGCGCTTTTTAAAAAGAGAGATGTACAAGTTTAAATCGAATTTAATATAGTACCTTAAAACTTGGCTTAATATCAATTGCATTGAAAAAACCTTTACTGCATTATTTAGAGCAATAAATTTTGTAAACTCCAAATCTATAATATCAATAATATATCAATAACTTTTTAGTTGACTGCAGTGTTCAATAAATCTAATGCATAGGTTTATGTTTAAGCAACTGCAGCAAAGAATTTGCATACCATTTGGACTAACTTAATGTACCATAAAAATAATTAAAATGTGTGAAAATGTGCTGTTTTGGCAAAAAATGGAATAATTAAAGTTTTTCTGTGACACACTAAAAGAAATGTTTGAATGAATGAATATATATATGTATATATATATATATATATATATATATTTTTGCAGACTGCAGTTTAAATGCGCATAAATGCCAAATGGAAATATTGAACATAACAGCAACAACAACGTACAAAATTTACTTTGGTAGCTAACGAAAATTTTGTGCTGAGCGCGTGAAAATTAATTAAAATATTCCTGTTACTGCCAAACGCCGCCCGAGCATAACTGAATTTTAATTGAACGCAATCAATGCGAATTTATGGAGTCCGTTTACTGCTACCCCTTGCCCCTTTACATCCCCTTTATGACTAGTCCATGACAGTTAAGCAGTTTTGTCGAGGTCCTCTAAAGCTCTTTGCAATTGGTGTTAATTTGTCTGCGAGAAAATATTAAATGGAAAAATCAACTTTACCTTTAGCTTGAATTCAATGAGAATATCTATATGTAAGTAGAACACTGCCCGACCCTGGATAAAGGAAATGAAAGCGTAATTAAATTCAAGGAATTTTAACGGATGTGATCCTTTGAAATGGGAAGCTACCTTTTTTTTGGGGCTTGTCTTGTGAATTTGTATTAAACAATGGGTTTAAAGCAGGCTCAATATAAATTGAGTAGATATCCTTCACAATTGCTGTCTGTTTTTCCACCAATAACTAACATTTGTACCCAGTGTTGCCTCACCATTAACATTACATTAGAATATATGTGGTCTAGGACCCTTTAATCAACTTAACTTGATTCGTTGACCAGGTTAATAACGAATTTGTAACAAATACGTGTCTTATCAAGGCTTAGCTGCACCTTAACGAATAGTCAGGCTTGTTCTGAATTCCGATTCCGTTCGAAATATGCGGAATTATAATTTATTACTGAATTCGTTTAAAAGTGTTTCTTTTTAGGCTGCGGAATGAAAAGTTATTGCCAGATTGCACAGGAAATTCGTACAACAAATTCCTAAATGATTGAGGTTATTTATTCATTAGATTAAGCACAAACTACATTTATAATATTATATTTAACTGTCTGTAAAACAAAACAGAAAACTTGATACTAAGTGGCAACTAAATACGAATACAAAGATGACACATTAAAAACTCAATTTTAAATTAAAACTAAATCTAGTTGTGAAATCAAAAAAATCAAACAATAGAAAATTATACAAAATTATTCAATTATATAAAAAAACAAGTTCTTCAACGATAACTGGAGCCTGATGCTACAGAGGATATTCTGCTCGATGCATTGTATACTAGCTTACTATTTTGTCGTCGACATTCCGACGCCGGAACAACTCTATGGCAAAACAAAGTCAAAGCCCAAGTAATAATTAACATCTGCAAATAACTTAATGGTTTCCATCTACTATCCCATCTCTTTTTCAATAAATTGTTTAACAAACTGAATTATTCCATACAAAATAAAGCCGGCGACACATCAGGGGTATTCAAGTTTAGGCGTTTCAGAAACTCGGAATCAAAATCAATATAGTTTTTAAAATAAGACGTAAAATTAAGATGTAAAAATAAGAACATATCAGCTCAAGGAATTTGGCTGGGCACTACACTCAGTGTGCACTGAAACCGTTTGAGAATTATAATTGACAATCTTATAAAAAAACTTTAACTAATCGATTTTACACATATTAGAGTGGCTTTGATGCAACAATTTTGAACATTGTGCATTCTGTTAAGGCAATTTCTACAAAAAAACAATTACGAACGTTGCAGTCGGATACACCTGACTGCGATATACTCTTTTTTTAGCCTCTTTAAGGAATCAGAAGTGGGCGTGGCAAGTGTATTAAAGTTTTGTCATCAATTTAAATTTTGTGATTCTAGCTGAAGGGGTGTGAGAGATACAGACTTTGCTTTTTGTAGGCAACACAAGCAAGCAGCGTACTCAACTTGCACAGTGCATGTCAAACTGTTGTTTCTGCCTGCTGAGACAGGGGAAATAGATTCTTCCATAACTTTGCTGCTATTTATCCGATCGTGTTGAAATTTACACATCCGAAAGACATTGAAAAATTAAAGCTTTATCTTTAAAATTGTGGCTGTGGGAGTCTTTTGCGATTTGCGTGGGTGCGGAGGGGTGCATCCGAAATTTGAACTAAACTTGATCTGCGTATAGTATACAGAAACCTGCATGCCAAGTTTGATGTCTCTAGCTCTTATAGTCTCTGAGATCTGTGTGTTCATACAGACGGACAGACAGACGGACATGGCTAGTTCGTCTCGGCTGTTGGTCCTGATCAAGAAAATATATAGTTTATATGGTCGGAAATGCTGCCTTCTGTCTGTTACACACATTTGCAGTACTTTATAACTCCCTTTTTACCATTTTTAATGGGAACAGGGAGTAAATAGAATTATAAAAAAATCTATAAGTCACACTTGTAGCATTAGGATTATTCAAAGAATAAATAAGGAAATAAAACAGACTTATTGCTGTCAAAACTCGGTTTTGAACTTGTTTTCGAAAAAAAAATGAAGCCATTTCGGTAATTAAAGCAGTAAATCGGAAATCGTCGGAATTCTTTCGTTTTTAACTTACAAGAAAATACAAAACTCATAGATCGCCTTGTTAACAGATTAGTCAAAGATTTACTCAAAGCTATTGTATATTTATCATGTCTTAACTTTTAATTTCTGATAGTTGTTCTGTAAACACAATACAATGTTTTGTAATTAAGGCTTGTATATCTATTTCTAATATTTATAGATCTGCATTGTTAATAAGAAATACCAAACCACTAAAGGCTGATTAGCTCTATGCTAAATATTCCTTAAATTTCTTCATACTATGCCATTTCGTAGGGTTTACTTACACATACATAAGCATATATCTGTTCACTTGCAATATTAAGCATGTAAATGCAATTAAATAAATTTACACATATATAGAGAAATATATATGTATGTATATCAGGCTGGTGCAATCTCATATTTATTTATACAATACATATTATAAAGCTTGCAGAAAAATATATTTCGATATATGAAAAGAGCAGAAACAACAATGGCAAAGTCGAAATGAAATAAATCGAGTAGAGAAAATCAGTGTGACAGGAAGAAACAATTTAAGCACGTTGGACAGGATAAGCCGCTGGGCGTATTAGTGTCTCTGTAACAATGCAGTAATGCACTCACACACACATCTACATATACATACACACATACATATGCATGGCACTGCAGTTTACACAGTTTGAAAGCGACATGGTCGTAGATTCTGCAAAAAGGATTTGAGAACCAAACGAACCGAAAATTGTACACGTCGACAACGAGAGGAGGGGAGAGGAGAGTAGAGGAGAGCAGATGAGATGAGAGAAACGGCAGCAGGATGACAATGAGAATGGCGACATTTTCTAATGCAATTGTTATGCGATGTGTGTGAGTATGTGTGTGTGTGTGTTTGTAAAAGTGTTTGTGTCTTTGCATCTTGCAGATGCTGCGCCTGCCATTCACATCTCTCAGTCTCCCTTTCTCTCCCTGTGTGGTGTGTGTGCGTGTATGTGTAATTGATTTTATCGGTCATGTTAATTTTGATTAAATATGCAAATCGACGATACAAATTCGCATTTGCCACACACACACACACATATATACACGCTTGTGGGAGACACGTGCAACCCAAGCCAGCTGAAACTTGGATTACCTATGAAGGTATATTGTCGACCTGCCTTGGCCCAAACTTTCCAACTCTCCACCCACCCATTGACAGTTATTATGTTACGGTATTATCTCGTTATTTATGCAGTAGATGACAAATGCAATTTGTTGTTTGCACACAGGACCTGCTGCACACTGGAAACTGGCAATAGGCAATGGGCAATGGGCAATGGGCAATGGGCAAGGGACTGGCAGCCAAAAATGGATGCAAGGACATGATAATTTCCAATCATTTGAATAATCTCCTCCTGGCAGCAGTCCGTTGCCATTGCCATTGCCGTGTCCGTGTCCGTGTCCACTGTGCGCTGTGAAAATATTAGCTTAAGAAAATGTCTAACGAGCTCTACGTGCTGCGGCATTCAAAAGTGTCCCTGGCTGTGGTTGTCTCTTGTGGGCGTTGCTGGTGGGTGGGGGCGTGGTCTATTAGCTGCAGTGACAGTCGGTTGACTTTGGTGCGGTTTTGGCTATTGATTAAAATTTTGGTTGAATGTGAGCGAATGACATGAGTTGCATCGATAATTAGCAAACGCACTATATATAAGGAATTGTGTTTGTTGTAATGACTCTTCATAAACAGGTAATTTTTGTCAGTGTATAAACTAGCAAGACTTTAGCAGACTTATCTGAAGCACTTGAGCTTAAGTATTATATCAGTTTTGGTTCACCCCTCCCTAAAATATAATGTGCTAGAAAGAACTTTATTGACGTTGTTATCTATCTGCTGCATAAGCTGTTTACCTATGTTCGAAATTTCTAATCATAAATCGAAATCACTTGTTTAAAAGTGGCACACACACACACACACTCACAAATACCAATATGTCCAGCAGCGACAACATTGTATATACATATACTTGTAGTTTGATATATCTTATCGAGGGGCTATAAACGGCTCTAAATTAAACTAACTTTTCAAAAGAATGCATATAATATAAATGGAAAAAATGGTATATAAATGTTGGGGCCTCCAACTTGACAAATAAACCTCGTGTACAGTCCCAACCTGCTGAGCAAAGGTTTTATACTTAAAAAATAGGTATAATTCTGGAGACTAGAACTAGCATACTGAGACAATGTTTAAAATTGATTGATGAGTACAAATTGATTAGAGAAATGCAGCTTTAAGTCACAAAAATATATGATACATATAAAAGCTATATTGTTTTGATTGATAGCTTGAATTCTAGCGAAAATGACGTTTGTATGCAGCCTTATCAATTAAGATAAGAAAATTAGTCATACCCAAAAAAATTTCAGTTTTTTGGCTTTAAGGCACCCTCTTCAAATAGGTTGAAGCTTTTGTGCCATAGTTTATTCACCCTAAACTGCAGTTCACATGATGCTAGAAAAATTGAAATAGAAATAGTCATAAGGCAAATCTAATTGCCATACAGCTTGACAAATGATGTTGGCTTCATACAAAAGCATAGCTGCAGGTTGTTCCCATTTTTGCTACGTTGGCGGCTGGAAAATGTTGCAATTGTTGCCTGCAGCGAAAAAGTGGCTGGCAACCACGCTGCTGACATAGAAGGCAGACAGTCGAAACGATTGCAAAAGGCAGACCCGGACTAAGCCCTCTTTTAACACCTCTCTCTCTTGCTGACGGTGTGTGTGCCCCCGAGTGTGTGTGAATGGTGTCATTAAACGATTTTTCATTGCAAGCTGCCGCAGGTGAAATTCAGTCGAGGCTTAGGTCCTTGTAGCAACACACACACACACACACACACACACACACTGTTTGACTTTTAGCGGTCCTCGACCTTTTTGGCATTGCCAAACCAACCAACAGCAACAACAATACTTTAAATCACTTTAATTTAATACATTTTTTTCTTGGCTTCGAATGAGCCCGGAAATTGAAAATCATCTTAACCTGTGCGCATTGGTGGGCGAAAAGAGCGGAAATTATTATTTCTTTATCAATAAATTTGCACACAGTCTCATACCAGTTTACAGCCACACTTTTGACAGGCCAAGTTTTTTCGTAAATTGTTAGCTTGGCCTTTTGTTACTCCGCCCCCTCGATGCCACCTTCAAATTTGCAGCATTGTCCGACACCACCCAAAATTGAACCACCCACAATGATTGCAATGAAGTTTTGTGTTTGTGCATTGATTATACAATCACAACACGTAGTTTTTAATCAATTTTACGTGCGAATATTCCCAAAAAGGTACCAGAAGAGCATTCTTGGAACGTACAAGCGAGTCAGTGGCCTGTCAATTCTTGGAATCTAATTAAATTCTTGAAATTTGTAAATGAAAAATTTTGAATTATTGTTTACTTGACTACAGTTTTATGTGCTTTGAAGAAAAACATGTTTGAGGTTTTCTAAGTTTGGTTTAAGTGTGTGCGAAGCTCCATTTGGCCAGACTTAATATACAGCTTATACTTATACAGCTTAAAAACATATATTAGCTTAAGAAAGCTTAAAAAAGTTAAGCTGGCTTAGTTTAATTGTATATGTAGAGGTGCATATGTATATGTGTGAAATTGAAGAGTATTGTAAAAACACCTTGCGGAGTTACATTTAAAGGCAAATAAAATACTTGTCATTTACTTGACAATTTCAGCAACAGATGTCTGAATCACTTAAACTGGCGCCACTTCTCAAACGTTATAAAAAAATAAACGGAAATTGCAAAGCCGAAAAGTCATATAAAGATTATTTTGAATTGGGCCTGTTTAACTGTAAAAATAAGGTAGAATAGAATCAATTATTAACAAATACATAGTAAATAAAGCCTCTTCATATATTGAATTGTAATCAATTTTTCAATATTTCAAATATGTGATTTATAACTTTGCAATTTTAAAATGGGTATAGCGGATCCGATATACTATTAGACTGCATTTTTGAAGAATAAAACATGTATGCCTCAAGGATTTAATTTAGAGTATTTAAAGGTCGATTAAATAGGTTGTTCATATAGAAAATGTAATTTTAGATATGAAACGGGAACTGTATTTTTTAATCATAAAACGATTTAAGAACATTTACAAGTTGTCGCCTTGATAAAACATGATTCAGCATATTCGAAAGGACATTACTAAAACAGGTGCCTAACCAAACGAAGTTCACCAATGGCTTATCGCCAAGTCAACATACGGGTAACTTTATACTTAACGCTTGTTTTTCCATTGGTAGGCATATGAAATCTTAAAACAGTGCTTTCATATCAATATGTATTTTTACCATGCTTCAAGATAAGATATGCCATGCCGCCGCATTCTTATCATATTCTCAATAATCGAATATGAAGAATAATAGCAAAATATTTTTGAATTATTCACTTAAATTTCGTTAGCCATGCGGCCAGTAGTATAGCCAGCTTATATAACCAAAAAAAGTAAGTTATGTTAGTTGGTGTTGCTAGCGGAAATAGCCAAGCATAAAATTGATTAGACAAGCAATTTGGGTTAATGTTTCTTTTGGGTCATGTTGCAATAGGTGTGAATTTTCTGGAACACAATATGAAGACACGTGTTTTAAAAACTTTACGTTATTTGCCGTAGTTGTGACGACAAATCTCTGAAATAATAAATTAAATATTTTCTTTATCAGCTTGTTCCACAAATTTCTAAATGTTCGAATTTAGAACACAATAGATACTCCAACATATTCTTTCTCTGTTTTCATTGATCTTGAAAAACACTTTTTGTAGTAAAAAGGTCACTTCATTTTCAACTCTTCACTTTTTTAAATTTACAATATTTGATTATCCCATGAAATTGAATTTCAAATATTGTTGCTACCTTCCTGAATTCTTCTTCAACCCGATTGGCATTTATCAAAGGTAATGTCTATATCTTATCTGAGTCAGTTCTGCTGTTCGCTGCTGCAGTAGAAGCATGTATTGATAATGTATATAGGTAGAGTACATAGTGTGTATACATTTATATACATATGTAGCTTGATTTTTGTTTTTGTTATCAACAACAAGAACAACGACACGTTTGACGACCTTTTACACAATTTCTGTTTGCTGCTTTATTTGCCCTTTGTTTGTTTAGTCTCGACCACAAACAGAAAGATATATTTGCAGGTAGTTAATTCCTTGATTTTTGGTTGAACTGGACATATGCTGATAAGCCTGACTGTAAAGAGAGAGACAGAGATATAGCTACCAATTATTCTTAATTAATGGTAGTATAAGCTCTATATATATAAATTTATAGCCTGTTAACCTGTTAGCACGTTTCGTCATATCTATTTCAAAGCATTAGCTTTTTTTGGTTCACTTGGCGCTCTATTTATCCATGGCACATTCGTCATGAGGTCGTCATTATCTAAGTATGTGACTTGCCACAGTCGACAGTTCCCACTATCGATAAGAGCGTCCAATCCAAATCCAGTTATCTACTCTTCACACACACACATACACTTCAGTCAGAAAGATATTGCCCGAGTAAAAGGTAAAGTAAATAAAAAACGCTCCTCAGATAAGGCATATCATATAAAAAGCGATATCTATGAAAATATGTCATTATTTCGTTATTGAACTCCGAAGTGTTTAGTTCTCTCAGTGTGTTGCGCATTCCGTATCGTGTTAATTATATATTGATTCCAGATATCATTCTGTATATAGAGTTTTAAACAGTGATTGATTCGATTAAAGTGCCATATGTGTGTCATGAAAGTTCAAAGAAATTTGCCTAGTTATTCCAAAGTTGTGTGTACTTTCTAATTCTAATTTGATAATCGGTGTGGATTGGCAAGTAGAATAGCAGGCTTATCACATGTTTCATTCGACCTAGTGTGAGATTCTTCTATTCTACTTTCGACAAACACCACACAGCAAGGAAAATCTGCATCAACTATGCCGAACCAAACAGATACCCTTAGTAAGTTTACAACAACAGACTATTGCTGTGGTATATAGTACCCATAACTTATGTAAATATAACGTAAAATATTTATCTTTTTGCGGCGTTCGTCAAAAGTTTGACTCACACATTTATTATGATAATGACATGATTGGGCATGGTTGGAATGCTAAAAAAAAGGGTTGGCTGTTTACACGATTTTGATTTGATTGTGGGAGAATTGTAGTTATTACGGTTAGATTGTGAAACGTCATCATAATCCATAGCTGATCTCATTGCCAGTGACATAACCTAAAAGAAGAACACGTGATTTGACGCTGATGTTATCGATCCTATTGATGTGGGTTAGAAAAACAAAAACAAGTTTTATATAAAAATAAACCTGCTTGTGAAATCAATTTCCCGCCGCACACGTATAAAGATAAGAAAGGTTCCTGCGGCATTTGTGATACTTGCCTTCACTTATTTTATTGATCAGTTTATATAAGTTTTCGATAAGAGTATAGTAACAGCTTTAAGAAATTTATTGCTTATATAAGCATGTGGGCTTTCAATATATATATATTAGCTTGGGTCAATGGGTATGGGGGTATAAAGTCCAACCAAGCGTCAGGCAAAAAAGGAATCTCTGGACAATTCTAAAAAAAGTTGCAAAGGAAACGTAGGGATAAAATAAAACAGATCCCGCGATTTTTAACTTGAAGATTTGGTCGCAAAATCAATTGACCCACCTTAATATATATAATACATATGTATAAGTTTTCTTGTTCCCTTTTTTAAAACGTCGTGAATTTATAATTTCAAAAATCATTTATATTGATCCTTTAACGACATTTAATATATCAATGAAAAGCTATTGAAACGGCAATTCAAAAAACATTTCAACTTTTGTGATGAGTCGCTTGGTGCAATTTTTATTTTCAGTTCTTAAAGTAAAAATTAAAAAAATAACTCTTTTCACATCTTTTATATATAACTTAAAATTTAATTATTATTTCCTAGTGCATTTTTTTAGGTTAAAAAATAAATGTTAAAATTTTAATTTATTTAAAAAAGTTAAAAATACAATTTTTTCTTTTTTTTTAGTAGCTCGCTCAAAAATAAGAAAAATGGCTGTTGTGTCGATTCATTCCGGACCATTTTTTATAAGCCCCATAACTCTTATATGCAGTCCCTCACATAAACACCTTATATCATCTATGCTGCTCCTTAACTTTCAGTTAACCAACTTCATTTTCTTTCTTTGCTCTTTGTAATGAATAAAATCTGTCTTAAGAACAGTTTAGTTATAGAATACAACCTTTCATATCCACAATTAAGCGCCTATATCCATGTCATTTGTCTGTCTGCTGCTGCTTGCCTCTAACTCTAACTCTAATACTGACTGACTCTGACTCTGACTGACTCTGCCAGTCAACATAATGAAAATGCAATTAATTTTTTCCAGCAATTTCTTTTTGCTCCCCCAAGTCAAAGCTGACACCGAGTCCCAACTGTTAACTTCTGACTACCAACTTTGACTGCGATCCTGTTGCTGTTGCAATATTATGACTCCTGCTGTTTGCTCTGACAGCCATCCGGGCACAGCATACAACAAAAAATCCTGATGTTTATTGTGGAACATTTTCTATGACGGCAACGTAACGATTGCAACGGCAAAATGATGTTTCTGCTCCTTTTCCTCTCTGTTGCCACTGCTGCTGCTGCTGCTGCTGGCCAACCATTCGCATTAAATGAGGAAACCAATTATTCGCGCTTATAAAGATTTACCGCCACACACAGTTAGACAGATACAGATACAGCTGCAGCTATAGATACAGCTACATCTACAGCTATAGATACAGATACGCGCAGTCGTTTATATGCCCAGTTTGCCAGTTCCACAGTTGCATTCCAAGTCCTGGCTTTGTTTTGTTTGTGTTTTACTTTAATGATGACTCCTTCTGCTGCAGGCGTACTGATTAAAGCCTGTTACATCCAGCGGGAAGCTGAGGAAATTGAGGCGCAACTGAGTTAACTACGATTTCCCAAACGTCAAGGGGAAACACATGCTTTTACATTTTTCTTTGGCATTAGAACCCTCTGTATGCCTATATATCCATTCTCTCACTCAGGCACTTATCTCTAATGCAGCCACAATTTCCGGTTGCCCGAAAAACGTTTTCATTATAATTTTTGCACATTTTGAACGTTGCTTTTAGCCAATTTTTTTGCATTACGCGATCCACACAAAGCCTATTTTGATGATGATGCCCCAAACTAGGATTTTCTGCTGCTGGCATAACTTGTCATTTGTCTGCAGGACACCCTGCAGAGGCGAAAAATCAGAGCGACGAATTTCGCTAAAATTACCTTTCATTTTGTCATCAAAAACCACTTGAATGGGCGCCAACGACAACGGGCAACAGTTGCCGGCTACTGTCCTGTTCTTTTCTGTTCTGTTCTGTTCTGTACGAGGTCCTGTCGTTAAGGGACTTGTGCCCGCAGCCGCAGCAATTACAGAGACGGTAATGTCCAGCCCTCTTAAATCCAAAGGCAACGTCTTTACTTTTGCTTTAAGCTCTTTTAGCTCTATCTGGCATCCGGCTGGCTTTTGCTTTTCGCCTTTTGTATTTCACTTCTTCTTCTTCAACTTGAAACCGAAAGCGCAGTGTGCCCAAGCAGCCCAAAAAAGAAGCGTTAAATTAAAACGTAAATACCACTTAGCCGGCTATAAAGCAAGTGGCCAGCTCCTCTGCTTCAACTGCAGCTGGCTGTAATCAGTGGGTAATTAACCAGGAGGACAGCTCTGAAGTGTTGGAGCGTGTACAGGGTACTAGGGTAAAGGTGAGAGCGTATACCACCTTGAAATTGCTTAATTTGTGCAAGGTAATTTAATCACTGAACGTTGTTGGATGCTCCACTCATCCACAAAAGAGTTGCAGTATTGTTTTTTCGACTATCAATTAATTTAAGCTTGGTAATGGCAAAAAACCTTAGCTGACAGTCTCTGCCATCATTTGACACTTTAACTATATTTTAGACTCCAACTTCATTTCATGGTTTTCGCGCTTATCAAGTGCGCAAAGTTTTTGGCACCCACTTTCAAAAAATGTTGTATACGCCAAACTATAAATAAGTTTCTAAACGGTTCATTTTGACAGTTTCATCTACGTGCAGTTCCAAAAAAAAAAAACAGAAAAAAATATAGTCATTTCTACTCGTTCTATTGTTGTTGTTGTTTAGCAACATGGCAGCGTATCGCAGTTTGAAAAATTTTTACTTCTTTTGGGCAAAATTGCAACTGCTGCACATTGGGCAGAAAAAAATTCTAAACTGCAATAAATTCATCAAATGTGCAATGGAACATGCTGTAATGTCACACCCACTGCACCAACCCAGTGTACACAGGCCGGAGGCACAAGAGATGGGGCACACAGCACGTTGCACGTTCCGCAGTGACACAAAATGGGCGCCCATCTGCATACTCCATTAAATGTGCGGTACCCTGAATTGGGCGATATTTTGTAGGCAAATGTGCAATAAATTGTAAATGTTTGTGAAACCCTGGATCGTAGCTTTATAACGGAGTTGGGGTGATGGGGATCGGAGGCTGTTGCGTTGCTGCTGCGGTGGAGCTAGGGCGGCAGATGTTCCCTTGCCAAAATTGTGACGCCCCAACGAGCCCGAGTTGAACCCGTAAAACTTGTCCGCTGCACGCCTGTCAACTTTTACAAGTGTTGTGCAGATTGTTTTTCATTTGGGTTTGGGTTTGGATTGGTTTAGATGCGAAAAATTACGCGCTTGTTTTAGAACTGCGATAACGGGACGAGACCACTATGCAACTTAGGAGATTTTTTCATATCAACAATGTTTGTCAAAATGAAGTAAAACTAAAGCGAAAACGAAAACTAATCATTAAAAACACCTTAGTGTTATATTTCTACCTTTCTAAATGGTCTATCAAGCGCAGAGTGGAATGTTTTTGAAATTTTCGATTATACGCTGCACCAATAATAAATACAAACAGTTAAAAATGGTGAAATCTATTCAATTTTTATGTTACATCATCTTTCAATTCATTTCAGTCGCATTTTAAGTTTCAGTTGACTTTTTCAACATTGACTTTTCCAACATTCAGGCCTGTTCCGAATTCGTATTCCGTTCGAAATTTGCGAAAACGGAATTGCTTGCTGTTCTGAAGTACTCAAACCATTAAACGCTTACATTTTTAAAAGTTTTACTTTTTCGCGAAATGAAAAGTAATTGCCAGATAACACAACGATTTCAAAAAAACCAATACTGAAACTCAATTTTCTTATATTCTTCATCATATTAGGAAAAGAATCAATCAGTTTTATCATTAGATTAAAGTCAAATAACATTGACAATATTAAATGGAAGAACTGTCTGTAAAACAGAAGCGAAAACGTGTCGCAATCCGTAGCTGTTCTCGGTTCAGCAATGCCTTCAAGATGACAACTAAATAGACATTTTACTATGAAGACTCGGTTTTGAAAAAGAGAAAACGTAACCATTCCAAATGAAAACCGCAATTCGTAAAAGGTTCGGAATTCATTCGTTTTTATACTCTTTTTTAATTTTTCTTAAAAAAAAAAAAGAGTATATTGGGTTTGTGAAATGTCCGTCTGTCCGTCCGTCTGTCCGTCTGTATGAATGCAGGATTTTTCCACAGTTTTGAAGCTAGACCAACCAAACTTGGTATACATGTTGGTATATACCACAGTAAGACAAAGTGTCAAGATGTCCTCCCCGCCCCTTCCCCCACAAACCGCAAAAACCTATATCTTCCACAGTTTTATAGCTAAAGTAACCAAATTCGACACAAGAGCTACTAATCACTTCCTTGATTGATCTGACTAAAAACATTTGTCCACGCCCACCACCGCCCCCACAAATTTTAATTTATTTATTTATTTTTTATTTTTTTATTTAATTTTTTTTAATGTCGACTAATAACAATCGACACAGAAAAAGTTAAAATTAACAAAAATGAAATAAAATTATTATTAAAATTATTATTAAAATTATTATTAAAATTTAAAAAATTTTAAATTAAAAAAAAACATAAAATAAAAAATAAAAAAATATATAAAAAATATATCTGGGTAATAAGCCTCAAAAAAATTGATCCAACATTAGTTGCCTGGATTGGGGAAAACCCAGAAAAAACCCAATCAGATCAAGAAGTTAGTATGTTAGAAATACACTAAAGATACAAACAAATAAATACAGGCAAAACAATACAAAAAAAAAAAATACAAAAATATGAAATACAAGACCTACAAATTGGATAGGTGAGAAAGGAGTGAAGTTCTAAGTGTAGAAATAGATGTAGCATTACTTATAACATGAAAAAGATTGTTATAATCAGAACATAAAATACGAAAAGGGTTATGAATAGCGTAGTTAGTACTGCAGGTTTGAAGAGAAAGAGGGAGAAAGTTTCTTGTACTTCTAATAGGTATAGCAAAACTAATTTGGCTGATTAATTCAGAAGAATCAATTTCGCCGTTAATTAGTTTATGTAAAATATTATACCAAGCATGGTTCTACGATCAGAAAGAGAGAGGAGATTTATTAGTAAGAGTCTACTACGGTAAGGAGGCATGCGAATGTTAGGATTCCAATTAAAGCCCCGGAGGGCAAAGAGAAGAAATTGTTTTTGTATAGACTCTATTCTGTCCTGATGAATCTTGTACTGGGGCCACCATATACAAGATCCATATTCCAGAATTGGTCGAACAAGTGAGGTATAAAGAGTTTTAGTAACGTAGGGATCGTCAAATTCCTTTGACCAACGCTTTATGAAACCAAGGACACCATAGGCACGATTAGTCATCGATAAGATATGCTTGTCAAACTTAAGCTTAGGATCTAAAAGAATACCCAAATCAACAATCGACTCAATACGTTCAAGTGGTTTACCATTAAGAAAATAGTTATTAAAATATGGCATTCGCCTATAAAAGGACATTACGTTACACTTACTGCAATTAAGATTTAATAAATTTACTCGACACCAAGTTTGAAAACTATCAAGATCAGTTTGCAAAATCTGACCAGATAGAGAGTTATTAGCAGACAAACAGAGCTTTACATCGTCGGCGTACATTAGTACCCGAGAGTGATTTATTACAGAAGGCAAGTCATTAATAAAAAGAGTAAATAATAAAGGGCCGAGATGGCTTCCTTGTGGTACTCCAGAAGTAACTTGAACAGACTTAGAAGCTAAGCCTTTAAAATGAACTTTTTGGGTTCTTAAATTTAGATAACTAGAGATCCAAAGAATTAAGTTATTTGGTAATCCAAAAAGATTAAGCTTATGGATTAAAAGGGAATGATTAACGGAGTCAAAAGCTTTACTGAAATCAGTGTAAATGGCATCTGTTTGCATTTTATTTTGAAAGCCCCTTATAACAAAAGAGGTGAATTCCAATAAGTTAGTGGTAGTAGATCTATATTTCACAAACCCATGCTGGCTGGGTGAAACAATAGATCTACAAAAATGTTGTAGTTGAGAAGTTATTAATTTCTCAAAAATTTTAGGGATGGCGGACAACTTAGAGATACCTCTATAGTTTTGAACATTAGACTTGTTTCCTTTTTTGAGGAGAGGAATTATGAATGATTCTTTCCAAATCATTGGAAAAGTGCACAACTCCACGGAAAGATTAAATAAGTTATAAAGGGGTCTCAAAAGACCTTCAGCACAGTACTTAAGTATACAGCCTGGTATTCCATCAGGCCCCGGTGAAAATACGGGTTTAATGGCTTTTAGATCGCTCAGTAGCGAACCTTCTGTGATCAAAGGTTCAAAAATGCAATAAGAGACATTTACATGATAAGGATAAGACAAATCTAAATGGTTAGTATAAGAACTATAAGTCGTTTGAAAAAAATCAGCAAACAAATCGGCGATAGCCTGATTTGTGTCTGCAGTCATTTTTTCAAAATATACGGTTGAGCAATGTCTGTATCTCCCACACCCCTTTAACAAGAGTCACCAAATTTTGCAGGTTGAATTCTATTGCCCTGTTAAATAGATTGGATAACAATAATTTTGCCACGACCACCCTCGTCCTTGCAATCGAGCAATGTTTGTTTCTCCCAAACCTGTACAACGGGCCCAACCAAACTTAAATTGATGGCACAACTTGAAAGACTTGAGCAAAATACTAGAAAAGGGTATATCGCAGTCGGATGCATCCGCCTGCAACGTTCTTACTTGTTTTTACTCCCTGTTCCCATTAAAAATGGGAAAAAGGGAGTTATAAAGTACTGCAAATGTGTGTAACAGACAGAAGGAGGCATTTCCGACTATATAAACTAAATATATTCTTGATCAGGATCAACAGCCGAGACGAACTAGCCATGTCCGTCTGTCTGTCCGTCTGTCTGTATGAACACACAGATCTCAGAGACTATAAGAGCTAGAGACACCAAACTTGGCATGCAGGTTCCTGTATACCATCAAGTTTATTTCAAATTTCGGATGCACCCCCCCGCACCCCCGCAAATCGCAAAAGACTCCCACAGCCACAATTTTAAAAATAAAGCTTTAGTTTTTGGTACACATGTATGTTTAATCAATGTCTTTCGGATGTGTAAATTTCAGCACGATCGGATAAATAGCACCAAAGTTATGGAAGAACTTACTCCCCTGTCTCAGCAGGCAGAAACAACAGTTTGACATGCACTGTGCAAGTTAAGTAAGCTGCTTGCTTGTGTTGCCGCTGAACTGCTTGAAATGCAAGTTGGGAGCAGGGAGTCTCGTAGTCGGGCACACTCGACTAGAGTATTCTTACTTGTTTAAAATTAATTTTAATTAATTTGGTTGCACTATTTAAAGTCTAACCAACTTACAAATCTGCAAATAACTTACAGTACATTTTTAGCATCATCAAGATATTATAATGCTATTGACTGATTTATATAAAATTAAAATAAACAATTAGTCGATTTATAAAGTTGCAGCATAAAGCGACTCATCTTTAATTTATAGCCAACAAATGTAGTCTCATTAATGTTGTTGTTTTTATCACATATATATATATCTCTTTTTTAACAGTTCAGTGCAACCACGCGGCAAATTTTTAGCCATGGCATGTTGTCTGGATTCAATTATGCAATTATTATATGACTTTTATTTAATGCAATTAAAAGTCAAAGCGTTTGGGTCAGTCGACGATGGCCAGAATGCTTAAAATTTCTGCTGGATGTGCAGGTTTTCATCTCGTACACCCACACACAGAATGCAATCAGCCAAGCGCGCTATTCCAATAGGTGGCGCAGAGGAGCACATGGATTCGTGGGATTCACAAAGTTGCCTAACGCAGCACAAATACACGCACACAGATACACACAAACACACACATAGACACAAACAATCTGCGGCGTAATTTAGCTATTAAATCGAATGGCTTTTTTTTTTGTATTTTGGCAAGTGTTCAGCAATTCGAAGCCCTCAACTCTGAGGCACATGGACTTAAGGTCTCGGTTTTGCAGGCCCCAAATTTTCACACGTGTGGAGGCAACCAGTTCTTGCCACTTGCGGTGGCCGGCCAAGTGTGCTCATATGTATGTGTGTGTGTGTGTGGAAAAATTTTGGCAACGCAACGGAAACAGAAAATATTCTATTGGTCTACCAGCAAGTGCAGCAAAAGAGACTAGTATGCAAATTGCAACCATTTCGTTTTGAGCAGTGTATGGCCAGAATACGAGTATCCAACAACAGCTTGACACAGCGGAGCGTTAAATTAATCGTGGCAGCTGAACAACATTTTTGGGGGCAGAGTCAAGCCGAATTGCTGGGCCTGCAATTTTGGCTGACCATTTTTTATGTTTGGCTCGTTTTGGGAAGGAGTTGTCCATTTGAGGGCATTATTGGTTTGATGCAATTTTTGCTCTTGCATTTTTCTTCCATTTCTTTTTTTTTCAGTTCAACTCCTTTGGGTAACATCGAAATTTAAATTATTAACTTAAGCAGACATTTATCTTGCTAGAAATAAAAAAAACAGCCTTTTGGGAGACTTTTAATGGTGTAAAATTTAAATTACAAATTTACCATTTACTTTTGTGCAAATTTCTTGTTTACATTTGTTTTAAAATATATATAATTTACATTTATTCTTATTTCTTCATATTTTGTTTTGCAGTCTGCGGTTCTGGTCTTGTTGGTATTTTAATTTAAAATATTTCAGGTTAAAATATCAAAAATCAACAATCCTCAGAAAATTTTATTTGAGCTTTTGGCTTTACTGTCTAACTTGGCTAATTTGCTTGCACAGATTTGACTCTGTTAAAATAAATTAAAATTAAAGAAAAAACAAGTAAGAACGTTGCACCCGACTGCGATATACTATTTTTTTCGCCTTTTTGTAGAGCCAGAAGTGGGCGTGGTAATTGTATTTTGCTCAAATCTTTCAAATTTTGGCCAAATTTTTTTTAGTCAGATCAATTAAGGATATGATAAGTAGCCTTTGTGCTAAATTTGGTTATAAAACTGTGGAAGATATAGGTTTTAGCGGTTTATGGGGGAAGGAGTGGGGGGGGGGAGATCTTGACACTTTGTCTGCCTATGGTATATACCAACATTTATTCCAAGTCTGGTTGCTCTAGCTTCAAAATTGTGGAAAAAACCTGCGTTTATACGGACGGACGGACAGACGGACAGACAGACGGACATTTCACATACCCAATATACTCTTTTTTTCTTTTTCTTCTTTCAAAAAAATTAAAAAAAGAGTATTAAAAGTTTTTCATACAAAAACTTATTTTTAACTGATCGTTCCTATGGCAGCTATATGTTATAGTGGTCCGATCTGGCCAATTCAACTGTAGGTACTACCTGGCATAAAAAGAAGCATCTGTGTCAAGTTTCATCAAGATAGCTCTAGAACAAAGACCTGAAAAACGCATTACACATTTCGTAACAAAATTATAATACCCTCTGCAAGGATACAAAAAGAAGGTATAAGCCTTTCTTGTATTTATATAAGTAATTTTATCTGATATGGTTTTGAGGTTTTCAGCAATTATACTTGCATAGTGTCAATTAGTAATGTTAACGTTTAAGTTCACAGTATTTGATGTAAAGATAAATTTTGATTAAAATTTGTATCAATAAAGACATAGAAATCAAGTAAAGGCAGGTTATTGAACTGATTCTTATATATAGTGTGCACATAATGCCAAGTTAATATCAAACGACTTGCCTCTATCAACTATTTTGCAATGCCCATAAGCATAAGACTGCTGGCAAAAGCAATTAGGAACACTTGCAAATGAAGTCCAGCAGCAAATGTGAAGGAGATCCCAAACCAAAAGTTTTCACTCTGCCCTGCATAGGCGCATTTTAATCTCAGAGTGGAAAACCACAGGCACAGCCACTGACAATTAATATTCAAATTTATTAGCCACCTATGAACCGAGTGTGTGCATTATCAGCAGGCACTCCACAGCTACTGATGATGACAATGGGGGCAGAAGATGGGGCAGACTGCTACTCCATGTGGCACGCATTGCAGAGAAGCACAAAAGTATAGGCGACAGTTGCACGATGGGACCTAAGGGAAATATATCAACGGCTGACCATCTGTCCAACTGTCGAGCTGTCCTGGTTCGTGCTGGTCGTGTCAGTGAGCTTAATTATTTGCATATGATTAGACTTAATGGTCGAGTGAGCTACTCTGACTGAGGGTAATCACACGAGCGCTGCGCTGTGTAATTGTTAATGATGATTAGATTCAATTTAGGGCATCATTAGTTAGCTGACGACGCTAGAGTTGTGCCGCCATTGTCTGTGCTCTCATCTCCGAGTTGAGTCTCTTTAAATTTATGCCAACGCCGCAACGTCAGCAGCTGAGAATGGGGATAGGAGATGGGTGGCAAAGGGCAGAAGGCAATGGGGCTGACGTTGACCCAAGTGGCTAACGTGAACGCTGGCTGTGTAAATTGCAACGTGACCTGAGGCCGCTGTCGAGTCTGAGGTTAATTTTCGCAAAATTGTCGAGTCAACGGGTAGCTGACAGCAGCAACCACTCCCCACACCCACACCCACACCCACCATGTGAAGCTGTTTGAATAGTTCAAAGTGTATGCAAATGTGAGGCATTGTGTGGTTTTACTTTTGCCGGAAGGTGATGGTAACTAAAGGAAGTAACTGCCTGGATAAAGCAGGAAGGAGAGTCCTCACGCTGGTCATCTTGTGGATGCCTGTGCTATCCATTGTGCGATTTTAATCACTCTGAAAGCATCGACGAAAAAGTCAACTAATCGCCGCTAGTTGCACATGCTAATTGCTCTGTGGGCTGTAGGCGTGGTCGAAGCTGAAGACCTCAAAAGTTACAATTAGTATAATTGGTATGCTTGAGAGTAAGGTAAACTTATGCATTGAAATCAATTTTGCAATCTTTCAATTAAAAATCTAAATGAAATTTAAGAACTGTTTGTCTTTTTAATTACAATATTAATAAACTTTTGCTATGATTCTCAAAAAAATAACAAATTATTTGTGTAATTCAAGGAAAATTAAGTTTTTAATATATTTTTAATTAAGAGCACAAATTTGTTTTATTTTTAAGCCCAACTTTTGGTCAAGTTAATGAAAATAAAATAGCCAAACAGTTGCCTGTACTAGAGTTACAGGCTCAGAATTGCTCCATTTGGCCAAATGCTGTTGGCAATTTGGCTCAGTTTCAGTTTATTAACGCAAATTTATTGCAATTAGCGTTGGGAAATTGCAGCACTAAGTGGCGCCCATCCAAACACAGAAAAAAAAAGAAAAAACCAAAATAAAAAGAATTAGTTTTCGAGGGTGAAAAGTTTTTAATTTAAGCAGAGCTTATTATCAGCTCGCTGCATAGCTTCGAATAGGTGTGGAAGTGATTAAAAAAGTTATGCAAACCGATTAGAAATTCAAAGTTATGCGCAAATTTAATTGCATTTGCTGTTTCAACAAACAAAAAATCTAAAAGTAAATATAATTCTAGTTATATATATATATATATTTTGCTGCATCATATTACTCGCAAAGCAGCTGCCATAGCACCTTTCAAGAAAAGGAATTGCTGCTATGAAAACACTAACCATTCAGCCATGAAATTAACAACGCTCTCGAAAATATTGCCAAATGCAAAAATATTGCCCCAGACTTTGCTGGCACGCTGTGCCAGCAAGGACATTTTACTAGATACTTTTCCAATTTTTTTTATTTTGAGGACCAAGCGCCAGACACAAAGGAGCGTGCAGCAACAAATTCTATAGGTATTTAAATGAAAATTATATGCAGTTTGGGCTCAAGTAACTCTGTGTCAAAGATTTATGGTTATTGTGTGTGTTGAGTAAAGCTTCGTCAATGAATTGGAAAATACTTAGTTATTTGCAGTTAGTATTGAACAGAGAGTTGGCAACTTAACTTTAGTTAGGTGCAACTATTTGACATGAGATGTCTTATTCTGATTACTGCGAGCTGTTCAACCAATTAAAATCCATTCGCAAGCAATGCAATCAACTTGTAGTAATTTTGAAATCACATTTCATATATGTATATGTAGTATATATGTATAAATAATACTCCATGCCACATGTATTTATAGAAACTTGCACCAACTCTCTGTGGCAATTGTGTGGCTGACTGGCAGAAAAGTGAACTTGTTGGGGCCACACAACAACACACAAGTTGCCTTGGGGTACAGTTGGATGATTTTTTTATACACTTGCAGAGAGTATTATTGTTTTGCCATGAAATATGTAACTTGCTGTAGGAGTTGTTTTTAACCCTATACAGCATATAGGTTGTTGATTAGCATCAACAGCCATTTATGTCAGTCTATTTAAGTGCCTAACTGTTACTCATTTTTAAAGATAAAGGTTGATAAAAGCTGGGAAAGTTAATTTATTTTGCTACGATCAAGAAACTTTCGTTTCGACTCCATTTCCAGGTTCGCGAACGTTACATTCGTATTTGCATTGAAAATAAAATAACAAAAACATATTTTTTTAAAATTTTTTTGTTGTGGAACAGTTGCTTTTTGGTTGCACTATTTTTTAATGCAAAAGTCAAATTCTATGGCTTTGATGTTTTCAGAATACTTAAGAAAAACCAGCGAACGCGAACGTTACAAAATTTAGATGTCTCGTTTGACAGTATCTGGAAATGTGAAAAAGTCTGCGAATATGAATGAAATATTTAAAAGAAACTCATTTTAAACTATAAAGAAATATTGTAGTTTTCAAAATTTAATTATCACCATGAAATAACTCGGATAGTTTCTTTTTTTTTTTTAAATATGCAACTATCGTGATCGTTACGTCGCGAAAATAAGTGCTAAAAGTCATTTTTACTCCCTGTTCCCATTAAAAATGGGAAAAAGGGAGTTATAAAGTACTGCAAATGTGTGTAACAGGCAGAAGGAGGCATTTCCGACTATATAAACTATATATATTCTTGATCAGGATCAACAGCCGAGACGAACTAGCCATGTCCGTCTGTCTGTCTGTCTGTCCGTCTGTCCGTCTGTCCGTCTGTCCGTCTGTCCGTCTGTCCGTCTGTCCGTCTGTATGAACGCGTCGATCTCAGAGACTATAAGAGCTAGAGACACCAAACTTGGCATGCAGGTTCCTGTATACCATACGCAGATCAAGTTTATTTCAAATTTCGGATGCACCCCCCCGCACCCCCGCAAATCGCAAAAGACTCCCACAGCCACAATTTTAAAGATAAAGCTTTAATTTTTGGTACACATGTATGTTTAATTAATGTCTTTCGGATGTGTAAATTTCAACACGATCGGATAAATAGCACAAAAGTTATAGAAGAATCTATTACGCTCGTCTCAGTTGGCAGCAACAACAGTTTGACAAGCAGTTAACGAGTTAAGTGCACTGCTTGCTTGTGTTACACCCGTATCAGATGGCAGCAACAACAGTTTGACAAGCAGTTTACGAGTTTAGTGCACTGCTTGCTTGTGTTGTAGCTGAACTGCTTGAAATGCAAGTTGGGAGCAGGGAGTCTCGTAGCCGGGCACACTCGGCTAGAGTATTCTTACTTGTTTCAGATTGCAGTCGATCTGGTCATGTTAGTTATTGAACTGGATTGTAAATTGTTAGATTTTTATCAATTTCTAACCATTTACATCGATCGAAGCATGTAATTAAGAAGTAATAGATACTAACGATAACTTTGATATTTTTGTCGCTGGTGGACCTTTTTCCGGAAATGCCCATATGTAAACCATACTTTTATGTTAGTCGAAAACTTATATCAAATTTCAATAAAGTAGTTTTTTATTCTATTTTGCTCTAACATAGACTACACTCTTTCCTGTGTGAATTCTACGAGTGATATATTCAGAACAGGCCTGTGTATGTCAAAGATGCCATAGGAAAAAAAAGTTCGAAAATTAGTTTTTTGTGTGAAAACCATTTCTGCTAGGGCATATTACTTCGGTATGCCGCAGATCGCTTTTCTTTCTGTTCTTTTTTTTACTTTTTGTAATTTTACTTGATTCTCAAGTGCTTTTCATGGCAAATGGAAAATTTGTTTTGCAATGTGTATGTGTGGGTATGTGTGTGTGTGTGGACCACAAGCTGCTGCACTTGAGCTCACTTCATGGGCAACATATGCGCAAAAATTGACCACGACTTATACTTGGATTCACAGCCCCGCTGGCACTTTCGTTGCTAGGTGTACCAACTCTATATATACTATACTTGAGATTGCTGCCACGCGTTCATACAACCAACATAATGCTGATAAAAAACGGTTAGGGAGCAGGCAACCAAATAGCAATATGAGCGATTGGATAATGGGTAAAAAGTAATTGCTGAGTGGAGCAGCAATTTGAGCATTAAAATGTTTATTTCATTGCATTTTCATAGAACTTTAACTGTAATCTAAGATCTTAAAGCTACACTTTTTGCAGAAATTTAAGCAGGTCTTTGAGAACTTGAACAGCTGTCAAAAAACTTGTCTCGCTTCAAATCGAATTAAGTTCAATTACATTTTGTGGAGTCTTGTTGAATGTGTCCACAGTCAGTAGCTAAACTCCTCCGATTATTTTTTTGTTGCAGAAAACAGCACATGGTAACGAGCACAGACAGTTCACACACATTTATTGGTGTGTGTGTGTGTGTGTGTGTGTAAAATAGGGTGTTTTGTGCAAAAAAGGTGAGCCAAAGTGTAAAAACATTTTTGATTCATTAAAAATTTATAAAGTTCAGAGTGTTTTCTGACGAGCTCGGTGCGCGTTCTGTCTGTGTGAAAATGGAGCTGCCAACTCGGTTTTTTCTCCATTTGCAGCTGCATACTTTTAGGCGCATTCGAATAGAAAAACTTGCTTGTGTGTGCCACATTTGAGTTTTCAAAAGTTTTAAAGTACCAAATGAAATTTTGATGGAGTGTTCGTTAAAGGATTGCTAAAAGATCATTAAATCATATATATATCAGTTGAATTTGAAGCCACGAACAAGCTTAACTAATCATAGTATAGCAACCAAATCCAATCATGGCACAGTTAGCGGCTCAATTCACCGTCAAAACCACCACAAATTTAGCAAGTCATTCAAGAACTGAACAAGACAGGACCAAGATGTAATCGCTGTGGTGGGGCACTTGTCACGCAAATGTGACCGGAAATTGTTTGGCATGAAATGCGCTCAAAAAGGATTTGAAGGGCAAAATTATTAAAACGTTGCTTTTCATTTGTGGCCAAGCACACTTAGAAATCCATGCAAAGGCGAAGACAGCTTGAACAGCTTGAACAGAACGCCTGGGCGGAGTTGAAACTGGGATTGGGACTGGGACAGGAACTTGGCTTTGATCTGCTGTCGAGATTTTCGGCTTGCCCTCAAACGAAGTGCAACCAAGCGGCAATAAGCGCACCTGCGTACATCAAGACGATGGACGATGTTCCCTGCTTCAGTCGCTGTAGCAGTCCTGTAGTCCTGTCTTGTCGTCCTGTTGTCGTGCTCGATGGGCGTGTAAGCAACGAGTGAGCGAATGAATGAATGGGCGTTGTCACACTCACAGCTCACATCTAACAGCTTGCAGCTCGCAGTTCATGTTCTGGCGCTGTCCTTTTTTGGGGCTCAATGCCTGCCGTCGAATGCAGTGAGGCATGCCACAAAACGATAAACACATTCGGGGGCGTGTGGAGCAGGCACTGCCTGCATTGTAATCACTTTGACATTTATGCATACCAAGCAAAAGGCGAAACGACAGTGTCATCAACAAGGAGCAAGGACATCATCTCTAGCCTGCTCCACGCTCATTCAGATGTGGCATTTTTAATGATGTCCAAATACTATACACATTTTGCCATATCGGCTCTCAATTTCTTTTATATTTTTATGCTGGTCTGATTTTCATTTCATTTTAAATGCAAATGATGTAAATCAGTATCTTTGTCGTTGGATCTCTGTTCATGGTTTGCCAAATAGAACTTCAAAGTGCGTTTGAGGGATTTAATAATATTCCTAAACGTTTCGTTTTGCAATTTGTTTAGTCAGTGAAAGTTTTTAATAGCTGAATAATTTTTGTTTCTTAAAATTGCCATAATTTTATCTGAATGAATCGATTTTTATGCGAAATGTATTTTTAGCCATCTATATTGATTCTGCATTCAACATTTTCTGATACGACAAACAAATTTTAGTGTTTTTTTTTTTTGACTATCATTACTTGATCAAAACTGAACCGATTGTGTACAAGTTACTTTAACACTTTCAGCTCCTTATTATCACTTTACACAACTTTACTCTTCGCATCTCACCCTCTTTGACAGAGAGACCGTGTCTAACATAATAAAATGTCGCTAAAAACAATGTAATGAAATAATTTCCATTGTTAAAATGATAACAATATATCAAGTAGACACTGCTAACAACTCCGACAAGAACACGAGCGCGCCAGCTAAAATGACATTAACAATGCTGGCAGCAGGAGCATCAGCAACAACAAGTAGGTTAGCTCTATACAAAAGAGTTCGATTACGAAATACCCTGTACTTAGGTCAAAATGAACTTTAAACACATTTGATCTAATCATCGCTTTGAACATATTGTGCGGATTGAATTCACAGTACTTTGATATAGGATTAAATAATTTTTAATTAAGCTGTATATTTATAAAAAAAGCCACTTCCTCAAAGTCCGACCGAAAATAAACTTCGGAATTGGTCTGATATAGTCTACAGTCTACCTACAGGCAGGCTTTTCTCGATAGTAAAAAGTTTCTTAAATAGCTGCTTTGAAATTTGTAGTCAAAATATACAAGTTCAATATTTTTATAATGTTCTTTTGTAAAGCTTAGTTATTGAATATTGAAAATAATGCAACCTTACGCATACCCAGAGATGAGCAGACTATCTCAGTAGAAAAAACTATTATTCACATAACGCTGTAATACTCTTCATCTATATACATAAAAGAGTTTCTCCTCAGTGGCGATTGGCGATGGCGACTAGCAATCAACGCAGGGCCCATATCAAAAGAGCTAGGAGACTGAACACCAATATTGGATTTTGGATAAAATAAACTCGCGGAAAACCGTTGTAGGCAACTTTTTTGCTTGGAATCCGATCAGCAGCAAACTCATTTTCAAAAATCTATATGAAAACAAGTAAGAATACTCTAGCCGAGTGTGCCCGGCTACGAGACTCCCTGCTCCCAACTTGCATTTCAAGCAGTTCAGCTACAACACAAGCAAGCAGTGCACTAAACTCGTAAACTGCTTGTCAAACTGTTGTTGCTGCCATCTGATACGGGTGTAACACAAGCAAGCAGTGCACTTAACTCGTAAACTGCTTGTCAAACTGTTGTTGCTGCCAACTGAGACGAGCGTAATAGATTCTTCTATAACTTTTGTGCTATTTATCCGATCGTGTTGAAATTTACACATCCGAAAGACATTAATTAAACATACATGTGTACCAAAAATTAAAGCTTTATCTTTAAAATTGTGGCTGTGGGAGTCTTTTGCGATTTGCGGGGGTGCGGGGGGGTGCATCCGAAATTTGAAATAAACTTGATCTGCGTATGGTATACAGGAACCTGCATGCCAAGTTTGGTGTCTCTAGCTCTTATAGTCTCTGAGATCGACGCGTTCATACAGACGGACAGACGGACAGACGGACAGACAGACAGACAGACGGACATGGCTAGTTCGTCTCGGCTGTTGATCCTGATCAAGAATATATATAGTTTATATAGTCGGAAATGCCTCCTTCTGCCTGTTACACACATTTGCAGTACTTTATAACTCCCTTTTTCCCATTTTTAATGGGAACAGGGAGTAATAATTAATGACTGCAAACCTATTTTCTGGAAAATTCATACCTCCCGGGTGGAAAACGGGTGCTCAAGGTTTTATGAGCGAAAGTAAAGTTTAAATTAATTTTTATGGGTCTATATGCAAATTCAACAAAAATTGTTTACTAATTTTCCGAAAAGTTCAGCCGCTTGGGTGGAAACTGGGTAGTCAAGGTTGTATGAATGAAAGTTAAGTTTTTGTGCGATTTGCTTTGAATTCATTTAGAAAGATGTATGAATTAAAAACTGCATTCAAATTTTTCAGAAAATCCACACCAATTTATCTGTTTTTCACCCGATCCGGCTCAATTAATTTTCAGAAATCTATATGAAAATTCAACAATGACTGCATATCAGTATTCCGGAAAATTTACGCAATGGGTGGAAAATGGATGGTCAAAGTTGTAAGGGCAAAGTTATTTTTGAGCATGCCGAGAAATGCTAGTACTCTAAAAATGGGTGCAGAGATAACCAGACCATCTCAGAAGAACAAACTTTTATTTACACAACTCTGTCATACTCTTCATACTCTATAAATGGGTACAGCAGGGTATAGCAAAACAACAGCAACGTTCAGCGATGTTGGTCGCGGCTGGCTTGACAGTTTTGCCAGGACCTGAAGTGGGAGGATTGTGTAGAGCAAAACAGAGCGGGGCGGGGCAGGGCAGGCTGTAAAAGGCTTGTCTGCGTATGCTGAGAATTGTCTGAAGCACATGTTGGGAGCTGCCAAAAAACCAATTTGTTATGCGCTGTGTACAATTTAACGGCTTCTGATTCGGCAAATTGCGTGGCTGCATTTTCCAAAAGTGCACCAGCAATGTAGAGCGGCACTAATTGCGATCCTCTCGCTCTTTCCGAATGCCAAACACGTGGAAGTTCTTTGGCCATTTTATTGAAAAAGCTTTGCACTTAGCTGCTGGCGAAAAGCAAAGCAAAGCATAAGCCAAGAGTTAAGTCCAAGACCATTTGTATTGTTGTCCAAACTCATTTGGCCATGTTAATTCATTAATACAGCCTTGACACAGGCCCAGCCAACCACCAATATACAAACGCCCATAATCCGTTCAACTGTCTTAGCAGCCAACGCTAATTGCCATTTTCATGGCGTTTTACAGTCGTTGAGAAGATGAAAATGAGGCAAAAGCGAGCATAAAATGAAAGTTAAAATTTCTTTATTACGTATACGCCCCTCCCACGCTTGTAGCTTGGTCAGCTATAGAAAACTAATTCTCCGGCGCATTGCTTCCGCAATTAGGCTCGTTCGTTGTTTTGTGCCTTTTAAAAATCGAAAACCTAATCGAACACACAGAACCAGAACCAGTGTCTAACCTTAGTTTATTCTATGTGCCACTATGGATGTTCTTGCTTGGTTTTGTAATGGAGTACAGTGGATAGAAACTCATAAAAAATGCACTCATTTGAAAATGCAACACAGTTCTTAACAGAGATAGTTCTGAAAAAGTGAATCTAGTTTTTTTTTCGGACTGCTTTTTATTCTTCAAGATTGATTTAGAACTTCAACTTAAAAAAATGTTTAAAATTGCAATTGTTTTGCTTTTGTTAGTTGCGGACTTGTTTATCGGAATAATGATTAGAAAAAATGATTAAACTAGGATTCTGAATGCAAATTTAAAAACTGTCTTTGGGTTACAACGTTCAAATAAAGTTTGCATTAAGCATTATTGTTATTTGACCAAACTCAATCTATTCATAGGGTTTCCACCTAGCTAGTTATACGACAACTCTAAATTGTGAGAGCTTCTACAATAGTAGTTAACACATTTAAAACTAGTAAAGCATCTCCTTTTTTTTATATTTGAACTTTGCTTTCGTTACCCACTGTGCGGCCTTTGATTTTCTGCTGATTTTAGCGCTTCTGTAATTGGAAAATCGCAGCGTATATAAAATGAAATCAATCAAGTGTGCCAATGTGCACTATTGCGGACTGTGCTTGCTTTCAGATAGCAAGGACAACGACAACGAGGGTTGGCCTATGCCACATTGGTATGCTCAACACCATTTTGTCTAGCTGTTGAAATTAAGAGAAAAAGAAAAGTTTTCTTTTTTTTGTCTTCTTTTTTCATTTCTTTATCTCTGGCCTCAGTTGATTTCGTTTCCCCCATTATTTTTTTTTTTTTTAATTCTGTTGTTAGTTGCAACTGATGGAGGCAGCGTTGGCGTTAAATTAATTTGGCCGCTTTGTTCTTTACAAATACACATATTCACACACACACACCCACACGCACACATTCATACACACATTCGTAGGTATTTTCTTTAGTTTTTTGACGCTCTGTTATAAATATTAATGAACTTTGCTCGTTGCGGCTACATTTTACTTATCTAATTTATTTTATAGATTCGAACAGTTTGAATTAAATTTGCAGCAACTGCAATTTAGTTTCATCAATTACTGAAAAGAACTATCATATAACAAGCTTCTTACAAATAAACATTACATTTGAATTATTTACTTATAGAATGAAACTTTTACTTATTACTTGTAAAAGCAAACAACTGTTTTTTCTTGCCAAGTTTACGCATTTTTAATGATGCTGCGGCCCAGAAAACATTCCCGTTAAGAACAATACAAAACATGGCCAAAAACAAGCAACTGCCAACCCGAAAATTGTCTGCAAATTGAAAGCGAAATGTGAGCTCATTTTAATAAAACATATGCGACACTCACTTACAGGACTAAAAAAGGACACACTCACAGCTGCCGCATTGCTTGCCAATAATTCTTGTGCACTATCTTAAGAGACCTCATGAAAGAAGTGCAGACAAAGCCGCAGTCACAGTCGCAGCCACTGCGCTTGAGTTATGTGCGAGAAAGGGCAAAGGGCGGGCCACGCCCACACACATATGTGTGTGTCCACAAAGTACACACAAAATTTGCCAAAATGTGCAAGAGACACACAGCAAAGCACACATTGTCACTGAGTATCTGTATCTGTATCTGTATTTGTACTTGCCTGCTTTTAGGCAGCTCGACCGAAAACATTTTGCGGCCAACAACAATAAAATAAAATAACTTGACTAAAATGCGACAAGAAAATTGTATTACAACAATGGAAAGCGATTGTGGCGAAAAGTACAATAAAATGTCGCTAAATTAGACATGAAGATAACCGCAGCCACAGCATTTGAGGGGGGTGAAAGGGGGGTGTGGCGCAGCAGCTGCATGCAATTTGTGGGGCAAGGCACTTTTCCAAATGAGTTGAAGATGAGCTAGCATTGTTAGGTTTGTCTGAACTATAGCAAAATTGAGTGCTACCAATAAGAACTACTTAACAGCTAATAATTTTCTGATTATTCAAAAGTTGCTTCTGAATAATCGAGGCCTAACAAATTGAATCTTGATAAAAAAAAAAACAAAATAATTTTGTTCTTAAATTGCAAAATTGTAGAATAATAAATTAATCACAAAGTAAATAAATAAAAAGAGATGATCGTTTAGACCTTTTAAATTGAAAGGTCAATAATTTGCTAGTTATTTCTCGTAAGCCAAATTCAGGACGAGTAAAGAGAGAACAAATTTTACGTTCTAAAATAAAAATGCTTTAACCAAAAAAACCCACCCCTGCCCATCTTAGTTACTTGCTCGAATAACTAAGATCAAGTTTAACTATGATTAAATAAATAAAATTAAATAAGATATTGCTTTTTCAGTTGAAATTAGAAAAGAAATGTAGCCGAATTATTGCCAGGACCTAAATTTGGTCAACGGATTGAAATGGTTTTCTACATATATAATAAATAATAAAATAAATAAAAAATGATTATGCTTTTTACCCAGAAAAAAGAAGTCTAACTGCAGCCTAATATTTGAAATGAAAGATCAACAATTTGCCAGTCATTTTTAGTAAACCATATTCAGGAAATTACCAAAAAGAAAATAAAAATTCTGAGACGTACTAAGCGATTTTCGATTCTCTAAACCTAATCCTGGCAATTATGAAGAATTGAAAAAAAATTTGAGCCAAATCGAGCCAGACGTTCTCCCGCGATGTTGCCTTACAAAAATTTTATATATATATATATATATATATATATATATGTATGAATTCAATAGCGAAGTCAACAAAGTCTTTGTTAATCTTTAAGGTGAGCTTTTTTTTAAAGATAAATTACATTAATTAAAACTGCTTAAAAGCATACAGATTGCACTTTACAAGCAACCTCTTTCGGTCAGTAATTATGCAAGATTATTATATTAAAAAATTGACGATACTCGATTGGAATTCAAATGCAAACTCACTTTTCAATTTAGCAGAAAAGCAACAGATGAGCCTTGGTATGGAAAAATTAAAGCCAAAGTCACGTGCGCCATAACAAAATCCACTTAACAGATGAGTTTTAACAAAAAAAAACAAAAGTTGTAAACAATGCAATAAGGGTAAGCAATGTGAGTGCAACCCCATAACCATTGTCCTTAATAGGCCGTCAACTGTCTCAACCCTATAGTTGATATTGTCCAGGGGTCTTGGAAAATTATGCGATTATCTTGATATTAAGGCGAGAGAAAATAGAACCCACGCAAGCCGCTTAAAATGTTATCAAAGCTGCATTGCTTGACTGCTTTTGTCTGGCACCCTAAACAGGCATCACAATAAGACGCGCACAACGTTGAAGATGAGCAAGGAGCAGGACCTGTCCAGACAACTAGACGACAGACGACAACAACTTTACCCACTTTGTGTGAAATAATTACTTGGAATTTTCACGCGTATATCCCGTTCCCGTTCTCGCTCCCATTCCCTTTCCCGTCCTTTCGTATACCAAGTGTGTCTATCTACAGAATCGTTGGCAAAAATATCATAGGAAGTACAACTTCAGAGATATTTTCAGCTCACCTGGGCGCAAAGCATTTCTACACAGTTCGCAGCTCGTTGCGATTTTAACAATTTTATTAAATTGAATTTATATCATTTACACGCTTGTCGACTTCAAGTCGTCTCCTTTTTGCAATGTACCTTTTAATTCGCGCTTTCATTTTATGTGTGTGGCACTTTGTTGGCTTCCCGGCTCGGATATTCTACCCTCTACTCGCATTTTTATTCCTAGGCATTTTTATTCATCAGGCTTTGGCAATTTTTGCTTTCATGATTATTGATGCGGGTGAAATTTAATTGGTCGGCTCGAGCCAAATGTATCTGACTGGCATTGTCTGTCCTCTTCCGGCTGCCTGTCTAGCTAACCAGGTAGAGTGGGGCGTAACTCAAACCGGTGGATCTTTTGTAGTACTAGCATTGCCTGCCTGCTTATTAGAGCATATTTTCTGCCCGCTAACGAGTTGATGTTGGCCCCAAAGCACATTAGACCACTTGAGCAGGCGTTTTCTGGATTGGATTGAAGCTCTAAATTTGGGCAATTACTTTGCAAGTAGGAAATAAAATGTACAAATAGGGCGTATAAAAAGACGAAAGTAATTGCTAAATTATAGAATTTTTATAAGAATAACACTTTAAGAGCCTGCTCGATTGCAATTGAGAAACTTGAAGTGCTTTGAAGCAAAGCAAACTTTTAAATATAAATGCCACGCGTGTCTACGCCAAAAATTTGTTTAAATAAAAGAAAACCAGAAACTTTTCTTATTTCGCGTTAAGCGAAAAAAGGAGTAAAAAAACAACAACAAACAGTAGTCAAAAACAAATAAGCAAAGAAAAACTTCGACGCCGATACAATTTCGTAAAATGTCGAAAACTGTGATTGCATAGAAGGCAACGTTCTTCCCTTTCGAAAGCAGGCAAAGAGAGAAGAGCGGAAAAGATACAACTTTGAGTAAAATGTAAATACTTTTCCGGGCAAATATTATCACAATTCCACGCGGCTGCTGCCAAAGATACTGTATTTAAACCATGAGGCCATGAGAGGAGTAAAAAGGGGCCGGAAATATCTGCAATTGCAATCAGAAACATGAGTGAAGTGGACTGAGTTGGTGGTATAGGGTAAGCTTTTGTAAAATGCTTTGTATTTGTTAAAATAATAACAAAACTGTTAATATATTCAAAAGCAGTTAAAAGCATTGTCAGATTAAAGCTAATCGCTGTGCGAGTATGTGTACTACTAATTTTCATTGGTCAATTAGCCGGAAATGCGTCGCATAATTAGCCAAAAGCACCACGCGATGCCAGCCACACACAGCAGGCATAAAAATTCATTGACCAAATATTGCGCATACGCCGCGTGACGCTCGACAAACTGCAATGCGATAAACTTGAAGTGCCTGCAATAAGGATGATGCTGAGAATGACCACATGGCCAAATGGCCAAGGACAGCCATTTGATGGGGCAATTGCAAAATGACTAGAACATGGCCAGTATGGGCCATCGATTACCATTTTGCGGATGCGGCTTGCTAAAGGAAGGGGGTTGCGGATGGGCAGGGAAAGGATGCCTGCCATATTGCGCCTGTCAGTGGTAGCGCTGTGCCATATTAATCTGGTTAATGATGAAACTGAATCAGCGTTTTAAACGAGCCACTGCACAATGAAGTGCTTGGGCCAGGACAATGTCCTTTGCTGCTGTGTCGCATAGATGGTCGTCGAGCCTGCAAATAAATTAGCTGCGGCTTTGCCTGTGCTCGGCCATTGGCCATAAAGTTCGTTGAATTTGCTTCTTTTTATTCTTGTTGTTGTAGCAGCCATGAACTTTAGCGTAACTTTATATCGTTAGCATGGCACATAATGGACGCGAAGGGTTTTACGCAGCCTTTGGTTGCATATTTTATGGCTCTGCCTTTTTTTCCATAAACAAAATTCTTTTTTCAATGGCTTATGCATATCAGCATAAGCTTAATTGTGTTTTATATTTATTAGAGGTTCATAGCACTGATGATGCAGTTTAGAGATATGATCTAAATATGGCTTTGATCATAATTTAATTTCCTTTTTAAACAAACAGCTTGTCACACATGCAGCTTTTTGGGGCAAAAAAGTCTACACAGAGAAATTGCTCAATTATTCAAACGAATTTCACGCATTTAATTGTGTAAATTTAGCCAGGCATGACATGTACGCCGGCTGGTCACCCCCAAATGACCATCACCCATTCCATTTCCAATTCCAATTCGAATCCCTGGCTCACTGGCTCGGATGTGCAGCAGAACACAACGCCAATCGAGTGGGCTGCCTGGCTGGCTAACGGTACGTAACGTCATAATCACCCCGAAGCGCACGTAATTGGCCAATCAATTGTGTCATTGTTCGCATTTATAACGCGGCCTCCGCTTTGGGCCGCCGTGATTTATGCCCCCTGTTGTGGGTGAACTGAAACTGGAACTGGAGCTGGAACTCAGACTGGACTGGCGATGTCACACTCCGAGTGGCAGTGGCAGTAGCAAGCGTTGCAAGTGTTAGGCCTAACTGGAAATAACTACCAAGATGGCATAAAAATAAAGATTCGTTTCTTTTTTTGAGTGGCTGACGAATATTAAATACCCTTGCAGACACTTTTGATAAATTTTGATATTATAACACATATATACTTAACTACAACATTCTTACCCTGTAAGAAATACTTCACTGTGAACGGCAGTCCACGCTAGTGACGAAGCTGTAATTGCTAATTACAATCTATAATATACGTATTATTTTTTTTAACAATTACAAAATCTAAAAGTAAATTTCGTCGAAATACGGTTTTGAAAAAAAGATATTCATTCAATAAATTAAATAATTAACGAATTTAGAGATTCATATTTTATGATGTTTGTAATTCGATTTGAATCATATTGAGTGAATTTGTAAGGGACATAATCAAATTTACATGGAGGGAATTTGACCAAAATTTCTTGGGAAAAGAGGCGTTTGTACAACTTTCATTTATATGGTAAACTTGTATTCTGATCTCAGATTTTGCTCAATTCTGTTGTAGATTATAAAAAGACTTGAAATTGAAGATTGTATTCGAATACGAAAACTTAATTTTTCATTGATTGCTTCTAAAGGTGCTATTTGAAAAGAAATTAAGTTTAAAATAAGTATTGTATTACGCGCTGCAAAAGGAAAGTATGTCGTATATTTACTAAGTACTATTAAAACTAAATCTATATACTATATAAAAGAGTTTGTCCTCACTGGCGATTGGTGATTGGCGATTGGTGATTGGCGATTGGTGATTGGCAATCAACGCAGGGCCCAAACCATAAGAGCTAGATGGCTGAAATTTTCACAGTAGCTTAGGCATATACCGAAAATGAGCACTAAGAGCGGATTTTGAAAATTCGGTCGGGAAATGTGGAAAATTCGCGGAAAACCGTTGTATGCAACTTTTTTGTTTATCATCCGATCAGCTTCAAACTTAGTTTCAATGATCTATATAAAAAATAATTTATGACTGCATACCAATTTTCCGGAAAATTCACCCCCCTGGGTGGAAAATGGGTAGTCAAGGTTGTATGGGCGAAAGTTGAGTTCTTATGCGATTTGCTTCAAACTCATTTTCAAAGATCTTCATGAAAATTCATTAAAAACTGCATACCAATTTTCCGGAAAAATAACCCCCCTGGGTGGAAAGTGGGTGGTAAAAAGCCCAAAATTGAGTTCTTATGCGATATGCTTCAAACTCATTTTCAAAGATCTTCATGAAAATTCATTTAAAACTGCATACCAATTTTCCGGAAAATTCACATTCCCGGGTGGAAAGTGGGTGGTAAATAGGGCGAAAGTTGAGTTTTCATGCGATTTGCTTCAAACTCATTTTCAAAGATCTATATGAAAATTCATTTAAAACTGCATACCAATTTTCCGGAAAATTCACATTCCCGGGTGGAAAGTGGGTGGTAAATAGGGCGAAAGTTGAGTTCATTTGCGATTTATCCCTCATTCATTTGCAAAGATCAATGTGAAAATTCATTAAAAACTGCATACCAATTTTCCGGAAAATTCACATTCCCGTGTGGAAAGTGGGTGGTAAATAGGGCGAAAGTTGAGTTCATTTGCGATTTATCCCTAATTCATTTGCAAAGAT
Organism: Hirtodrosophila cameraria; assembly: GCA_949708635.1. Taxonomy (NCBI): domain Eukaryota; kingdom Metazoa; phylum Arthropoda; class Insecta; order Diptera; family Drosophilidae; genus Hirtodrosophila; species Hirtodrosophila cameraria. Next base: position 4,028,696 of record OX453091.1, on the reverse strand, counting down.
CAATATGAAAATTCATTAAAAACTGCATACCATTTTTCCGGAAAATTCACATTCCCGGGTGGAAAGTGGGTGGTAAAAAGGCGAAAGTTGAGTTCATTTGCGATTTATTCCTAACTCATTTGCAAAGATCAATATGAAAATTCATTAAAAACTGCAAACCATTTACATGCCCGGGTGGAAAAAAGAAGGTTAAAACTGCAACTGGAAAATTTACCCTGTTGGGTAGAAAACTGTTTGTTAAGGTTGAAGGAAGTTACATTTTTGTGCGAATATGATTTTATACGGGGCGTAGCACCGCACGCCGGGAAATGCTAGTACTATATAAATAGATAAGAGCTGTTGATATTGTTAAGCCATATTTACACTTTATAGTCAGAAATAACTTCTACTGCTTGTGCACAAATTGAATATACCCTTCTAAAAAAATTGGTAATATGTGCAGGGTATAAAGAAAATGCATGTCGCTTCAAATACTCGTACAACAAAAGTTTTTTATGCAATTGTGGGTTTGTTTCCTTTTTTTCGGCAGCAACTTTTAACAAATGCACAAAACGAATGACAACTTCCGTTTCCGGCCGTGTGGGAGTAGCAAGAAGGAAGGGGGTGGAACAAGTAGTGCTACGGCCGGCTGTCACTGCGAAAAATTACATGCCTTGCGCAAAAGTTTTGCCTCTTCATTATTCTAACATCAAGTCGAGCTGGAAATGAAACTGGAGCTGGAGCTGGCAGCGGCGAAGTCGACACGAGTTGCGGTTTTTGCAATTTTTCTTCGTCTTTCCCTTGGCTTGCCGCATTTTTTTGCCATCGCACCTCGGCATCTCGTGCCGCAATTTCAGCGCACAGTCCACATTTACAGACAAAGTGTGAAACGAGGGAAAAAGTTTTCTTGGGCCGCACATGCTGCCAGTCTCAAGACTGTCAAGGCGTGCCAAAAAATTATACGCTGCATTTTAATCACAATTCAAATCAACGAAATCATCGTCATTATTCCAACAGCAGCGGCAGCAGTCACTTTCGAGTTGAAATGCGTCGCGCCTGCATGTGGAAAATGGAAAATGCCACTTGAGCAAAACTTTTCTTTTAGCTCGCACATCAACATCAACAGAGATGTTGCTGTTGTTCCTCATTAACTTGCTCAGCGGCAGACTTGGTGACAACAAATGAGCATGACTCGTGGATATGGAATTTTTCATGAATTGTTGAATTATTTTGTTAAACTGACAGTTTAAAAATAAGCGCAGTGTTTTAGCTAATGTGGATCAGTTAAACTAAAGCTACTTATTTACGTTTGGCACACTTTGATGTATTTTTTTAGGGCTGTATTAAAAAAGTGGTATTAAGGAATTCATGATGTTTTCTTCATGATTTGTATAAGCTGTCAAGTTGACTTAGTCCCACTTGTTCACTTTTAAGAAACATTAAATTTAAAGAGTTTAATATTCTTTTTATACCCTTGCAGAGGGTATTATAATTTTGGCGAATAATGTGTAACGCATTGAAGGAGACGTCTCAGAAGAACAAAATGTTTATATTCGTGTTCAGCATCAACAGCTGAGTCATGTCCGTCTGTCCGTCTGTTTATATGCGTTTTTCAAGACTTTGTTCTAGAGCTATCTTGATGAAACTTGGCACAGATTCTTTTTCTTTCTGTTGGTAGTACCTATAGTTGAACTGGCCAGATCTGACCACTATAACATATAGTTGTCATAGCAACAATCGGATGAAAAATAAGTTTTTGTATGAACATTTTTTTTGTTTTTCAAGATAAGCCAACCAAATTCACTTTTACTATGTTTAAGGACAGTTTATACATGATGACAAAATTTCATCAAAATCGGAGTACTATATCTTATAGCTGCGATATGAACAATCGGTTGAAAATAAGTTTTTGTAGGAAAAACTTTTGTGCTTTTCAAAATATCTCAACCAAACTCACTTTATATAAATAAAATCACGTTCTAGACAGTTTGACTTAATTTTATCAAAATCGGTTCACAATATCTTATAGCTGCCATAGGAACAATCAGTTGAAAAATAAGTTTTCTTATGCCAATCTTTCTGCAAGGGTATATATCTTCGGCACGCGTAAGTTATCATTTCATTCTTGTTATAAGTTTTACAAAGCACGGACTCGGATTGAAAAATGAAATGAATTGAAATTAAATTAATTGGTATGGCTAATTATGCGAAAATATTTGTAAGAATTGGAGAAAATTATTGTTAAGCATTAATTCAGTGGTTTGTTCACAAGACAATTTTACCATTCTCATTTCAATATGCATTCAAATCATGTAAATTCACAAATGTTTGAATGGGTGAATATGAATTTCCAACAGTGATAATGACAATTGAAAAGTTTTAAAAAACTCGACAACAATTACTTTATTGACAACTTTTCAAGCGTAAGCATTACAAATGAAATTGAGCAAACAATTGCACATTTGTTCACAGCAAAAATAGCGTTAACATTTTTAATAGGCGTAAAATTACAACATGAATTTATTATGTCGGAAAAATATGTTAAAAAAAAGGGCGAAAAGAACTGAAAATAAAATGGTTTATCGCAAGTTAATCACAAAAATTGTGCTCAGTTTTAATTTTTAATATCTTGAGTTAAGTTTTGTGACAAACGTTTTAATATACATCGTCTTTTGATGATTTATTAAGGTAGAGCAATTGTAATTTGTTATAGTTTGACACATTGCGATAAGCAGCATAAAATCAGTTAAATCAGAGCGTAGTGGAAAATGAAACTGTCAAAAGCAAGCAAAAATTCATTGACAGCTGCAATTTGAAAAAGTTTTCTTTCAGAAAGTGGTAGAAAATAAAAAGAACTGAAGCTGCCTCGATCGTATCGTGTGGCAATTAGCATTTTGTGGCAATGTTGCACAATAATTTAACGAGCCAGCCGTGGTCAGAGACGGGGATGGGTTCGCGCAGCGGGAGCAGCCAGAACCAAGCCACAAAAAGCAGAAGCCTGCAATTGTATGAAGACGATGAGGAGAAAGAAAAAAAATTATTTGATTATCCTGCGGCCATGCGCTGTCACAATTTCGCAGACTGCCCGCCGAGCGTGTCCGTGTCCCGCGTCCCGCGTCCACGTCTGACTCATCCTGCAGCGCAGAGTTGCAGGTCCCAGGTCCCAGGTCCCAGGTCCCAGTTGCCACTGTAACACACAGTTCCCACCTCGTCCTGTTCAAAAAACTGCCACATCAGCGAAAGTCTGTTAACTTCCGGTTTATGGTTGCAGCAGCTTATGGAGTCATTTCCGCCCGGCTCGTCTTGCCCCATTCATTCGGCTCAGCCAACCAGCTGGCGGTGCCCGCAGACCATTCTATTAAATCATCATTTCATTTTGTGCTCTCCTTTCTTTTTCTATTTTTTCTCCTTTTTTTTCGGTGCTTTCCTCTTGCCCCTTCACAGCCCTTTTGCAGCACGACTGCAGCAGGACAGCGCACTGCGCTTGCGGTAATTTTTTCCAAGTGCTTCCTTAGATTTATAATTAAGATTTGGTTAGCAGCAATAGCGGCTCTTTTTGAATTTATGTGCCGGCAAATGCTGCCCAACTGCGACTGCGGCAGAGGCTGTGGCTGTCCTGGTTGCTGCCCTGGTTACTGCAGCTAGCTGCTTTAAAAGCGCCAATTTATCATATTTCCAACGTTAGGTTTTAGCAAATTGCGGCAAGCTGCTAGGTTAACTTTAGAGGGAGCAATTTAATTACGCTGATAGGTACTTACCTGTAAAGAGATACGGCTATAAACCAAAAATATTACAAAGCATGAACGGATGGTGTGTTAGAAATGTTCTCTTTAAATTTGTAATAAGATAAGCATTAACCAGTCTAACTAAGTGTAACAGGTGAGTAAAGAGCAAAGCGAATTAAGAAAAAAGAGCTTGAATTGAAATTTAGTTTGATATACATTCATATACGTTCCTAATTAGCATTTGCAGTCTTGATATTGTCTAAAGAAAGGTGATACTTATATGGTTGCAAACAAGTTTCAACAAATATGGGTGACAACTCTCAAGGACTGTCGACTAGGTATTACCTTTTACATGTTTTGTTTAAACAATTAACAAATTCTATTGCCATATATAGAAAGTCGGCAAGTATTTTGGTTAAACTTTTGAAACCCATGTCCTGTCGCAATAGTAGTTTTTAAACGTAATTATACTCTTTTTACTCCCTGTTCCCATGTCCGTCTGTCTGTCCGTCTGTCTGTCCGTCTGTCTGTCCGTCTGTCCATATGAACACACAGATCTCGGAAACTATAAGAGCTAGAGAAACGTTCCTGCCTATGGTACGCAGATCAAAGTCTGTATATTCCACACTCCTTAAGGTGAATCACCAAATTTTGTTAATATTCTGTTGCCCTATATAATAGATTGGAAAAGAAAATGTTTGCCACGCCCACCCCCGCCCTTGCAGTTGAGCACATTTTATATCTCCCCTACCTGTAAAACTGAACCAACCAAACTTATTTTGATGGCAAAACTTGAAGGACTTAACCATCTAATAGTTAATGTTCTTATTATATTGTCAATTATAATTTTCAAACGGTTTAAGCGCACACTGAGTGTAGTGCCCAGCCAAATCATTTGGACAGATATCTTCTTAATTTTACATCTTATTTTTATGTTTTATTTTCAAAACTAATATGATTTTGATTTCAGCTCTGGCTTATCACCGACTTGTTTTTGTATGGAATAGTTATTTATTTCTGCTCAAGTAGCAACATCTTATTTTACTTATTTTTTTTTGTTTATTATATATATATTTTTTGTGACATTTTTAACGCTACCAAATGATGATTCCCACTTTGTCTAATATGCTCCGCAATTATGTGCCCGAAATAAATACCCGCGACAGGCTGGTCTGGATTGAATTTTCTTCCGGCTTCTATCTCTGCTTCAAGCTCAGTTTTCAAGGTCTGCCTAAAAATCGGAAAGCGTGTAGGTTAGGAAAATGTAAGTAAATGAAATGTAAATCTTGTAGACCAAACGTCAAGGCTATATATTCAGAATTGTAGTTATTTGATTTTTATCAATTTGCGGGGGTATGGTGTTCAGTATTAAAAAATTGTGAATGACATTATCTGGACAGTTTAGCTACTATATAAATACATGCCAAACTTGGTGTCAATTGCACAGTTGACTTAAAAGTTATTTGAAAAAGAGTTTTATTTTCAACCTTTTGAAATAACAGTTATGAAATAACTTTTACTTGCAACCTTTTGAAATTACAGTTATTTGATAACTGTTATTATAAAAATAAAAAATAGCTGCTAAAAATAATTTTTATTATAAAAATCAATAATAACAGTTATTTTTTATTTTTTATATAAAAATAAAAGTTATATGTTAAAAATAATTTATATAACAACAATTAAAATTAACCGTTAAATTCTTTTATTATATAAAAATGTATAAAATAACTTTTATTTTGGTATTTTTAAATAAAAGTTAAAAATCAACCGTTGAGTCGCAACCATTATTCATAAAAGTTATAACTGTTACGGTCCCTGGTGTGTATTAATAATTATAATATGGAAGTGATTTTGAATGAAGCTTAAATGCAAAGATCTTTTCTGTTTTTTGTCCTTTTTTTAAATTTTTCGGCTTCTTTTGGCCTTTTTCGGGGTTTATTCCTGGTTTGGTTATCGATTTATGGAAACACTGTACTGAAGTAACTATCAATGCATCGTCAAAATTCAACTAACATGAATTTAAATCGTCGACACATAAAAACCATTTAAAAAGACTTAACATTCGATAAATTGAGGATATCCATAAGAAATGATATCAAGCCAGAACAATATTTTTCATTAAAATATCGATAATACCGATATATTATAATAGTATTCATAATATTCATGATAATATTCATATGATATTAATTTGCGGATTTGTTAGCTGCCTAATTTGTCACATTTAAGCGCCATGAATCATTCAGAAGCCCCACAGGGATAACGCTTCAAATCAGATCGCTTACACAATTTTTCACTTCCAATTGAGCAAATCGTTGCACGTGCATTTCGCATAAATAAATTAATGAGCTTCAACCTGGACTTTGGCTGGATTTGTTTCGCACGCGACTTGTGCGGCATTCTACTGGACAAGGATATAGACAGCAAGAGGGACAGAATGACAGGGACGGACACGAACATGGACAAGGACATGGACACGCAATCGAATGGTGGACAAGTGCAACAGTCGTTGCCAATGCTGCTGCTGCTGCTCTTTGCTGCGATTTATGCGAGTGGCAAACTAAGCGCAAAATAATTTAAACACTGACAATAACAGTTGGCCAAAGTATTTCCCTCGACAACTCGACAAGTTTGCCCGGCTCACGACTGCTCAACTCTGCACCCCGCAGACTGTACAGTGTACATCCTTCATTCTGCCCCCGCACTCGACACGTTCGCACGCGCTGCAAAGTATGCAACGATTTTAGTACTTTCCTTTGCTTTCCTTTCGACTCGATTCCTTTTGCTATCATTGCACTTCCGCTGAAATCAGGGCAAAAGCAAAGCGCAATTTCTTGTATTTTGTCGCCATCGACGAACGCAGGAAGCAGCGTACATTCAAGCAATGACTCCAATCCATTGAAAACAAATGCGTTTTCGAACGGGGCGTCTTTTAAGACAAGTAATAGAGTGGGAGTGGCAACGTGTACTCAAGGAAATTGCCATCATTACAGTTGTCGTACTTTGTGCTAAATATCGTTTAACGTTTGTTTGGCGTCAAATTGATTTACAATACGAAAACTCCTGGACAAGTGCTTTGGCTTCTTAAGTTAAGAGCTTGAAGTACGTGATGTGTTTTTATACCCTTTTTTTAATTTTCTTAAAAAAATAAGAGTATATTGGGCTTGTGAAATGTCCGTCCGTCCGTCTGTCTGTCTTGTGCTTGTCCGTCTGTATGAACGCAGTTTTTTTCCACAGTTTTGAAGCTAGAGCAACCAAACTTGCTTCATATGTTGATATATACCATATGCAGACAAAGTGTCAAGATCTCCCCCCCACCCCTCCCCCGCAATTGACACAAACATATATCTTCCACAGTTTTACAACTAGAGTAACCAAATTTGACACAAGGGCTTCCAATCACTTTCTCGATTGGTCTCGTTACAAAAAACTTACCACGCCCACTCCCTGCCCCCAAATATGAGCAATGTCTATATCTCCCACACCCCTTTAGCTAGAATCAACAAATTTTGAAGGTTGACTTCTGTTGCCCTATGAAAGAGATTGGAAAAGAAAATGTTTGCCATGCTCACCCCCGCCCTTGCAGCTGAGCAAAAATACAATAGCCACGCCCACTTCTCATCCCGTAAAGAGGCTAAAACAAGTAAGAATGCTCTAGTCGAGTGTGCCCGACTACAAGACTCCCTGCTCCCACTTTGCATTTCAAGCAGTTCAGCGGCAACTTAAGCAAGCAGTGCACTTAACTCGTAAACTGCTTGTCAAGCTGTTGTTGCTGATTCTTCTATAACTTTGGTGCTATTTATCCGATCGTGTTGAAATTTACACATCCGAAAGACATTGATTAAACATACATGTGTACCAAAACTTAAAGCTTTATCTTTAAAATTGTGGCTGTGGGAGTCTTTTGCGTTTTGCGGAGGTGCGGGGGGGTGCATCCGAAATTGAAATAAACTTTATATGGTATACAGGAACCTACATGCCAAGTTTGGTGTCTCTAGCTCTTATAGTCTCTGAGATCGACGCGTTCATACAGACAGACAGACGGACAGACATTCGGACATGGCTAGTTCGTCTCGGCTTTTGATCCTGATAAAGAATATATATAGTTTATATAGTCGGAAATGCCTCCTTCTGTCTGTTACACACATTTGCATTACTTTATAACTCCCTTTTTCCCATTTTTAATGCAACGTTCTTAATTGTTTTTGTAGAAATTGCCTCAACAGACTGCACAATGTTCAAATTGTTTGCATGAAAGCCAATCTAATATGTGTAAAATCTAGTAGTCAAAATATTTTATTAGATTGTCAATTATAATTCTCAAATGGTTTAAGCGCACACTGAGTGTAGTGCCCGACCAAATCCCTTGAACCGATATATTCATATTTTTACATCTTATTTTACGTCTTATTTTAAAAAATATAATGATTTTGAATCCATGCCTTCATCCCCTTTATCGTGGCCTCGACTGTATCAACATTAAAGTTGCGAACACTGAATCGCCGCATAAACTTACTTTTATTAAAAACAGATGGAATAGGAGACGGTGCATGCAGGATATCGGTTACCTTAGTCTTCTTATTTCTGCTCAAGAAGCAACATCTCATTTTATTTACTTTATTATATTTATTTTTATTATTTTGTTGCTCTGACAAAAATTGTAAATGGATTGATTGGTGAGATTGCTGCGAGCTCAGAATGTATTTGAAATCTTATTTTTTTTGTTTTAAATTTTATATCAGCTTCCTATTTTTTAAGTATTTCCTTGCATATATTATTTATGCAATTATTCTATGCTTGCGTTGAAAACGCAATGAAAATATTTGAATACTTAATCAGATTGTTATCTTTTCTCTGATATTGGGACATGGTTCGATTAAAGATTAATCGGATTTTGAGAAACTGGCTTTTAGTTATGTATTTCAATTCTTTACAATCTTTCGAACTTTTATCAGTATTAGATAAGAGATTTTTCACTCTCTTGTAAATTGTTTTAGATTGAACATTAAGTTTATTTTGATCATGACCCTCTCGAACAGACCCAGGCCAATTAGTTGTGCCACAGTAGGCATTGAACTAATTTAACAAAGCTTACCTGACTTTCACTCATTAGCACAAAAGTCAGATGGGCAGTTGAAATGGCCGCAGGTGCTGACAGGCGCAGGACAATGGGTAGGCAACCATAATCACACGGACTATATAATTATACCAGCGGGAATCGTGGCAAATTGGCGAGCGCACACACATACATTGAGCCTTAGGCAAATGGCTGGAAAAATGTGTGAAAATGATGCCAGTAGTCTGGCCGGACCGCCCGTTGAGGCAAAAGACAGGCGCAGGTGGGGCAGCAATTAGGAAGCGATAAAGTTAAAAGCACACACGCAATTGAGAAGATGACGACAAGTCAAATGAAGTTAAAGAAACTGTAAGCAGCAGGTCCTTTTTTTTGCTGCATGCGACAGCTGCCAAAGCATATAAGACACGGAGCATGATGATGGCACATCGAGGACATTAGAGCTAAATTGCATGTACCATATTTCTATTGCTTTTTGTTCTGCTTTTTCTTCACTTCTTTCGCTTGTGTGTGCAGCATCGATAATCAACGCCGTATCGTGCCACATGTTGCAGCCTTGTACAGGATATTATTATTTCTGCTGAACCTGCTGGCATCATCCGCTGCAGACTTGGGTGCAAAATAATAAAATGTGTGCTATAATGAATATATGTAGGTATATATATACACACAAACATACGCTGCATGATTGCGATTGCAGGAAGTGTCAACATTATCACATCGATTATGTTTAAGCTGTTGCTATTGCACATATAGTATATATTTATACACCTTTATAAACTGCGCAAGGAGTACACTTTTCCCTCACTAAATCAAGTCTGATCGAGTGCACTCGATTTTCTGTTTTGGTTTGATACTTGTCATAGAAAAAGTTAGCTGAGTTTCGATGCTCGTCAGAACACAGAGACAAATGCTTTTTCAGAACCCGTTGTTCAGTTGGGGAAGTAGTGTTGACCAACTTCTATTAGATAGTTCTTGATCCAGCTATTTAACAACTCAACCTTGTTGCTGCTAATTGTGACACATATATAAGAATCGCGTGTGAAAGCCGTTTAATAGTTGCTGGCATTAGCAATTCTTAGTTGATAGGATATTTGCGCCATGAAACCTCTTTAAATATGCCAAAAATGGATTTTATTTGTTGGGTAGACGAAAAAGCTTTTGAAACTATTTTTGACTAAACGTCGAGCTTGTAGTTAGAAATTGCTGCAAATGGATTAATTTATTGTTCATTTTTTTAAACCAGTGCAAGTCATATCAGGTGATTGGGATTTCCATTTGCACATATCATCAAGATCATTTAAAATAGGGCTAAACAACAACATTTAAACTCGTAAAGCGACAACATTGTAATGATATCATTTTAAAAATTGTACAAATAATGTAATCATTATCTTTTTTAATTGCTCTAAAATCAATTAAAAATATACTGTTTGAATAGCTGCAATAATAGCTAATAATGTTTGAAGTATTTATTATATCATTAGAGCCCCTGTTACTACAAAATAAATAGCTAAATACATTTATATTAAACATAAAATGCTCAAACATTAAAAGTAGGAAAAAGGGTGTTATAAAGTACCGCAAATGCATGTAACACGCAGAGGCAAGCATTTCCGACTATATGAACTATATATATTCTTAATCAGCATCAACAGCCGATTCGATATAGCCATGTCCGTCTGTCTGTCCGTCTGTCTGTCTGTATGAAAGCGTCGATCTCACAGATTATAAGAGCTAGAGACAAAAACTTGGCATAAAGGTACTTGTATATCATAAGCAGATTAAGTTTATTTCAAATTTCGGATACAGCCCCCCGCACCACCGCAAATTAAAAAAAAACTCCCACAGCCACAATTTTAAAGATTTAGCAATAATTTTTGGTACATATAATTATTTTATCAATGTTATTCAGTTGCGTAAGTTTCGTTGCGATCAGATTACAAATTTATATATATATTTGGTGAGTGGATTCTACTTAACATATGAAGATCAAGCTCAATAAAATTTTTTTAAAAGAGTTTTCAAGTATAAATTGCGCTTAGAATATGTATCTTAGATAAAAACGTGTCAGATCCGAATATTGTTTAAGTATTCTAAAATCGAACGTATTCAAATATGATTGTTAGCACTCGATTTTCTGAATTAGTTTGATACTTGCCATAGAAGAAGTGAAGTATGCTACGATATGTACCGGGATATAAAAACATATGCTTTGCATTGGAAGCCGTTGTATAGTTACGCAAATAGTACTTTCCCACAGCCACTGGACAGTTTGGCTTGAAGTTGCCGTGCTGTGGAAGACTTTTCAACCATTTATTTAAAACATTATTTTTGTTGCTGCTAATTGTGGCGCACACATCAAATCGTCGATTGAAGATCCTTTGAAATTGCTTGGCTTTGCCCATTCGTAATTGATAAATGATGTTGACCTTGAAACCTTGTTGTATGGGTCGCACCAGTTTCATATCTAAGCCAACGCTTGTATTTGAAATAGTTATGCTAAAATTCTTATAATAATTTGTATTGAAGGTACAGTTGGTCCTTAAATATTCAGTTTGACGTGCCTGCAAAAAAACATCCATTTAACCTCCATTGAGTTGCTTATTTCCTGGACCAAACTTACCGCTTGACTTGAACAAACATTAACACTTAGTAAACAAGCAATTGAAATTATGGTTGTACTATAATAATTGCAGAGCTGGTACATTTTAACAGGTACAATGACAAATTTCTAATGATGGTTCAATTGTTTTTAAAAATAGCTTCAACCCTAACATTAAATAGATTCAATGGTTGTTAATCGTAGCATCAGGTTTGCACGCCATTATAAAGGGCTCTGTGTTCATGTTTGTCATAGAAATTGTAGATCTTCGATAAAAGCATAAACTATTAAAAAATGGTTAGTATTTTAATCCGATTGTTCTCGAAAAATCATACATTATTGGCAAATGTAACATGGAAACCTTTGGAGTTTGCCAAAATCAAGTCCTCAAAGCATTCACGATCCCTAAGATCGATTCGCAGTCTATATAAAGGGCTGTGTTCCAATAATATTTGAAAGAAATGTCCACAGCTTAACCCCTCTTTCTAACTACCTCTCTAACTGCATCAAATAGTTCCAAAATTGAATTTAATTAGATAGGTCTAAAACAATTATGTTAATCAAGTCTTGCAGTGGGGCTTGACGAAAAATATTTGATTTGTTCATAACAGATTTATTTAGTTTGTTTATAGTGAACGTTTGGTTTTTGTCAATCAGTCAACCTATCAATACGACAACCTTCAACATACAAAGTTTTGTATTTCAATCTTTTATAGTGGAAATATAATTCGTGAGTTCGCCAAACTGGAATCTCATCCAAACAGATTACCTAGGCGACTAGAAATCGCAGTTCTAAGAGCTGCTAGCCCCTGAAGCAGAACTAGAGGAAGACTTAAACGTCACCACCCTCAAGAACTGATGGACTCGGTCTTGGGTTAAATTTTCACAAATATTCCCAAAGCAGATCCTTGGTAAATAGTCACACTCCACAAAACTTCTCCCCTAAACTCTGTATAAAGCCTATGTAAATATGTAATATAAACCATATTCTCATGAGATTAAGTTGCCTTAAAGGTAACAGGCCACTAATCGCCAATAAATATTTCATTAAATAATCTTTTATAGTTTTAATAATCGAAAATAATGTTGATAAAATTTATTATTTTGAACTGTCTAAGCAATGCGCATTGACAATCGGCATGCTTCACAAGTTCAATATTAAAGCCTAAACTCGAGGCAGGATAACAAAACGCGCCTGCCACTATGCAATATTTATTTGCAGAAAGAGGCAAACAGAGAAGAGTCAGTCAGTCAGTTGGATCACATCACATCGCATGGGCTCATCCGAAATGCAGTCAACGTGTCTTTGTTTACTCAGCGTAGAACGTTGTAGCCGCATCTCATCGTATTTATGTACACGAACTGCATTGCAGAGAACAATTGCACGTAATTCTGCTTACGCTGTTACATTTGAACAATGCACGGCAAACCAAATGGCGTATTTGTTAGACGTTTTTTCTCTGCTGCGGTTGCGGTAGTCTGTAGCCCAGACAGAATGACAAACAGTCAGGCAGTCATTCAGTCATACAGTCAGTTAGTCAGTTTGTTAGTCAGTCAGTCAGTTAGTTAGTCAGTCAGTCAGTCACTCAGACAGTCAGCCAAACTGGCAGTCAGTCAGGCAGTCTGTTAGTCAGACGACCTCTGCCCTTAATCAGAACTGCTCCTGTAAAACTAAGGCGCCATTTTCAATTGTAGCTTCGCCGACATTGACGTCAACGTAGACGTCGTCCGAAACTTGACTGAAACTGTAGTTGTTGTTGCCACTTTGCTTTCACTCTGCGCCTGCATATTGCATTTATTTACATAGGCCTGCCTGGCTTCCCGTCTGACTGTCTGTCCGTCTGTCTGTCTGTTTGAATGTGTGCCTGGCTGGCTGACTTTTGATTTAAAGCGCTTAGCTCCTAACTCAATTCTCCTTTTGACTTTGCAGCTGTCATTCTGCCAGGTACGTTATTTACACGTATGTGTGAGTTTGTTCTGTGTACTTGTGTGTGTGTGTGTGTGTGCTTCTTATACATATACCATATATATTTGCACATGCATTTACTTGCTCTGTTCGCTTGTGTGTAAATAGGCACACAGGTTGCAGTTTCTCGCCTCAAACAGAGAGTCCGTGACCATCATCATCATCATCAAAGACGCGCCCCAGCTTTAGGCTCTGCTTTTATGTGACTTTTGTTTCTTGAAGTTTGGAATTACTTGTATATGGGTTGTTGTGCAAAGAGTTGAAATCGTATGTGCATTGAGCTAAAGCTTAAAGGGTTCTTAGTTCTTATAACATGACTTAAGTCTGCTTGGCTAAATGTAGGGTTTTAATGTGTTTGGGAATTGAAGTTATAAGACAATCTTTGTACCTGTTTCGGATAATTTCACTGAAAGTGTAATAAGTTTTAACTAAGAAGGCTTAGTTCAGCTTTTTAATGTAAATTAAGTATGTTCAGTGAAATTGTAAGAAGATAATCGAGTATGCTCGAATTAAGTTCAATGATCAGTTGTACAGCAAGTTTTTCGATCAAATTAATGTGAATTTTTACATTTCGTTAATAAGTTACTCTAAGCCAAATTTTGTTCGTTTCCATTTCATTCCGTTATATGGAAGTTCAACTGTATATAATTTAATGGTATTCAAAACTAAGCATCGAAAATGTTGTTATACAAGCTACTCCTTGTACTTCATTTAGAGAAAAATTCAGATAATAGTGTATTTTTCAGACTGATTTTGAAACTAATATTGAAAATATGATTTGAATTTAATTGATTAATTTTATGATCTAAAAGGAATCAAAAATATAGTCAAATTGTGTTTTCCAATATTTTATATTTTACTTTCGGTTGTAATCTCTACCAAGAAAAATCTCTCTAAAGAAATGTTATCTCTACCAAGAAAGAAATGTTATTTTCGGCGTGCTGAAGATATATACCCTTGCAGAAAAGATTTGCATAAGAAAACTTATTTTTCAACCGATCGTTCCTATAGCAGCTATAAGATATAGTCCTCCGATTTTGATGAAATTTTTCATCATGTAAAAACTGTCTTTAAACTTAAGTTTAGTGAGTTTGGTTGAGTTATCGTGAAAAACAAAAAAAATTTTCATACGAAAACTTATTTTTCAACCTATCATTCCTATGGTAGCTATATGTTATAGTGGTCCGATCTGGCCAAATCCATTATAGGTGTTACCTGCATAAAGAAGCAGCATCTGTGCCAAGTTTTACCCTGATAACTCTAGAACAAAGTCTTGCAAAGGTATAAAAATAGACAAGCTTAAAATTGTTAGAAATTCAGAACAGCAATATATTTCGTTTCTGCAAAATTTCTAACAGACTCGTTATTTGAAACAGCTTCCATTTTAATTTAATATATAACATATTTAAGATCAACCTTTCACTTAACAGTTGATACTACGATAAAAATCTTAACTACATTTTATTGAAATACTTACTAACATTTATTAAAGATTTATTTTGTATAGATATGGAATTAAGATTTCTGAATTGATTGCGCAAGTTAGTCCAACTGTAGCTGTATCCTATATTTAATTGCTCAGCCATTGAAAAGGCAATCTTAAATGCGAATTGTGACATCTATTGAATTCTTAAGCACTTGGTGTCCACTGGTTGCCCCCCTCAGAAATGCCTAGTCAACAATTTTGACCACAATTTTGATTTACACAGACTGCAGACAGTAGTCATTTCATTTCTCATTCGTTTCTATAGATTGCAATATTTTTTATTTATTTTTTTTTCTTGGTATTATTTTGGGCTCTGCTTTGTCAGTTTTTGTGTGCCACTCCAATTTAAACAGCAATCAAATGTGCAGCGGAGGAAAACGTTTTCACACTTGGCACTCTCTGGCAATGAAGAAAATATTTGTGCTGGCAAATATGCTCTGACCCCAAAATAAACAACAAGAAGAATGCAATCCCAGCTAGAGCCCAGGAGAGGAGCACTCGTGCGCGCCAAAGAAGACGTCATCATAATGCTCAGAGTGTTGCACACAGAGTGTGTTGCCGCAGATGGCGACACAGCAGCAGCAGCAGCAGCGGCAGCTGCCTCGCAAACAGAAGCAGGCACAGCTGCTGCTCCTCTCAAAATATACATGCAATGCAAAAAATCAACATAGCAAAAGATGAGAATGACGATGATGTCGACCTCAATTACCCTGTTTTTGCAATGAGAAAAGGGCTGGGCGCAACAACAACAACAACAGCAGCAACAACAACAACAACAACAACAACAGAAAAGAATCAGTGCATATTTACAGGCGTTGGCATGAAAATTTGTCACCTAGCCACTGAATGTGAGTCTGAGTCGGTGCAGGCAGCAAATGCAAATGGCACTGAGCAAACACCTCGCCTGTGTTCCACTGTATCGTGTCCTGTATGTATGTGTGTGCATGTAATTGAGCCTACAGATATGCAAGGATTGCAGGATTGTTACTGCTGCTGTTGCTGTTGTAATCGACACTTGGGCGGCGCCCACCGATGCAAACACACACACACACACACACATATATACTCACACACACATTTTCCACGCTGCGTTTGCGCTGTCTCTTCCTTGAACTGACTGCAATTGTAGGGGCAAGAATTGTCCTGGTGCCTCTCGGTGGTCCTGGAAATATGCAATGCTTTGATTGGTCAGCGCAAATCGTGCTCATAAAGTTTGCAAGGCTCGTATTGATTGGTCGAGCTAGGCTTAAGGGCAGCTTTCCTCTGCGCA
Source organism: Hirtodrosophila cameraria (assembly GCA_949708635.1). Classification (NCBI taxonomy): domain Eukaryota; kingdom Metazoa; phylum Arthropoda; class Insecta; order Diptera; family Drosophilidae; genus Hirtodrosophila; species Hirtodrosophila cameraria. Next base: position 4,012,588 of record OX453091.1, on the reverse strand, counting down.
TGCGGTGTGAGAGAGCGAGAGAGAAGGAGAGAGAGAGTGCGAGAGAGTCTCACTGATTCGCTCAGCAAATAGTAGGAGCTGCTTTGCAGGCGCCCTGCTACGTTATGCTACAACATTTTGTTTATACTCTTTTTGGACTATTTGGCAAACTGCTGTCTGGCTGGCTGATTGTCCTTCAGTGTGTGTGTATGTGTGTGTGTGTGTGTGAGTGTGTCGGTGATTAAAGCTTAGCGTGTGGTGAAAAATGGTTGGGGAATCGATGCTCGCTCAAGTGGTGGTGGTTTTATTTATATTTTGATGTGCAGGTGTGAGTTTGAGTGTGTGTGTGCACTAATTGCATTGGAATGTTGACTAGACTCAGATTTTGCAGGTGTCTGTGTTTGCATTCGCTTTTCAAATGTTGACATTGATGCTATATTTAAATTTGTACCAATGGGCCAAATTATTGCGCTATAAATAAGAACCTATTTTTGTCCATATATCCGTTATTTCATTAATTTGTAATACAATTTTATTTTGAAATCAATTTTATACGAATTTTAATATTTGTCAAGCCAATATTTGATTGTTTTTTTTTTTTTTGTGTTTACAAAGAGGCGTTTTTATTCAATTAGAGTTACTTTAGCCTTCATTTCCATAAGCGCATTTCAACCCTCAAAATAATTCTCTTGGGCATAGCTTTTGTGTAGACTTTGCTATCTCGCTCTCACCAAAAATATTTGCTCTCTCAAAAGTTACTAGAGAAAGTCTACAAAAAAAATAAGTTCAATTCAACACAGCTTCAATGGAAATGAGAGCTTTTGTGCACTGTTAAAAACACTTTTAGTGTTGAAATTAAAGATTCCATGCGACGTCTGTAATTTCCGTTGGAGTAGGCATACAGTAATTGTAAAGTTGTTTATAGATTCATATTATGACGTCTTCCGAACATCATATTCATTTTCTTGGTCATGTTAACGTAATGTAATGTAATTGAGTCCTTGCTCCATTTTTTATTGAAATAGAATCGGCTACTAACAAACTTTAGATTATGGTAACAAATTAATCTTTTACCTTAAATGCTTTCTTAATTATTATCTTTAGCCTTAAACCAAATGTAATGTTTTAGTTAATTACACGAATTTCTTTAAAATTTCTTTTATACATAAGAATCTTTATTCGAATTTACTTGAAATTTCCTTTTTAATATCTGAATCTATGCAGAAATATATTTCAGTGTACTAAATGCGACGTAGCCAAAGCTTTTAAGCGAAATGCTGATAGGTTACTGTGAGAGCAGAGAAAGTTTTGTAGGGATGTTTGTACTTGTTGCCCTTACTAGAAAAGAAAGCTTATGCGATATTTGCGGCGAATTCCAAGAGGCAACATGTTTGAACTTGTCAAATTACTGTTGCCTATATTTATGGTAAACAAATAAACACAAAACAGTAACAAAAAATGTCATAAAAAATAGCATAAAAATAAGAAAACAATTATTTGAAATTTGAAAATAACTTAAGCATATTAATAGTTTTTCAATACTAAGCTTCTCTGAGACGATACATGTTGCATCCTCAGTTGCTGCAACACATCTTCATTATTGGTCCAGGCCACATCGGCTGGTTGCAATCGTCGTTAACTCGTCGTTATTTGCCGAGATTTGCACTTGGCCAGAAATAGTAAGGACATGCCCGGAGTTGTTGGCAATACAAAAGCCGTTGTCTGCCCGTCTGCTGCCTCCCCTCCCCCTGTTTTTTTTAGCATTGCCATCGTTTATTTGCCGGCAAAGTGTTCGTTGCTTTGGTTGTCGTCCTCGTGTGCCGACATCCTTGTCGTTTGTCGGCTACCTCGATTCTCGCCTCTGCCATCGTGCATTGTGTAAGGTTCGTGTTTGTTGCACATTCGCCAGGCTTTGGATGCCAAGTAGCTGATTTTTTCGGAATGCGTTAAGGATCAGTTTTACGCGAAATACGGTTACGAAAGGTTGCTAAACGACAAAGAGCCGGCGTCTGAGCAAACATACAATTTCCCTTACTTTATCACTGAGTGTATCTTTTATTTGTGTATGTCTGTGTATCGTGTATCTCGGTTTGCGTTTTAAGAACTTTCGGGCGTATTTTCGCAGATTGTGAAATGTTTTAATAATAAGAAGAAAAGCTGCTAATGACAATGGAAAACTGACCTATGTCAAGGCACTTAGTGCGGCTTTGGCAATGTAACTGACCTAAGCCAAGCATTAATTGCAAATGCAAGGACCTGCAGGCCAATACTGAATCAAAATTTAGGAACATTTGCAACATTTTTAGGCGTTTTTGAACGAAAGATATACAGAGTGCGAACAATTTTTGGAAACGGTAAACACTTTAGTAAAGATTTATAGCAAGGAGACTGGCTTGAGTATTTTTTGAAGAGATTAGCATAAAAATCAAAAATATTAAACAAGTAAGGCTAATAAGCATAGTAATAAAAATCTCCAGTAATATCAAACTATCTAAACAACTATTGTCCATAGTAATATATATAGTACATAGCATATTATTCCTTTAAAGTACCATATCATTTGCATTTCAAGAGAATTTTAATTATCAAAGAGAACTTTTCGAAGTAACGCATAAATTCTGAATCGCTCGCTTAAATATTAATGGTTGTGAAAAAATAAAACTAAAGAAAAGTGGACATAAAACTATAAAAACTTAAGAATTCTGCACCTATCTAATAATTAGTTATGCTTTATGAATTATTTTAAAGTATATCTAGTCTGTAGGTCAATCGAACCATAATTGTAAACGTGAATAGAAGTTATTCAAACCATTGATATAAGAAAACAAATAATATTTTCATATCAATAAAGGAAATATAGAAACTAAAGTAAAACTAGTTCATGGGATATTTGAATAGAATGTGTATCAAGTGAGCAAGATATAGGAATCAAAAATTAAAAACGCCTACTTAATAATCCAAAAGTTTAAATATTAATCGTTAAGTGTTTAATAAGTGCAAAAATATTGATTTAAATCAAATACTTAAATTTATGCGTAAATATTTCAAATCGATGCGCTAATGGTAAGTTTCTTAACTGATAAAAATAAATGATTCTATATATTAAAATCGATTTCAATTCTGTTTTTTGACAAGTGACATTAACTGTTTTAGGATGTTTTTTTTTCCAACTAGGAATCCAACTAAAACTTTAAGGTTCCAAGTTGCGATTCGTTTCAAAATTTTTGTAAAAAGTTTAAGATAGTAAAATGAGAATACCTTGAACTGATCTTTGAAGGGAAAATCGATTGCTATTCCACTCGAAAAAAAAAATACAAAGTCGTAAGAAATTTGAAATGAAAAGTTGTCTTCAGAGGTCTGATTGCCCTAAAATAAAACTTTATTTGCATTTCAAATACTTTTGTCCCACTTATTTTCTAAAATCAACTTACAATATTATTTTTAAAAAAATATGTAGGTTTATTTATTTACAGCAAGACCAGAAATATTTTTAGATTTCAATCAAAATGTTGTAGTTAAAAAAAGTGTGGCAACAATTGAAATTTTGCTGCAACAGTTTCGCGGCTCTTGTTATGCTATTGATTTTCCTGCTGCCTCTCTCACACTTCAGTTTCAATTAAAAATTTTGAACAAAATTGCTTTTCGTCCTTGAAGTGCAAAGTCAGCAAAATTGCCCAGCCTTGCTGTCCTGCGACAGTTGCTAAACAAACGTCAATCTCAGCAATTTTCAAGTTGACTGCATTGCAATTCTCAATTCTCAATGAGTATGAAACAATTTTGCTGGGCCATGTAAATGATTTTTGCATTGATCCGCCTAAATCGTTGTGTCAGACACTGTGAATGTGCATTTTCAACTGTATGTTGTGTTTGTGTGAAGTGAATTGCATAAATGTGCAAGCTGTTCAAGTGATTTCGAGTGAAACGCATGAAATCCCAGACTGCAGAATGTAGCATACTTTGCTGCGTCATTAATTCGATTGATGAGTGGCTGAGGATGTTTATTAAACTGTTGCAGTAGCTGGACAAAGCTGACAGTTTATAAGAGGCTATTTCATTGAATGGAAAAGGAAATAATTTTCAATGTAATGCAGTTAATTTGAAGTGAAGCAGTTAAATCACTTTTGATTAGAACAAGTTATTTAACATACTTCTGCTGTCCAACTTTAAGTGTCATCAAAATTGATTTTGAAAGATTGAATTTTGAATCTATTAAAGCGATTCTTTAATAACAAAAGTACCACAGGGCTTTGTGACTGAGAAAATAATCAAAACATTTCATTAAAATCAACGGATGAGAGAGAGACGAACTCAGTTGCAAAAAAATGCGAACAAAAGAGTAACAAACAAAATGTTGACATAAAGCGTAAAAATACGTACAGCTCAAATAGTGTACAAAATGAAAATCACACAATATGCAGCAACATGCAAAAAACAGAACAAGAAAAACAACAGTAACAACAACAACAACAATAACAACAACAACAAAAACCTGACCGGCCATACAAATAAATATGCAGTCAAAGGCAATCAGAGTCGGTCTGTCCCTTCGTTCTTCAGTCCCAGCCGCAGTTGTCGATATTTGATTTGAAAACATTTCGAAAAATGCAACGAAAATGAATTCTTTTTGTTTTGTATTTTGGAACAGTCGCAACATTGCTTCAAGCATCCCAAAACAAACAAAAAACAAAAAAAATAAAAAAATAAAGCCAACAGGCCCAACAATTACTTTTCAGATAGTCATTTTGTGCCATTTTGGTGCCAATAAAAGGGCTATATTGTTTTATATATATATATATATATATATATATCTGGCTGTTCGACACTTGATGTTTTAATTTGAAGGCGCACATTGTAATTGTCAGAATGTTTAAGCTAAAAAAAATAAGTGCAAGTATTTAAATGTTATAATTTTGTGTCTCAAATTGATTTAAAGCTGACTTTTATGTATCTTATGGTTTTATAAAGTATTTAGCAGTAAAGAAATATAACAGTGTTAACTGCAGAAGTGCAAAGATTGTTTTTCTAGAGGAAAACAAAGTGCTAATGTTTTTGTATAAACTCAAACATCTTTTTAACAAAATCGATAGGAATTGATCAGTATTGGCTTATAGAAAAAATTTGCTATGGAGATCAGAGAAATATTTAGATATATTTAAAAACTATTTATATTTTTATTCTTAGAAATAACAAATTTTGTTAATGTATGTACTTTTTTTTATATAAATGTTTTTTCTTGAATGTGGTCGGAGCCTGCAGACTTTTCCAGGAATTGTTGCGATTATAATGGGCGTTTTAATAACTAGGATATTTACAATATTTACAAATTTAAAACTATATAATCTTCAAAGCAAAGATCGAAGGGTGGACTCTCTTCAATCTACTCAGCATTCAATTTGTACTGATTGCGATAATGCTTTTAGTATTCAATTTTAGTATCACAATATTAATTATTATTAAATTGATGCTTACAAAAACTTTTTATCAAAATATAATAAAATATAAGGAGGCTGTATTTTAATTTTATATAAATATTTTAAATTGAAGAAATTAATAATGAAGTGTTTAGAGAAAAGAAACAAAATTAAAAGTATCTATGCGCATATCAACCTTTTATAAACATTCTATATATCGTTAGAGTGTTTGAACGATCGTTTCTATGAAGGCATAATGATAGATTATAATAATAATAATTATTGGCTATTAGTTAACTATTAAAGACAATTTGATAACTTGAGAATCGTAAGCTTATTTCACTATTTCAACATTCGACTGATCGTTTGTGGTAATCTTAAATTGATCCGATCTTTTACAATATTTTAAAACTAACAATCGTATTTTATTTATTGATATCTTTAGATGATAATGGTTTCCAATTCTGCTACTATTGATTTACATTTAGTGCAATAAGAAGACGGAATTTATTCAAGTTGTATAAATATCTCCTCTGGATTTCACTTTGCAATTTATTCCATTGAAATATTCAAATCGTACTTTAAGGAAAGTTTGAAAAGTAAAGACAAATATTTAATAATAATATACTATTAGATATAATATATATATACTATAAAAAGTAGTCTAAACCATTTTCTGTTCAACTGATTCGAAAGTGGAATTGGGAACAGGCCAGATTGCTCCATAGATTTGAACAGACGGAAAATAAGTATATTTTGCTTGTCTTGATCAATACTTTGTATTTTACTTTATGAAATTATTATAACTCTCGAAATACGATAAGCTGCCCAACTTTTAAAAATTGATGCGTTTCGAAAATGTCTTAATATTAATAGACTTTTAAAAACTATTTGAAATAATCTTTTATTAAAATGTATTTTTAAAAGATCTGTTTGGGTTAACTTTGCATTCAATGAACCAAATATTCCATCTTGTTTGGCAACTCCAACTCGTACCTTACTTACTTATCTGCATTGGCAATTTGTGCGGCCATTTGTCATTCTGAGTCAGTACATTACGAAATGAAAAATAAGTTGAAAGGGAAAACTCCATGAGTCCAAGACCCATTCAGATCAAGGGTCCCAGACTCGCTTCGTTGGAGTTGTCTTCCACAATTGGTAAAACAATTTAGGGGGGAGAATCAGGATGAAAGAGTAGGCGGCTCAGTACGGAAATCGTTTAAGCGTCTGCAGAGCCGTATAAAGTTTAATGAGCCGCAATTAATCGTAGATGACAACACTATAAAAACGTTTACGAAAAATTATATCCTTTTTTCGCTCTCGATGGTTGCTTTTTTTGTACTTTTTTGTTTTTGCTCTGCTCTTCTCTGCTCAATTTGTGTGTGCTGCCCCCCCAGTTCCCCCATTTTTGGAATTGTTGTAATTGCTGGTGTCTTTGTTTGGCATGCCTGGCAGCCTCTGTTGTTGTTGTAATTGTGCGCGGCGGCAGAATGTGAATGTCCTGTCGTGTATGGCAGCTACTGTGGGGACCTAGAATAAATGTGGAAATTTGCCAGATACGGTTGATGGAAGGTAATATGTATGGGGGGCATTTGGTATAGAATGAATAAAGTACTTAGTTGCCAGTTTTTTTTTTTTAGTTTGTCTAAACTTTAGTTGTAACTTATTGTGGCAATTGTTGTTGTCTACTCACACTTAATATTTGCTTGCATACATTTTATTTAATTTGTCATCGTATTGCAATACCAATTGGTTTTTCCTAATTAACAATTTAAATAAATCGCGAAACGTTTGTGTAACGAAATGTTGCCGAGTGAATGCAATTTAATTGGAAATTTAATTGCTTTTGTGGCTGGAATGTGGTGCAACAAGAGCCCTTTTTACCTTGCACCTTTACAGCTGTCCAGGTATATATTTATATTATATTTTTTTTTTTGCTATTTCCATTCATTTATGTACGTCGAGCTCTTAATTTAGACGTGTCGTCCATTGAAATTTGGCACCGCTCGCTGCATCGTTTGGCTTTGTTGTTTTAATTATTTGCGGTTATATTTATTTAAATATTTACCAATTCAATTAGGGTCCGAGTATTATTTTGTGTTTTGTGTTTTATGTTTTTTTTTTTCTTTTTTATGAACGTCATTTATTATTATTTTATTGACGGGCGACTATTTTGATGACTTTAATTGACTTTAAAGAGGGAGATTTTTATTTCAATTTCAATTCACGCGATCCCACACAGACAAATACAAATAATTTCAATTAATATAATGTCATATCTGACAAATAGTATCTGCAGACATCGTCAGCAAAGATCTGAAAGACGCTACGAGCCAGGCAATAAGTTAACTGAAAGCCAAATTTTTCTTTCTTTTTTTGTTTTTCTCTGCGTTTTTTTTTTCTTCGTTGAGTTTCTTTTGGCTGGCTGCGTGCCAATTATAAAAGTGATTTTGCTGTAAGCTACACGTCCCAGGCAGACGTAAGACCCAAACACATATAGACACACACATGGCACATACATCGCACACACTTCCGTCAACGGGAAGTCATAAGACGTATGAACTTGTCGCCAGCCCCAAAGCCAAAGCCAAAGTCGAACTCTAACTCAGACTCCAACTCAAACTCAAAGTCGCTGACGTTTTGGCCTGTTTGGTTTGGGCGAAGAAATGCGATAAATTGAATGACTGACGATGCCGTAAATACTTTTCAGACATGTCCCGAATACTCGCTGAGACTACTCTCTCTCTCTCGCTGCGTCAGAGAACTCTTCAGCATTGCAAAATCGCTTGGATCAATTTCCACAGGACAAATTGCGCGTGGTTAGATTTTTCTTTTATACAGTTGACATACAGTGCGGATGAGTGTTTTTTTTTTTTGTTGTCAGAGTGACAAGGTGAGAAAAGGCATACAGAAGCTAAGCTTTAACTAAAATCTGGAGCTAGAGAAATAAAGTTACCAAATTCGTGACAAGGAATTTGATTTTGAATTGTTTAAGGATGCTTAAAGCAGATTTCGTAATTAGTAACAACATTATTATTTCACTAACTATGTGCAACATTTTGTACGTTTCACAACACATTTCAATTAAGGCAAATCCGTTGTGTTTATCCGCTTATAGACAAGAATGCCCATTGAAATTTGGGGGATGCACTTTCGCTCCTGACGCAAGGAATACACTAATTTAAATGCATAAAAACTTACTCAAGCGTTGATTGTGTTTACCCAAAGTCTCGTTTCATAATTTTTGCACAAATTGCGGTTTTTCGTGGAAATGCCAGCCCAACAGCAACATAAACAGCCGCCAAACACTTTGGCAACTAATAAAAATGAGCGCGTTGCACATGTGTTAAACATTTACACCATGTCCAATGGGCAAAAGGATATAGGCATGTGCGATAGCAAGGACTTGCGGAGTCTGTAGCCCCCGAGCAATGGGCAAATGTAGCGCCAATTCGTTAGTCAGGCAACGCGGTGGACGTAGGAGGCATTCGGTGGCCATTTTGTTGCCAACTCGACATATTTCAATCACGTAAATTTATTACGTAAACATTTGCTTAGCTTTTTGCACACAATTACGATGGCCAACAGCAGCAGGAGGCAGCCACAGTTGAAGTTGGTGGGTGCAACATGGGGCATCACTCTGCTCTCTCTCTCTAGGTCTCGCTCTTCGACTGCAGCAGCAGCACAATTTTCAATTTCAATCTTTTTACAGTCAATCCCTCCTCACTTCCCACGTCCCCACACATAGACTGTGGAGCTCATCGCCTTTTACTCTCTTGTAATATTCATAATGGATTTACCAATATGGTGAACAATTTTTATTAATGCAACCAGACCAGGGTGAGGGCAAAATGTGTTGGCTTCAAAAGCGAATGGTCAGTCATTTTTCTGCTTAGTCCTTGCACACTGCTCTCCACTCCTTTCCTCATAGTCTCTATCAACAGCAGGCGACAGGCTGACTGAAATGTATATATGTGTTCGCTGTGAGTGTTCTTTTTGACCATTTCGCCCAGCGGGTCAAATGTGCCTTTGGCTTTTTGATCTTTAAATGTTTGTACAACGCTTTGATGTTGGTATGTTCGACCTGACCTGCAATGTGCAGCTGGTTTCAATTCATTTTTTTTTACCATTTCATATTGCTAAGATTTTTTTGCGGCCTGTTTGTAACATTTTGTAAAAGCCTTTGTGAATGAGAGCAGTAAACGTAGTTGGAAATGGGTCTGAGGAAAAAAGGCTAATGGAATTTGCAGTTGCTATGAAATAAGGTGCGAAAAGAAGAAAAAAAAAACATATGTTGTTCCTATGACAGCTATAAGATTTAGTCACCAAATCATAATGCCACTGAGTGTTAGTGAGTTAAGTTCAGATATCTGTAACAACAAAATAGTTTTTAAAAGAAAAATTAATTTTTCAAAAGATTGTTCTTATGGCAGCTAAAAGACAAAGTCGTCCGATTTCAATAATATTTATTCAACATGAAAAGATTGATTGAGTTTATTTGATATTACTTAAGAAACAAACATTTTTTGTCATTTAACTCATTTACCAACTGATTGTTGCTATAATAGATACAGTGGTTCGAATTTGTGAAACTGCATAGATTATACTTAAATCCATTTATGGTCAGCTTGGTCCAGATATCTTGACAAAGAAAAGTTTTGATCAATCGTTCTTATGACAGTTATATGTTACATTCGTAATCTAGTAGGAAAATAGAAGATAACATATCGAAAGAAAGACAGAAGCTGATCAAGATTTTATAGATAGTATAAAGTGTCTTCCTTAAATCCCCACATATTTCGAACATTATTTGAATACGCTTCAAGGATATTAAAGCGATTAACTCACTAAAAAGTATATCGATAATTCTTCGTTGCGCACAACTTTATTACCAAGTTAAATAAGCCAAACAATATTCTGTTGAATCAAGCCCATAAGCAATCGCCATTTAAACATTGAATAATGATCAATTGATGGCGCTAAACTTTGCCTTTGGCAATTGATAAGGCTATTATTATGGTGGGGTAGGAGGAAAGGAGTAGGATAGACCTAACAGAGACTGCGTTTGACATTGAGTGGATTTCTCGCTGGCTGTTGACAGGCAAACTTCATAATAATCAATGTTTGAGGGAGGCAGCATAGTCGACAGAGAGATAACGCGGTAATAAGTCAGTCGTGACGCGGCTGGCGGTATAAACACCTGGAGCCACAGGACCGAAGGACCTTGTCTTGATGTGGGTTAGCGTTGCCGCAGCTGACAGTGCTCCTGAAAATTTCGTAAGCGCATTAAAGTGAAAATAGGAAAAATGAGAGATTGGCAGTTATGAATGAAAATACTTGCTTGGGCTATGCAAAATTTGCATAGCTATTTTGTTCGTTTAAAGAATTTAATTAAAACTTGAGCAAGTCCACAAACTAAATGATGAAATGTCCATTATATAAAACACACTTAAATTTTACTGCAAAATACAACTATATAAAATAAAATAAGCAGGCATTACACACGCCTAAAAGCACACTACACAAAACTTTGCGTGGGAGTCCTAGGAAAAGTCGGAGTCGGTGTCGGAGTTGCAGTCAAGAGCGTCGGCGGCGTCGTTTGCAAGGCATATGAACATACAAAATATTCCCTACAAAGGAGTTGATTACACAAAGGAAAATTACGACGAATCATTTCCGCTGCTTGGCTGCTTACACGACCAGCTCGACGTACTTTTTGAGTTAGGGCAAAAGCGGGGATTTACAAGGCGGTGTTGGGACTACTTGGTAAACGGTTGCAAAAACAAAGCGTTACACGCGAGACGACGTTGGGCTAAATCACAAGTGAGATAGCAAAAAATAAAAAGCATGAACAGTTTGCATTTTTTAACGTTTTGTTCCTGTGTTTTATAACTCAAAACTACTAACGAGCAACAAACGACACCGACGCGGGCATTGCAAACTCTTGGGCGTTAAATCTACGAATTACAGCGATTGTTCAAAATTTAAAGCCTACTCCTAGCAAAGTGTTCAAATGCATTTGAAAACTGGTTAAAATAAACTACTTAATTACGGCAGAGTACTCGTAAAGCGGAAAACTGAAATAGAAAAAGAAAATGTTATTTTTTTGTAGTTATTTTTTATACCATTCAGAGAGTAATACCATTTTGTCATGAAAAAGACGTCTGCAATCCTATGACGTGTATATATTCCAGATCAGCATCAATGGCCAAGTCGAACTGGCCATGTCCGTCTGTCCGGCGGTTTATATGAGAACTAGTCTCTCAGTTTTATAGCTATCTAAATGAAACTTTTCACAAATGCGTATTTTTAGATACATATCCTAAAATTTGCTAGATCAGAATACTTTAACTTATTGCTGCCATAGGAACGTTCGGTTCGAATAATAGTTTTTGTATAAAAAAATTTTTGCTGGCGTACATTGCATTATTTATCAACATTTGTAGATAGTGTTTAAACTTAGACATAGTGTGTTTGGTCGGGTTATTTTGAAAAACACAAGAGATTTTCAAACCAAAACTTATTTTCAATCGATCGTTCTGCCCCCCACTCATCAGTCAAACCCCGTATGCTAGCATATATTGCATTGCTTATCAAAAATAAGATATAAGAAATAAGAAAATATTGCTTCAAAAAGGTATTCAGTCGATCACTACACCAAGCGTAAGCTTAAACTGTTTGAGAATTATAAGCGGCAGTCTAAAAATAACAAACTTTATTGGCTTTTACTTATGTTAGTGTGGCTTGCTTTGATACTAACAAATATGGTGTTCATTTTTTTTTTAGCTTTCTTCTTCTTCTGTTTGTTTAATTTATTTACTTTTCGATTTTCTTTTTTTTTTCATATTATATTTCAAAAGATGTTTATTACCTCATATAGCCAAAAAAGTATTAAGATTTTTTAATTCACTTGAGTTTCATATAGAATTTAATGAACTTGCCAATGTGAATGTATTAAATTTTCTAGATGAAGAGCAATAAGAAAGATTTTAACATTGAAATGAATTTTAATTCCGTAAAATATTGCAAATGGTGGAATCCAGAACAGGTCGGATTATTATTGAGAGGTTTTTTGAAAGCTTGGACAAATTATTAATTATTATCTAAAAAAAAAATTGTAGAAATACGTTGACAAAAATAAAAAATATATTTATACAATTTTTGTTTTAAACAAGAAAGAAATGTTATCTTCGGCATGCCGAAGATATATACCCTTGCAGAAAAGATTTGCATTAGAAAATTTGATTTTCAACAGATTGTTCCTATGGCAGCTATAACATATAGTGATCCGACTTTAATAAAACTTTGTCAACATGTGTAGAACGTTCTTTAACTTAGAGGTAGTGAGTTTGGTCGAGTTGTTTTGAAAAACACAAAAGTTTATCATACAAAAACTTATTTTAAACTGATCGTTCCGATGGTAGCTTTATGTTATAGTGGTCCGATCTGGCTGATTCTCACATGTGTACTGCTTGCAGAAAAAAGAAGCATCTGTGCCAAGTTTTATAGCTCTAGATCTAAAACTGAGGGACAAGTTCGCGTATAATGAGATGGAGAGACAGACAGACAGACGGATATGATGGACATGACTCGGCTGTTGATGCTGATAACTTATATAGCATTTTTTGTTTTTCTGAGACGTCCCCTGCAATTCGTTACACGTTTCGTGACAAAATTATAATACCCTCTGCGAGGGTATACAAAAAGTTTGGTCCAACATTTATTGCAAGGATTGGGGAAGCCCAGAAAAACCTAATCGATGTTACTAGATTATCACAGATAAAATATTGAACTAGACTTGACTACACTATATTCTTAAAGCAAAACTTATGCCATATTCGCCATCTGACATGTCAGCCTGACAACTTTTTGGGTCACATAAATTATATTTAATTGAAATTCTTTCGAGGTGCTCAACAACGAAGCAAAAAAAAATTAGCGAGCTTACGCCAAAACAGACAGCACACAACTTTTGTGAGGCCCATAAATTGTTGGTGTCAGAACATTAGCATAGGCCAAGGTACAACCCCCTCTTCGCACCGCCCATGGCAGATGTGGAGGAAGAAGAAGAGCGCGACGCGGAGTTGTAAACGTCAACGATCGTCTAATGTTTCCATGCGTCATAAATTTCATTGAAAAGCGCTTCCGTTGCGCCATTTTATGCCAAGTAAGTTGGGGCAGGATTGGACTGGGTTTGGGTTGGGCTTGGGTTTGGGTTTGGGCTTGGTATAGCAGGGTTACGTCTACCTGAAAAGTGGCTACAGTTTGCCGTTTGCTTTTAGCTGCTACAAAATGCATAAGGGAAATGAATTGCTTTACGGCCACCGCAGTTCCAGACGATGGAAACAACGACGACGGGGCTCGCTTAAGAAATGTGCAACTGTAAATCAACACCACAACTGACACACACACACACACACATACAGATACACAGAGACAAGCACAGTGAAATAGTTGTGGGGGCGGAGCACATTTTGTAGGCGTTTATAAGCTGTCGAAAGTAGTTAAGCGTTTTTCATAATTTATTTATGGACGATGTTGAATCACATTTAAGCATGTTTCATTTTAAGTGCGCAGTTTATGGCCCAGCCGGCCATAAAGAGGAATTAAGTAGTTGTATTAGCTATGTATGTGTGTGTGTGTGTGTGTATGGCACACTTTTGGGCTTGTTGGGTTATGCAAATTGGGATTGCCAAGTGCTTAAAGTTGGGTCAGAAACATTATGCTACTATCCCTTGCATCAAATATTACAGTTTAAAATTTAGGGCTTTAGTTTCTTGGTACGAACAACTTTTATACCCCCTTAATTGCCACAATGGTAAACTTCATTTACAATTAGTGCCATGTAGTTCATATTGAAGCACTTACTCACCCATTGGTAAACATTTATCCAACACAACTTTGGTTACTAACACGATTATAACATTTAGTGAAATAAAACTCGAATGCAGCGCAAAACTTACCAAACAAAACTATGAGAAAGTGCAGAGCAGCAGCAAACTTATATATCTATATATATATATACCCTAACGACTTCCAATTGAAGTTGTTAATGAAATAATTTCTTATAACGTGGCATAAAGTTTTTGGGGTTGCGCACAGAACCAAAAACAAAATACCGAGAAAGTGAAACTTGGCATTTTCAGCTCATTTTCAGTTTTGTGGCATAGATTTTACTTACCTGCGAGAAAAAGAAAAAAAGATCAGCCATTTCTTGACTGAGCGACTTGCCACAATTTATAAAGCGTGTGCCCCCTGCTCTTAAGCAGGACTAAGGTCCTGCAATGCCTTTTGTGCATTGCTTCATTATGCGCAACTCGTTTTGTTTGAGTTGGCTACATAAAAAGTCGAAACAAATTCTGTGTCTGCTGTTGTGCTATGTTGTTCTTGTTCGTCCTCTGCTTGCACTTAACTTGTGTTTTATTGCCTCTCAGTCTTCCACTGTCCGTCGTCCATTCGCACCCACCCAAGTCCTCGCCATTGTGCGCTTTGTTTAATGTTATGTAAACTTTGCCTTGGCTACTTTTTGCCAGCCAGCTTTTGGTTTCGGCTGCTTTGTGCATTTTCTTGGGCCCAGGCCGCACTTCAACTTGTGTTTCTCTATCTATTCAACCATTCATTTCACTGTGTTTTTGTGGCCCTTCATTATGCTTTGTTGCTTGTTAACTTAAAGCTGCTTAAAGCTGCCCGCAAATTGACTCCAAGCAAGACAGCCGACTTTTCATAGCATACACTTAGGCGCAGCAAGTTTTCCATGTCACGATTTACGCGTCTTTCGCCGAGCAAAACATTCTGCCACGCAGACAAATTTTGTGGTCTGCTGATTTTCCGCAGCCACATGATTGATGACTTTTCAATACAGAGCACTGTGATTTTTATGTGGCCATAACGTGTGCCCAAATGTAAATATTGTGTGTGTGTGTTTGTTTGGGGTGGCATCCCCAGTTTGGCTTATCGTTCGCTTCTCCTCCCTTGGAAATCAACTTAAGCACTCAATCGTGGATTACATGCGTTTTATTTATGATTTTCCATGCTGGTATTACAAAATGTTTTTCCTTGGTTTGCATTTTTATTGTCATTTCTATTTTAGTTGTTCGTTGTTGTTGTTGTTGTTGTTTTCGTTGTCGTTGTATCAGCACCAAAGTTTTATTTTTGTAGAGTGTTTGTTGTTGCCTTCGATTCCGGCTTTTACTTTTTTTTCTGCTGCCCAATTTTAGCTTGACAATTTTGTAAAATTTTTATCCTCAACTTTGTGCTCTCAAACTTTTGCTACGTGCAACTTTTTTTTTTTTTTTGTGCGAACTGGCAACATTTAATTGCTCAGAAAAATATATTTTCCAAATAAAAATAGAAGAGAAAATATTGTCAATTGTTGTATTTTATTATTGTTGGTTGCTTGACAAATACCCATAGCCTGGACTGGACTGGACTGTTGGACAGCACTTTGAGAGTTTTTGGTGAACACACTTCAACAATTTGCTGTATTTCATATTTTGTTGCCATTGAAGTTGAGTTTTCAAACTTTTGCTCAATTATATAGAGCGAGAGCAAATGTGGCACTTTTTAAAATGAGTTTAATTTTAAGCAGTGTGTTTGCTTATTTTCTTTAAAGATTGTGCTTCGAAACATCATAAAAAAGAGTTCTCATTAGCTTTCAGTACATTTTCGATTAATACGCTTTAAGTTTTAAGACAGTTGTGGATGTGTTTGTTAGAATATATTAATTTTGTTATGATTTATGTCACGCATAGCAAAAGAATCGATATCTCCATAATTTAGGTGTATATTATGTATTCTAGATTGGTACTAATGTATTTTTGTTTCTATGAAGACACAGACCCTTTTTGCTTCTATAATAACGTTCGTTCAAATATTTTGTATTTAACGACAACTTGACAAAACTCTTCAGTTGTAAGAGTAAGCATAAGCAACTCATCTTGATAAAATTGTATCAATCGGATCACTATAGGAGTATCTTTTAGCTGCCATAGAAACAATCTTTTGAAAATATCCTGTAGCTGTTATAAAAATTTAAGTTTCTATATAAAAACTTTTCTACAAGGGTATGTACCAACTTTGGATTATAGAATCTTTCTTGAAAAGGGTGTTAAAATTTGGTCACGAAATTTGTAATGCATTGAAAGAGACGTCTCAGAAAAAAAGGGTTGCATATTCATGATCAGTATTAACAGCTGAGTCATGTCCGTCTGTCTTTCTGTTTATATGAGTCTTTTAAGACTTTGTTCTAGACTCTAGAATTTAGAGCTATCTATCCACTACAATATATAACTGCCATAGGAACGATCGGATGAAAAATAAGCTTTTGTATGAAAAACTTTTTTGGTTTTCAAGATAACCCAATCAAACTTACTTTGCCC
This sequence comes from Hirtodrosophila cameraria, assembly GCA_949708635.1. NCBI lineage: Eukaryota > Metazoa > Arthropoda > Insecta > Diptera > Drosophilidae > Hirtodrosophila > Hirtodrosophila cameraria. Next base: position 3,995,820 of record OX453091.1, on the reverse strand, counting down.
AAGTTTAAGAAAATGTTACATATTCTGAACAAATTTGATGAAAATTGGACGACTATATCTAATAGCTGCCATAGGAACAATCTGTTGAAAATTTCGTTTTCTTATAGCTATATAGCTATAGTATATAGCTACGGCACTCAGAAGATAACATTCCATTTGTCTTGTCTTTAAGGTTCGCTCCTCGGTTCTTTAATTGCATCTTATTAAAAACAAGTGTTTTTTAATTGGGTTACTAAGTACCATGAATACATATGAACACAGTTCATCGTTCCACATATATAAAAGCATTCCCAAAAGTAACGACCAATTTAACCCTAAAAAAGCGGCTACTTTTTTCCCAAAATAAAGCTGTATAAAGCATGAAATGCTTTTGGATGCAAAATTAACTGCTATGTTGGCATGTGTGTCAAAAAAAATTTAAAATCAGAAGCAGACATAAAAAAGCGCGACGCTTGAAGCATTAAAATACACATATAGAGTTCAAATGGCGGGTGGACTTTAAAAAAGGATTGAGTTGGGCAGAATGGCAACAGTTGCTTCTGGCTGCTGTCAGCATACTTTTAAGTTGCACTGTATGTGTATGTTTGTAAGTTGTTGCATTGTGGGTGCTTTTTGTTTAGGAATGATTCTATCTTTTGGCTCGCCTGCCGATTCGTGAATCTGTGCGCCGTTTGGTTTGCTTGTTGCTTTGCTGTTTGCTTGCTTGCTGCACTTAATGTAATTAATTTTAATTAAAATCCAACATAATGGCGTGGCCCGAACCGACGGAAATACACAGAAGAAGCAGCAGAAGAAGCAAACAAAAAATTGCCACAGTACTCGTAATGAGCAAGTCTGCCGAACGCAAAACTTTACTTTTTTTATTGCATATCTTTTCGCGCCTGCAGATGCAATGAAAAAAATGTAGCATGCTTTTCAGCGCGGCTGCTGTCCGCGGATTAAGCTCAAATAGAAAGCACAGACGAACCACAGGCAGTACACACATATAAACACAGATGAATGTGTGTGCGTGGGTGTATGTGTATGTGTGTGTTGTGTGTTTGTTTAGCTGCTGGCCCGTAAATTTACGTTACAACTAGAATGAAGCGTTTGGTAAACATTTTAAAGTTGCCATTTTAAATTATGTTGCCATTGTGGCTGCTGCTACGCGTTGCTCAGACACTGAGTGTGTGCGGGGAAGGGAACGGCATTGCAAAGGACACTTTGTTAAGGACACGTGCGTGTAAATTGTTGAACAAATAACAAACAAATGTAAACAATTTTAAACGCAATAAATAACATGACTATAGTTATGAATACACAGTAATTTGAAGTTCATATAAATGTAGTTTTAAATTTTTAAGTACATTTGAGTACAGTGTAAAGTTAAGTGATTTCAACTGTTAACTAATTAACAGTATAATTTAGTTACTTTTGAAGTGAAGCAATTTACTAATTACCTTTAAATATATACTATAAATCAAGGCTGCAAACCTCGAAATTTTTCGCATAGGTTCGAGGGTCCGAACCTTAAGGAAAACTTCAAGTTCGATTCGTGAACCGGTTTTCGAAACCCCCGAACCGGAGGTTTTGGTTCGAACCTTCGTTCATTGAAATTTAAAGTAACTAATGAAACTTTATATAAATAAGTTTGGACTAATTTTTAATAATTTACATGAATATGAAAAAACAAATTTTCTCAAATGACCCAATTATCCAATTTGTAGTATTCAATACAATGTTTGACCTTAGTATTTGTAATGAGAAAACATTGCACTAATTGATTTTAATTTTAACTAGTGCGAAAAGAACAAATGTGATTGTGGAAAAAGCAACTTCTACTTGTATTTCAGACATTGCTAAAACCAGATTTCTTACGACTTTTCTTTTACGACTATACTAAAATTTTAATTTTTGCTGATTTTGTGAAAAGTAAATAATTGTTTTCATAATCATTTCTTCATAGGAATCAGCATTTGATGTACAATTTTATGTTAATTTATTTTTAGAACAGAAGAAAATTAAAAAAAAAAACATCAAAAAAAATTAAGTGTTTGAGAACAAATATCATCATTGAACCGAACCTTTTCTGTTGAAAAAGTGTTCCGGTTCTTTTTCAGGTTCAGGGGCACAAATGTTTGTAGGGTTCGGTTCATGGTCTGGTTTGAAGCCTTGCTATAAATTAAATATTATAAATTATTAAAATTAAATTAAATTATTAAAATGTTTGTTCCTATCCTAACCTAATTTGTTAGATATAAACATTTAAAGGGATCTTTGGAGCTAAGCATTTACCGTTTTTTTCTTTCTCTGAGCCAAATATTTAAACAGCAGTCAGAATATAATGTGAAATATTTTAAAATTGTTTATACAAATGTACTATGAAAAGATATATAGTCTCAAACATTGATGATTTAATTGTTTCAGTTTTGCATTTTTATTAAGGTTAACAAATATAATATTATATTTTTTGTTTCTAAATTTTCTGCTTCTTTAAAACATTATATCCCATGCATGTATTTCAGTATCGTTTCCGAAATCAGGAATTTCTTTAAGGATTTTTTTTAAAAATGCCGTAAAAATGATTTTTGCCAGCATCCATTTTACTTTTAGTTAGGACAAAGCGTAACAAATCCTTTTCACTTTTTACACAATTTACGGCATGGCAAACTGATTACGGCGGCTAGAGCTACACACATGACAGACAGACAATAGACACACATGTATGCGTGTTAGCTGCCTTGGTAAACTTTTGACGTCACCCCACAGAAGTATTGACAATGAGTGTTGCACCTACGGGGCATCGTATCCAAGGAGAGCCTTGCGCTTTGGCTGCAACCTTTTAGACGGCAGCTGCGTTGCACTTTTTATGCCACCATTTGTGCTATAAACAAATAAAATGTTCCAGCTCCTTGTATTTATTTTTTTTGTGTTCTATGTGCCTGGCCTGCCGCCTAGACATTGCATTTGTACCTCCTACACTGGGTTCACGCACTGCTGCACAAAGCAAAGTCGGCATTTGTCTACTCCTGCCTCTGCCTCTGCCCCTGCCTCTGCCCCTGCCTCTGCTCACTGCCACAACTTCGAAGGCTCTTAGCTTGGTTGGTGCGTCAAATGAATAGAAAAATGCAGCACGTGTTTGCACAAAATTTAAATAATTCAAAGCTTGTATAACAAACATTAAAAAGAAGTGCATTTAAATTGTTGTTTATAACAAAAATTTAAAAATAAATGTTTATAAACATGCATATATGCAAACATGCTTTCATTTCTTTATCACTAAACTACGAATTGGTTTAAAAAACAAACAAATTGAAATTTTAAATAGATTGTATTTGAAATTCCGTCAGAATGGCTTTAAAGCTTTACTCAATTTATTGAAAATAGTTTCATACATAATTCAAATGTTTACATTTTTTTTTTCAATGCACATTCAAATTCAGTGGATTTGGAAATAGGAATACGCTTGATTTACTGATTTTTTTAAATGCTGAAGATTTTATGTAGTTTTTGTTTTTTTTAAATGCTTGCGATAATTTCCTTTCGTGATTTATGTCCGGTTTTGCTAATCATCAAGCTCAACTAACAGCCAAATGCAGCCACAGGCTAAGCAAACAAGCAACTAACTCCCAAAAACCAAACAGACCCGGAACGTCAAGCGATGATTATGCCAATAAGGATAATGCTGTCAATGCGATTTTGCCATACGTCAACAGAAACACACAAAATTTTCGAAAGCTGAGCACAATTTTTTGACACACACGCACACACAGACACACACACACACACATTAGAGCAGAACAGTTGCCTCAGCAGCAAGTGAAACTTCAGCATAGACGCCGCCTAATCACATGCAAAACGCACGCAGGAGTAGTCGGAGTTGTAGGAGGACACAGGACTCAGAACGCAGGACGACGCCGAACAGAACACAAACACCAAACGTCAGCTGAAACTGACAGTGGCAGAGCAGTGGCAGTGGCATTGGCAGCGGCAGCGGCAGCGGCAGCGGCAGCGGTAGACGGCTGCAGTTTTTGCGGCGCTTGACAAAAGTCAAGAGCCTGGAGGACAAGGGCAGCGCAGGGACAGAGCCAGGATCAGGGACAGAGACAGGGACAGGGACTGGGACATTAGGCGTCGGAGGCGATGGCGGCAGCATAACATTAATTAAGTTTGTAACGACAAATGCCAACACGACAGAGACGTAAACACACACATATAGACACACATACAGCCACACACACAAGCACAGTCATACACACACACACACACACACAGCTGTACACCGTCACACATAAATCAGGCAGGCAAAACGCATACAAATGCAGAGCGACAGCTCAAAGGATGTTCTGGAGCGTGACAAGTGGCAAGGAGCGGGCCCAGGGGGGCGCATAGAGTTAGGGGTGGTAGTTTGATGAGCCAGGCAATGGCAACGGCAACGGCAACGGCGACGGCAACGGCGACGCTGGCTGCTTGAATGTCATGACGATGTTAATTTTATAAACTCTTCAGCTTTTGGACCTCCTAAAAAGTCTGCTGGTTGCTCTCTGCCTGCCAAAATAAGGCTACAACTACTTGGGCAATTGTGTGTGTAGTTTTTATGTTGTGTTGTGTTGTGTTGTGTTGTGTCTCGTTAACACTATTTACTGTTACTGGGTGAAACTGTTATTTTTTTAAATTTTTTGTTGTGTTGATTTGCTTTGTCGCTTTGCCACCAAGTTAACCTTACCACATTTCATATAAATTGGCTTTGAGTTATTTTTCAACTGCTTCTGAAACAGTTTCAAACCGAACTTGAGTCTAGTCACATTTTATATTTTACATTTTATATTTATATTCGCAGACTTTGGTTGCAATATCTTTGATAACAGAAAAGTTTTTCAAACAAAATGTAAATTTTTCCAACCAAAATCAACTGGACTTTAGCTTAGCAATTGGAAAACCGAAAAAAAAAAACTAAATTAAAAGTGTTGAATTGGTCAAATGGCTCGAGCTTGGAATTTCAGCCATAGATTTTAAGGAGCGATGACTTTTTCAAAACCCAATAAATGAATCTACATGCTCATGCTATTGCAATTTTTTTTTTTCGAATTTTCCTCGAGTTTTTAAATTGAATCCCAAACGAAAAAATTTGCAAGAAAAAGGTTTTCGAAATGTCAAATTCAATACCTGCAAAACTATCAGATATATATTAAATGCAAGAGATTAATTTGTAGGCCTATGTATTGACTTTTATTTGATTCCATTTGGATTCCATATTTAGTGATTCTCCTCTAATGAGTCATAATTTATAATTTTACCCGAAAAAATACATATTTTGTTACATAGTGTAATAAGCGTTCTTTCAAGAAATGTGAGTCTGAATCAACATCAGACCTTATGACATAAATTAATAATTTTAAATTGATTGATCATTATGATACTTTGTAACAACAATCTATAAAATAAATAAACATTGAAAAAAATAAGTAAAAAAAAAATTATGTTATGATACTTTAAAAAAAAATTGTATAATTCATATAATCGAATTTTAAAGTATTAAATAAATACTTTTATTTGTTATGAGTATTAATATAATTACATTGTTGATTACTTTTGAGATTTTAAATTTCAAAACAAATCAATTAGGCATTGAATGGTTAAAAAAGTCAAACTAATTATCAAAAAAGTATTCAAAATTTTTAAAGAATTAAAAATAAAGTCAACTAAATATCTTTAGTATCTAACAAAGCGGAGTATAGTCTCTAATAAAGAACACGTTTTTACCTACATAAAATATCCTTTATGACAAATTCTAAAGATTATGACAACTTAATTTGGTGTGTAGACACAAAGTTAGCTGGAATGCACTTACACAATCTGGTAATTTGTTAATGCCAACTGCTTACACAGTTTATATTTATTGTTTACAGCGCTCTTGATTGTTTATCTCCGCACCCTTCGACTGCGTGTCTGTTGTTTGTTATTTGACTTAATTTAATGAAAATGTTGCAACCTGCAATTTACAAAACTAACGCCAACACAACTTGAGATTGTTTACACGAGACATCCTCGTCTTTTTACTTCCTTACGACCAGCTTCAAGTTGATGCGGGCTCAGTTTTAAGTACACATCAAAATTCCCATCTTACTGGAAGTTAAACAAACGAATGCAAAAGGTTTTTGCGCTGAAGTAGCTTTCAAGCATCAAAAATAAAAAAAGAAATGCACTTAAGTGGCAGAAGATGGGCAACAGAGTAAACATCATGATGATACTGATAATGATGATGATGTTAAAGTCTTGATGCTGTTTGCTGTAGCGACAGTAATACTATCAGTTATTTTATGTGCTTTTTTGTTTTGTTTGTAATCATGTTGATTACCATGCAAAAGTGGACACATGCGAATGTATTTTAATATTTTAGATTAATAAAACTTAAGTTCGTAAAATAAATTCTTCATTTGGATGTACTTGTGTATTAATTATATTCTAAATTTCTCTTTGCAGATAAACTGCTTTGAAATTAGTCACATGCGCAATTAATTTGAAATGATGAGTTATCAGAAGGGTAAGTAGTTGTTATTATATACAAAACTAGCATTAAAGACAACCAATTTTTTTCCATTCGATCAGTAATCGACTTGATCTGGCATTAATCAGTCAAATATAGGTCTGAATGTAATATTAATAAGCCACAAAAACTAAGCATAAAGTAAATATAAGTATATTTTAAAGCTGGCATTTATTTTCTTGGCTGCAAATCAGAATTGTTAACAATTGATGGTAATAACTGAACAAGAATCAGTTATTAAACACCTTGTTATCAGGGAATCGTTTGTCTAAAGAACAGAAGCGTTTACATATAAATGAACAAATATATAATATCTTGCATATAATGACTCCAAATATATATGATTTTAAAAACAGGGCATCTCTTAGGCTAAACTAAATCATTTCTTGTTCTTTTGACTTGATAAAACGTCAATTTGATGAACAATTTCATTCTCTGTCTACCAATTTACTAAATCATCTACTTTTCTGAGCATGACTCATACCAAATTGCCTCAATTTACTTAATTTCATGAAAATTCTACAGGTCACCTACAAATCATACAAAATTAACTGCCATATAACGATTTTCATCAAAGCAAAAAGTAACGAATGCATATCGTATCAAAGTTAGTCGGCCATGCTTAGAAAGCCCATCCCAAAAAGCCACCCAATCAATTTATAAATGTCGACAACATTTGCTCTACATTCCAATGCTGTTTATCTGCTCGGATTTGCTAGTAGTAATACTGCCGGCAATACAATTTACAGTAAATCAAGTAGAAATGAAATTTACGCGGGTCATTCTCAAGCAATTTGCTAGCGCATTAACTAACGACAAACGGACTACAAAAGATAAAAAGATGCGTTGAAGCATTAAAAAGATACTTTGGCCGAAGAAAACGGCAATACACACACAAGTTGCAGTTGAGAGCTAGCAACTGGCAGTAGATATAAATATATATATATATATATATATATAGTAGACTGTTCGATACATTTAGTAATCCAGTAATGGACAACGCACAAAAGAAACTGCTGCATACTTTTTGGGGGCAGAATGGGAAATTGGGTTTGTTATTCATACGACCCGTTTGCCTAATGAACTTGCATGAATTGGCGTTTTGTTGCGCTGTTGTTGTTTGAAATAAAATTGCCAGCATTTTGTATATATATACGCTCAGTGGCTTAGGCCGAGATTTTTGTTGCAGCCGTTCGGCGTTCAATTAACTAGTGCGACAATCCAATCAAAAGTGTATTAAAGGCCCCGTTTACAGTCGGGCACAACGAGCGCCATTTCGAGCGCTTGTCGATAACAGCAATTACATAAATGTTTTTATGGCCCAACACTATGTGTGTGCGGGAGAGGTTTTGTAGGCGTCTGTGGTGTCTGTGGTACTCGTCGCCTATCGCAAAGTGCCAACACCAACGACAATCGGCTGACCAAATGCGCTTTAATGGCCTCAACAGCTGGTTAGCTGCTCCTTCTGCTGCTCCTGCTGCTGCTGCTGCATTGTAAAGGACCTTTTTCGTTTTCACAAAATAGCCATTGATAGGCTTTGCAATTAAGGCATAAATTTATATTAACATGCATACGACATGTTGGACGCAACAGAAAAAGTGTGGTCTACAGAGCTAGTTGCTGCGATTTTAAGAGAGTTGCTTGTGTATTGAAACTATGGCATCATTGTGTCTCTCTAAATAGTTGGAAATTGTTTCAATAAATATTGATAATTGGCAAACCTCTACACACACATTATTCAGTTTGGTAACTTTCTATAATCCTCTAAAAATTAAGCTGTATGCGAGTACTTGCCAATGTATATGACCCCAAAGCCAGGCTAATGACAATAAGTTTGTGAAAACTTTTGCATTCCGCATATCACCAAAAATGCTAAATAAATTAAGGCATATAGAAAAACAATCATTACAGTTGGCGCACAAGCCAATTTCGATTAAAGATATGTAAGAAACAAAAGTAAAACTAACTTTTACTTACTCATTCATAAAGCAAATGAGCAATGAATCGATTTTCAGGTTGAGGGGGAGATGCCATTTTCTAGGCTGAGTAACACGCTCACGTATGAGATTTCTTATTTACGATAAAGAGACACACAAAAAATAGCAAAATAGCACAAAACAAAAACAAAGAAATTGCAGACAACCTTCCCCCAACTTCAACCCCAACCTCCCACTTGAAAGCTAGTCAGGCAGAAAAAAGGCAGACAATCGGGACACACACACAAAACAAGCGCCAGTAAAAAGGCCAAATATTGAATTGTGCGTAATTTACGATAAAAAGGGGAAAATTGGAAAAGTTTCTGCAATCGTCGCCCCAACCCTCTTTGACAAAGCTACCATTCAACCATGCCAAATCACTTGTGAGGGGCATGAGGAGCATCTTTTGTCGTTTTCTTTATTTATCTAGTTCGTGTCGTGAGGGCAACGCACGTGTGTGCAGCAGGCAGAGGGGAGTAGATGGGGGAGTAGAGGCGTAGGTACCGACGTAAATAAAAATTGTGATTGCCAGAATTTAGGCGCATAAGTGTATGTGTATCTGTGTGTGTATGTGGGTGTGTGACTCCAGGCATTCTTATTAAATATTACAAGTAGCCAAATAAATAAAAAGAGTGCGTAAGTTGTTGCCTAGGGTTCTCTTGAACGTTAAACGATATTACAAAAACACACAGAAGGGCGTTAATACGACCGGGGGAGGGGGGGTGGGGGATTTAATCTAGGCAAGACTTTTGTTTATCAGTATTATTGTCGAAGAGTTAGATAAATGAGTTATCTTCGGCTTGGCGATTTTCATAATAATTCGACCAACTTAGCATTATCTTGGCATATATATAAAATTCGTCAAAATGGGACTACTTCTACTACTGGGAGTCTTGTAGCAGCCATTGAAACAATCGGTAGAAAAATGTGTATTTGTATAAATAATTTTTTTATTTCTTAAACTAAATCAACTAAATTCACCTATTCTGTGCTTAAGTGTTCTTTTGTCGTTCTGATTGAATTACATTATAATTGTTCGACTATATCATATAGCTACTTTAGGAACAAATGGTGAAAAAACAACGATGTACGTGTCATCAATAGTTTTCGATAGTCAAATAACGAGACTATCGATTGTTATACTGAAAAACAATAATGATGTATAATTAAATTATAATTTATGGCATATTACAAAAAAACAAATCAAAAACAAGTAAGAATACTCTAGTCGAGTGTGCCCGACTACGAGACTCCCTGCTCCCAACTTGCATTTCAAGCAGTTCAGCGGCAACACAAGCAAGCAGCGTATTCAACTTGCACAGTGCATGTCAAACTGTTGTTTCTGCCTGCTGAGACAGGGGAAATAAGTTCTTCCAAAACTTTGGTGCTATTTATCCGATCGTGTTGAAATTTACACATCCGAAAGACATTGATTAAACATACATGTGTACCAAAAATTAAAGCTTTATCTTTAAAATTGTGGCTGTGGGAGTCTTTTGCGATTTGAGGGGGTGCGGAGGGGTGCATCCATCTCTAGCTCTTATAGTCTCCGAGATCTGTGTGTTCATACGGACAGACGGACAGACAGACAGACGGACAGACGGACAGACAGACGGACATGGCTAAATCAACTCGGCTGTTGATGCTGATCAAGAATATATAGTTTATATAGTCGGAAATGCCTCCTTCTGTCTGTTACACACATTTGCAGTACTTTATAACTCCCTTTTTCCCATTTTTAATGGGAACAGGGAGTAATAATAATTATAATAAATAATTTTATATTATAAAATCTAATCTAAGAAAAAGCTGGATTTCATATTTGCTTTTTTGACAATAATGCTTTTTTCAAGTCAACACAAAAAATCCAATTAATATGAAGATATTTACCTATGACAAACATATTTTATTGAAAAATAATTAATTAAGCTAATTAAATTAAACAACTTGCTTAAGATCCACTTTTCTTTGTAAGATAGAAGAAAATATCACTATCGATACATCGAACAAACCAAATTGAAAACTTTTGATACAATCGATGTTGACATCGACGTCTTGCCACCTCTATTAGGAACAATCTGTTGAAATATGAGTTTTTGTATGAAAATCTTTATTTGTTTAACAGATATTAACACTAAACTCACTTTGACTCTATGTTATTATGTAGCAAAAATGTTTACTAAGTTTGATCGAAATTAAACGAATACATCGTATAGGCGTCATTAAAATAATCGGTTCAAAATTAATTTTTTGTATGAAAAATATCTCTGTTATATGAGATAATTCAAGCAAATTAACAAACTGCAAGTCTTTTTTTTTTAATTTGTTTAGTTTTTTAAAGTTTGATCAAAATTAAGCCAATATATCATATAAGTAGTTCTCATGGAAACGGTCGAAAATTAAGTTGTTCTTTGAAAAATTATAGGTTTTTTCCTTATTTTCTAGATCTTCAATGTTTCAACAAGATCTTTCAATTTAGTCATTCATTTTTTAAAAAGGATGCTCGTATGTATTTAAATGGTTGTTGCTGCTGCATACAAAATCAGTGTGTGACAACGACCTCAACACGTCGCCTGTAGGTAGTCCTTAAGCTCGTCTGGCCACACATAGGCCGACAGAGGCTACATATGTGTGTGTGTTAGTGTGTGGTTGTGTATGTGTGTGCGCCCAATTGTATGCAACGGGTTTTGTGTCAAATTTTTATGCCATGCATAGCACGCAAACGTGTGCGAAAAACGTAGACCCAAAACTACAGACACGCTGCAACAGCAACAGCAGCAACACAGCAACAACAAAAAGACCAACAACAGCAACATTGCTAGTAAATTGAAAGACCGAAGACACAAATGGTAGACAAGGGACAAGGCAGCGCAGAGCAGAGTGTGGTGTAGAGTAGACGAGCAAACTGATTCAATTAAATCAGTCCAATTGAAGCGACTGACGAAATGTGTGTTTGCATGTGCATGGAATATTTAAACTGGCTGATGTCCTGTTTCCTACACAGGACATTTACTGCAGTCCAGTGTTTAAATTTCAGCTTAAAGTCTCTACTTTTTTTTTTGTTGCTTATAGAGTCATTAAGCAACAACAACTTCATTATCAGCTCAGAACTCAGACCAAATGTTGCAGGCCGAAAAATTGGTCGCCTGTCGCGCCGTTTTTATACAAATAACTGCACACATTTTGTTTGCGCAACACTTGCGCAACATTTTTTAATGTCTCCGAACAGTTTTTATGCCACATGTTGAAATCAGCGAACCGGGACCAACAACAGCAGCAGCCAACTCGCATCGGCTGTGACTTCTGTCGCGTATCGTATTAATATCTCAATTTATAGCAATTTATAAAAATATGAAAAACGCCGATAGGCTTCAAATATGCTGGACAGGACAAAAGGCAGACAGAGCGCGCCATCAAATGCAAATAAAATTTAAATGCACATATATATATATATATATATATATATATATATATATATACATTTACATATATATATATATTTTTATATTTTGATTTTCCTCTATTTGCAACGCCAGTTGGGCCTAACGAAGCTAATGGAACTGTCATTTGGGAATCCCGACTAATATTATTAAAATGAGGATTTGTCTAGCGCAGTTTACCTCCTTTAAACACTGCGCCATTATATTATATATTTAAATTTTTGCATAACTACAACAAATTGTTGAAAACGTCATGAATATATGAATCAAACTCATGGTCTTTAAAGTAGATACAATGGAAAGCATATGTTGAAAATTATATTAAATTCCTTTTCAAATATATTTTAAATTTATATAATTTATAATTTCTGTTTTTATCATATTGGCTTTATTAGTTATATAAAAAATTTATTTTTTATTAAATTTCATGCACTTTTGATGCCACTGTGCGCCGCCTTCTGCCGAGACAAGGCAAAAGTTTTCCAGCATCGAGTATTTTCTGTGTGAAAATCACTCAAAATTGTGTTTAACTAAGCGTAAAAATTATAAGCAAATTAATTTGCAAAATCACAACAACAGCAAAAACAATCACAACACAAACAACAACAACAATAGTTAGATGGGCGGTTGCTGCATAAAACTTTTATGAAACAATCAGGCAAGCAGCCGACACTCCGGTTAGGTCTGTTGGGAGCCTTTCCTGCCTTCGTCCTTCCTGCCCTGCTTCCAACCTGGCCAGAACAACTGACGCGGAGGCGCCTGCAAAGCCAACCAAACGAAACGGTATGCCAACGAGCAGGACGACGTTTGGCTGGAGTAAACAGGGGGCAGGAGGGGGTAGAAAATAACCGACAATTTATCTGCATAAAAGCGCAGTGTGCAACTTTGACGTCGTAACCATCATGGGATTGATGGGCGGGCCAAACTTTGCTGGCATTTACGGAAATTTAAAGGCACTTCTCACGATTTATAAAGGCTCATCAGAATTTAAGTTTACGCAAGCAGAGTATACTAAACATATATGTACTTATAACTGATAATAAATAAGGATATTTCGCTTATTTGTTGTTGTTTTCGATATTGCTAAGAGTGTTCGGTTTGACCCGGTTTTGCCTGACTAAGTATTCAAATACAACTTCCCGCCCGTGGGCTTAAATTTTCGTAAGCCTGACTCACAAGCAAAAACATTTTATTAGGCAGAGCTTTGAAACTAAACAAAAGTTCTCCTCTTTAGTTTTCCACCAATTTTTCACCCGTAGAGGCGTCAAGATGAGTTTGAAATCTATAACAGGCAATATCCAAACATTACATGTCTCAGGTTTTGACACTTTGTATGAGCACATATGCCAAGTTTGATTACTCTAGCTTTATAGCCGTGGAATAAAACTGCGTTCATACGGACTGACAAGCCGACGGACATTTCACACACACCTTCAAACAACAGTTTTTCGCGAATTTTCTCTACTTTATTCAAATTACCGTGTTTTTGCTTACATTTGACATAATATAAGATTTGTGTGAACAATTCAATTTAATTACTTTTTTCAATAAATTCAAAACGTTCTGCTTAACATCCAATTCAATAAATACAAAGCCCTGCATATTAAGTAATTAATTTAAGTTGCCAATAAATTAATCGATTATTCGAAAGCATACTGTACTTTCAATTTAAAATACATATATATAATGGATCACGCCTCATTCCTTCGAAAATCATGGTCAAGTACAATTAAAACTTAAGGAACAACATTTTATGAAGAAAGTAAATGAACCCAAGTGAATACCCCTGGCCATACCCTGTCCAAAAACCAACACAAATCATTGCCATCATTAATTTGCATGCAGAACAAAAGGCGCGGAAAAGTCACAGGCTGTTGAAAAGGGTCGGTCAGCTGGCGGCCACAAGGAAGTGGGGGGAGGAGGATGGGAAATATGGGTTAATGAACTTCCCCCCAAAAATACTTGGCTGTTTAATTGTGGCAAACGCGGAAAGCACTTGAAAATATTATGAGGAAAACTTGTCTAAAGTTTGCAATTGTTGTTTTTCAATTTCTCCAAAAATAAACACGAGTTATGAAAATGCCAAATGCGAGTTGCTGTGCCACATGTGGCAAGAAACCACCCAAAAATTGACAACGCCTTCGGCCAGGCAGCCAAAATGTTCAAATTTATGCCTTGACTTGGCAGCAGGCTCATTAGAAGCAAGTTGCGGGTGGAAAAGTGAAAAGCATTCCCGCCCCCCAATAGCATTTATAAATTGCTGCCGAAGCAGTTGAAATATTTGACAAGCCAGCAAAAGAGGGCGTGTCACTCTGCCCCCTGTTGGGGCGCACAGCATTGTCTGCGTTTAATTATGGGCACAAATAAATGTCTTTCATTTTGGGTTATGTGGTCGAGCAGGCCGCTCCGTTTGTGCTCCAGAGTTTTAATGAGCTATTGACATTATTATGGGATAAGAAGAAGGGGGTAGATAGCTGTAAATAACCGTCGAGGGCAGTTTGAAGGTGTTGCAGCCAGGCGACAGAGCTTTAAAGACTTACTTAAAAAGTGTAACAATATCTCTGGCAACACCCATATTATCATTTTAGCTATATATTACCACCCCGCCCCCCCACTCTTTGTGAACTTCACCCTTGACTTGAACGCATCGCTGCATTCACATTAACGCCTCAATAATTAAACTCAATTAATGACCCCAAGGTGACCAGTCAACTGCACATCAAAGTTGTTGCAATGCAACGGTTGAATCAAAGCGACAGAGAGACCCGCTGAGTATCCCAAACTCCAAATAAGCCTTCAATGCTGTCAGTTGCTAACAACTTCATTTGTCTTGGTTAAGTTCTTGGGACAAACTCCCAAACACCCAGACCCTTATCATTCAGCGAACCACATGCTGTGTGCTGCTTATCTTGACAGAAAACATTTACAACCAAACAACAAAAAAAAAAGAAGAAAGCATGCAGCCAAACACGTCTTTATCGCACCCAAACACAGCAATTTCCAAATTTTCCCTCGGGCGCATCTTTCTTTTTAAATACTCCTGAGGTAGATTAATCATTGGCCTGTTCGACTTTTGCCCCCTTCATTGATGCTACTACCTGGCTAAGGAGCAACTTCTTCGGAAATCCAATTATAATTGCGCTTATCAAAAATAAGTTTTCGATACTTGCTCCCTTCTGCTTTTGGAGTTCTTTGGGAGTTCTTGTTGTGTCGTCTTCCAATTTGACACCGTCTCTGCCAATTTCGCCAATATGGCAATTTAATCCACACAATCAGTTTAAGGCATCGCCATTTATCTCTTTGGGGAAGGCAGAGCCGTCTGCTGTCCTGTATATCTCCTGTGGTTTTAATGCCTTTTGTTCGGGATTTCCTTCTGCCATCGTCGTCGTCAATTACCTCAAGTTTAATTGAAGGTGAAATTGTGCAAAAAGAAAAGTTGATGTGGTCATGCAGGAGTGAAATGAAAGACGATATTGGAGTGTATATATATGAATATGAGTTATGGGATTAGCTCAGATACTAAACAGTTTGGAAGTGCCACAAAGTCTTCTATTAGCTTCAAGTTAAAGTTGAAGCAAAGTTTCTTATTTCCACCATCATCTTAAGCCAGCAGAATTGCCAGTTTGTTGCATTTAAATAAGCGAGATCATCTAGAACTCGTCTTCACCATTTCTAGAGTTAAGTCTAGAGCTGCCTAGTTCAATGACAAGTCCTGCCTTTATTACACTTAAATTATACATCCGGACAATGCAACCCAAAAGCACCCGCCACCCCAAAAATGGTGTAATAAATGAGCGTACTTTTCTGGGATCGCACTTTTCCTTTCATTTTAGGCAAATAATAAATTTTCTCTTAAAATTCATTTCATTAAACATTTGCCATGAGCTACAACGAAGGACACAAGGACACACAAAGCAAGGCAGCAGGCCAGTCCCGGAAATCTTTTGTTTTGATGCGCCCCATTCTTCTCCGGTCCAAATTAAGCAAGCTGACAATTTTGCTCTCACTCTAAGCTGTATAACAACTTAATGAGCCTGCATAACTTTGCAACAAGAGTCAGCGCAAAAGCCCTATTCCACACTTAAATATAGAAGAATTGGGGAATGGGTTTTTTTGGGGGCACGACTGATACAAAAAAATTTTCGTAAACTTGGCCTGAAGGCATCACAGCTCGACGACGACAACGACGGTAAAAGTCATTATTCAGTGTACTAGAAACTGACTAAAAACCTTCCCCTGGCCCCGCCTTTTCCCACCCATGTGGCAGCCAACACTGCGTGCAAAAAATAATCAACTTTTCCAGGACTGTCACACGTTGTTTTCCAGCCTGGTGGCAAGTTTCGCGCAAAGTTTCGTGCCCGGCGTGGGAGACAACTTCCGTTTTAAGGAAGGAGCACTTGCTTCGGGGGCTCATGTTGGTTGCATATGCCGTATAGCAATGTCCTGGCCATGTCCTAGCTATGTCCTAGCTATGTCCTGGCTATGTCCTGGCCATGTCCTGGCCATGCTCCCTTACAAATGACGCATTAATGAAGTGATTTCGACTTCGCTGTGGGGTTTGAATTTTTGGATTTTCTTTTTGCCCCCAACCCACACCAATCTGAAGCCAGCGCTCATTAACTTCCGTTTGAGGGCGCACATCGAACCCCCTCTAAGCCAAGGCACCCTCTCGCCCCCTCTCAACCCATGCTGCCTAAACCTGTGAGCTGTTTGTTGCTTTATGCAAATGTTGTTCTTGTTATTATTGCTCGAGCTGCGGCTGTTGTTGCTTTTGGTTTTATAGAAAAACACACAGAGTAAACAAACTTTTGGCTCTCTCTTTCTCTCTGTACACTTCTTATATAGTATAAGTACTACGTTCAGAGTTTGGCAGCTTCCCTTGGCTTGTTTGTACATATTTTAATTACGCTCCTCTGATTGGAGTAACATTTGTGAGTGAGGAAACCCGGAAAAACCATCGCAGTCTCAAGCAAAGCGTTGACATTTGTGCCCAGCTGTCGTCTGTCCTTTGCGAAGTCCCGCAATTTTTGGTTGTTCCAAGTGGTTTCCCAGAATTGACATTGTGTGTTTTGTAAAGGGTGTGTGTTCTGAAACACATTTTTAATTTTATTTTCATTTTGACTGGAGTGTGTTTGTTTTATGTGCATAATATTTGAATATTTCAAATTGTAAAAGTGCTTATTTATGCTTTGAGGCTTTTCTATTTACTCACTTGAAACTCGTCCTTTTTCTGAAAAGTGCTCTATGCATTTCTTCTACGCATATGAAGGGAATTTAAGTTTTATTTTTTTTGAAGTTTTGGAAAGTATGCCAAATGGGAAGATTATAATTTTATTACAACTTTCATATCAAAACTATATTCTATTATATACTAATTATGTTCTGAGGACGACTGTAGCTTTGTGGGAAGGCATTCTGGTCTGACACAAGAAACCTTGGGTTCGATTCCCAGTCAAAAAAATCGGTTTATATTTGAAATGGAACAATGATCACCATTCATTGTATATAAATTATGTATAAATCAATAAATATATTCACCAATTATGTACAATAAAAAATAATATAAAATTAATTAAACTTAAGTAACAATAAAAATAAAACTTTCAAGAAATATCATCATGCTTCTTCCTATTTCCGATTCCGAACATAATAAAAATGCAAAAAAGAAATTTTTGTCTGTAAGAAATTCCGAAAAATAAAACAAAATTCTAAACAAAAAACTGTTGTTTTTGAGACAGTGGAATGAGAAGTATTTGCACTTATCTTAAAAAAGGTAGAACGATTAAGATATCACATGAAAACCGGAACACAAAATCAAGATCGATTCGGAATATAAAGTACTCGGAAACGCGAAAACAGACTTGATAATTTTTAAAATTTTAAAAATTTTCATTAAATTTTGTTTTATTTTTAACTTTAATTTCTTTAAAGAATTTGGTAAATTTTATTAAATTTTCTTATTAATTTATTCACATTGAAAGAAATTATTAGCTTAATAGAGCTATCATATTTTGTATTTGTTTAGTACTAGTACTAGTGATAGGATGCTAAATTAAAAAATATCAATACAAATATTATATTCAATAGAAGAATTATATTATATTAAGTATAATTAGCATTTTAGTCCTAGTTTCTTGCCAAGTGCTGAATATTGCAACACTTGACAGCACTTGTTGCCAAGAAATTAGCATTTATTAGGGACAAGTATGTTACAACTCATTCAAGAGGCCAACAAAACAACTCACTAAATAAATTAGCTTCATGAAAATAGGCCAAGCAATAAGGAAAATTGTGAATGTATTCATGCAAGCTGAATATGCCGAATAACAGCAAATCAGAATGAAATTTGAAGTAAGCGAAAGTCAGCAAAGTGTGCTACAGTTTTGTATTGAATTTCATATATAATATATATACATATACATATATATTTTTGGCAGCTGCAACAGCAGCAGGAGCAAAATGAGAATCAACATTGGCAACATGTTGACTTGACAGACGAAGAGCACGACAATTTCCAAGCAATTGACACCCTTTTTCAAATCTGACACTTCTGAAGCTGAAAGTCAACCCTCGCAACGGCTTGCCTAGTTTATAAGGGTAATTTCAATAAATTGAGGCAGCCCCCAACGCAATATTTTTGCATAACGCGAAATCAGATTATATATATATTTATAACTTCTCTTTTTTTTTTGTAGCCAATATGAGTGATTGTTATTTTGTGTGAGGGTGGGTTTTTATGTGCCCAACAGGCTCACACTCTTAAATCAATCAATAAATCGATGTGAAAAAGTCATTACCATAAATTTCAGCAACAGACAATTAACAATTCGACCTCCAATCATCATCAACAATTGGCATAATCCACTCAACGTCACTTAAATTGCCTCATTTTAAATTGTAATAATAAATTTTGATAGCATTAAATGTTATTAAGCGCATATAAAAGACAGGTATATACGCATACGTGTACTATAATATGGCATCAGGGCCTCTGTTAATTGTGCGCTTAATTAAATTTCATCATGCAGGTGTAATAAATATGATTTTCACCCTTTCCTTCAACTCTGACATCTAATTAGATTTTACGTTTTTTATGACCTGTTATTGAACATTGATTGAGATTGTTGGTGTCAAATGCCCAGAGCCACAATTATGCACGCACAACTGAACAAATTCGAACAATTGAAAGGTTCAAGCTATTTATTTGTACAATTTAATAATCAATCGAGTTGAAAATGGAGGACAATATATTTGGCATTTTTTAAACTACTGATTTATATAATTCCAATAATTATTCTTTAGCCTAATTCCAAATGATGAAATGAAGTCCCAATTATGCAGTCTGCTTGATTTGCCTAGTCCGAATTGAGGCAATCTTCCCGGTCTCATTCTAGTCGCAATTGAGGCAATCTTCCCGGTCTCATTCTAGTCCCAAATGAGGCAATCTGATCGATCTGCCTAGTCCCAATGATGCAATCTTCCCGGTCTCATTCTAGTCTCAATTGAGGCAATATGATCGAACTGCCTAGTCCCAATGATGCAAACTACCCGGCGTGGGTAGCTTCTTAGGCTTTGGCTTTCGCTTGGCATCCTTACAATCCTTGGTTTGCTTAGCTGTGCCTGGCTTGGGTTGAGCTGACTTTACAGGTCCTGCGGGTTTGGCAGATCCTGCAGGCTTGGCAGCTCCTGCAGCAGGTTTGGCAGCTCCTGCAGCAGGCTTGGCACCAGGCTTGGCAGCTCCTGCTGCAGGCTTGGCAGCTCCTGCAGCAGGCTTGGCGCCAGCTTTAGGAGCATTCTTTGCAGCTTCTGCAGCCTTTGCAGCATCAGCAGCAGCCTTTGCAATTGCTGCCAGCTTTCTTTTCTGCTCTTCAACCAAATCGATGGGTGGCTGCACCTGACTGCGTGCATCCCTCAGATAGTATGGATGGTTATACAAACGATTGGGTGTCTCAAAAGGTACCTGGGAAGGTGGTGGAGTGCGGCTCACAATCGTATCCGCAAAGCGATGATGGGTAACATGCTTGCGACCTAGCAGAAAATCACGTACAAATTGTAGAAATGGTGCAATATCGCGATGCTTGGGTGGCATTTTTTGTTAAATAAAACTTAATGATTTGACGTTAAGAAAATATATACGAGTAAGGACTAAATACCAAAACAATTTACACAAATCTTATAAAAAAATTTATTAAAATAGAATTTGGGCTGCTGTAGGCAGTTGTTGTGTCAGCGTCGATAAAGCTACAATATAAATGCCTACTTTAATACCTTTTAACTCGAATACTGCGTAAATCAAGTCAGCTTCCTACATTCAATTTCTTCTAAATTTCCATTCCCCATCTTAGCAATAATACCAATTTAATAAGCGTCAATCGCATGACGCATTCAACTGTCAATCAAAATTGCGCAACAAATCTGCGAATTGCGTCAATGAATTTCAATAATGCCACTGAGAAAAAAAATAAAGAAAAAAACAAAAGGCACGCAACGGAAATCCCAGGGGGAAATTGGATGTATAAGAAATGCCAAGTTGACCAGAAATGAAGCGGCATAATGAAATTTTCGCACTCTGTTGCGAAAGACAGTCCAATTGGAATTAATAAAAACAGTTCAATTTCCGATGCCAATCAGCGAGTGCAAAAATCTAGAGAAGAAGTCATCGTACTGCTGACAGTCGGATGCGGCAAGCTTTACTGTACTTTGTATGGCACGTTCTAAGCTGTCAGCTTTGACAGCAGCCGGAAGTCGGTGTGCCGAACGTGTGAGAGATGTTTATCATATGGCGGCGAGAGAGATCCTTGGAACACTGCTCACATTTCATCAGATAAGCAGCTTGTCGAGATTTACGAAATCGAGCTGATTATGTCCTTGTGATTGGCACAAAAACTGGATACTGGGTAGTGTGGGTCGCGTGTCAAAGGGTGGCTGCCCTATCCCGTCTCCTGAATTATGCCTGTATTTACCTTTTGGCTTTGCCAATGCCCTCGAGCTGTGGTGCAGAGGTGGTGCGGTGTTGGGGTGTAGGGTGGTTGGGTGGTTGTTATGCTCAGCGCTTAGCTTCTTGTTCTACAAGGCTATATGGGAAATGCATAAATCAGCTTGACTCCTCTCAATTTGATTCTAATTTACGGTGCACGTTGCGCTGAAATCGTTTGCGATAAGCCCGCGGAGCTAAATATCAGGTTAACAACATTTTTGGGACCGGTTTCAAAACGGAAATTGATTTTCATGAGAAAAAAATGTTGGTTTTTTATAAAAGAATTCACAAATACAGGCATTAAAATCTTGTCATTAGACTAAAGAAGTTGGGTCTTATGGCAACTAAATTGCTGTGATGCATTTTTCTTTAACTACAGTGAAACAAAATTACAATGCTTTGAGAAAAAATTTAAGTTCTTGTATATAATTTTTGGTATTTAAACTTTTTATTTTACGATAAATGATAAGAACATTTTCAGCAATGTTCTTATATCTTCTTAAAATAACTATTTATTATTTTTAAATATTTGAGAGTTATTTATTTGATTATTTCTTTTGATTCTAAAACATATATCAGAATATCTTTTGTACTTCCCTTTTTTTTTATTAATTGTGTAATAACATTTCATTTATCTTTATCGATTGCGATTCCGATCAAATCTTTTGGAATTGGTATTGTTAGCTATTTTGATAAGTTTTGCTTTTGAAAAGTATTCGAATTTATTTTTCAAAAGGACTAACGATTGTTACTCATTTTTCGAATTCAGGTGCAGTAATGGGAACAGACCCGAATATTTAACTAGTAGTTACTAGAAAATATGCTGTACTTTTGTATTGAATAAAACATTATTACATACGCGTACTTAGAAATATACAGCAAACAAATACTTTTGAAAAACCTATTGGAATTTTGATATTGATTACAATTAAATTCGAAAATTGCTTCATTTCGTTTGCTAACTGAAACTTGCACAAATTTATTATACACTGTCTTGCCATATAAGTATTTGTGCATCAAGGGTATTCAAATTAAGGCAAATGAACTTTTAATCAAAACCCCTCATGGTTCTTTTCAAATACAAAATCTCTCCCATCAAATACAATGCAGAATCAGCTTGCAATATTTGTTCTCAGCTGTTATACAGCATTTTTCAGAGCGCATCATATTTCAGTACTCAACAGATTGTGGTAAACTAATTGATATTATTTTTCTAAACAATACGAAATACACTAAAGGGATCTAACGAAAGTGATGAAATCTGTAGTTGTTGTTTTTCTTGTTATTGTATTTGGTGGAAAATGGCACGCACGAACTGTGAAAAAACCTTAAAAATTGACATTCGATCCGCAACTGGCGTGCCCCTGGGAGGGGTGGTGCTTTGGTGGTGCTATTTGGTGGCACACGTGTGGTTGATGTGTTTTTTTGTCGTCTGCTGATTGAACTAATTGGCACGAAATGAATTTGATAGATTTGGAAAATCGATCTTTAGCTTTAACTTTTGTGCAAAGTTCAAGCTGCAAGTGTAATGCGATATGTCAACAGTGTCGTAAGGTTGCAGCAGATTTAAAAAAGAAACAAGAAAAAGGAACTTTGGCGAAAAGTAAAAGTAACGAAGGTCAACATCATCAAAATGTCTGGCTTAACTTGCGGGCAGGACAAATACACACACATGCCACATGCCCCAGGAGCTGTTGCCCAAGTAGTAGCTGCCAGCTGCTGCAAAGGTCGAAGAAGCAGCAGCAGAAGCAGAAGCAGCAGCAAAGTTGTCTCGTAGTGAAAATGATAATGTTAAAGTTTTACAACTTAAGTCGTCAAAGTCAAACACACTCTAGGGAAATTACAAACACATTCGTGACAAGGATGTGAGAATGCCACTTGCCCTGTTCCTGGTACTGTTCTTCTTGCATTTGCTTCTGGGGAGGTCAAGAACTGAGGGTGGCGACTTGGCCAACCTTTTGTCTTATGTGATGATATATACTCGCACCAAGTTTTACCTGCTCAAAATCTTAAGCTGACTATCCGCTGTTGTTGTTATTGTACTTACTGCTTTTATACTCTTTTATACTTTAACAACGCTTCGGGGTGGTATTAGTGTAAAGCTCGCCAGGACACCACTTTGGCTGGCTCAACTTTTTGAGATATACAACAACAAAAAGGAACAACAACATTTGGCTCGCTTGTGTCTGCTTACCCATTAGCATAAATAAAGGCTCTTAGTACGCCCCATAAAGGTGTAAATGCTTCGTATTATTAGCCATGCCAATGTGACAGAGAGAGAGAGGGAAACTGGGAAAACCGCCAACAGTCTTAGCCAGCAGGGACTTTTGCTAGCGCTAAAATTTTATGCTGCTTCAACACATAAAATTTGCTCTCAAGTATTTCATAAAATTTTGTTACGCATCAAAATGAGTTGCATTGGACGGCATGGACTTGACTTTTGTTGTTATTGTTGTTATTGTTCTTGTTGTTGTTGCTGTTGTCTCATCAAATGTAATTTTATTAAATGACTGCCAGAGTTTTGGCTACTTAACTTAGCTGCGAAATTAGCAGTGCGTGTGGGCGTTCTTAAAGTAAACTGACAAGGACAAGGGTTTGCCAATATATGCCCGAATGCACAATTGGGTCAGCTTTAAAAAGTTACATCATGTATCTGCCTGAAATCAAAGAGCATAAAGTTAAATTTAATTTGTAAGAAAAAACGGAGAAAATTAAATCTGTTCGGAATTCCATTACTTTTTTTAAGCAAATACCATGAATTCCGAAAGATTTAGTAGTTATTACTCTGATTTCCGATCGGAATGGTTTCGTTATCTGCTTTTCATACTCTTTTTTTTTAATTTTTTTGAAAAAAAAACAAGAAAAACGAGTATATTTGTGAAATGTCCGTCCGTCCGTCCGTCCGTCCGTCCGTCTGTCCGTCTGTCTGTCTGTCCGTCTGTCTGTCCGTCCGTCTGTATGAACGCAGCTTTTTTCCACAGTTTTGAAGCTAGAGTTACCAAACTTGTTATATATATGTTGATATATACCATATCGTCAAGATCTCTCCCCCACCCCTTTCCAGCAATTGGCAAAAACATGTATCTTCCACAGTTTTACAGCTAGAGTAACCAAATTTGATACAAGGGCTACTTATCACTTCCTCGATTTGTCTGACTAAAAAAAATTGGCCACACCCACTTCCACCTCCACAAATGAGCACAGTCTGTATCTCCCACACCCCTTCAACTGAATCACTAAATTTTGCAAATTTTCTGTTGCCCTATAAAATAGATTGGAAAAGAAAATGTTTGCAACGCCCACCCCCGCCCTTGCAATCGAGCAAGTTTATTTCTCCCAAGCCTGTAGAACTGGCACATCCAAATTTAAAACTTGAAAAATTAAATTTGAAAAATCAAAATCAAAATCAAAAATACAATTGCCACGCCCACTTCTGATCCCGTAAAGAGGATAAAAAAAGAGTATATCGTAGTCGGGTGTATCCTTACCTTAACAGAATGCACAATGTTCAAAATTGTTGCATCAAAGCCAATTTAATATGTGTAAAATCTAGTAGTCAAAATATTTTATTGGATTGTCAATTATAATTCTCAAATGGTTTAAGCGCACACTGAGTGTAGTGCCCGACCAAATCCCTTGAACCGATATATTCATATTTTTACATCTTATTTTACGTCTTATTTTAAAACCTTTATCGTGGCCTCGACTGTATCAACATTAAAGTTGCGATCACTGAATCGCCGCATAAACTTACTTTTATTAAAAACAGATGGAATAGGAGACGGTGCATGCAGGATATCGGTTACCTTAGTCTTCTTATTTCTGCTCAAGAAGCAACATCTCATTTTATTTACTTTATTATATTTATTTTTATTATTTTGTTGCTCTGACAAAAATTGTAAATGGATTGATTGGTGAGATTGCTGCGAGCTCAGAATGTATTTGAAATCTAATTTTTTTTGCTTTAAATTTGATATCAGCTTCCTATTTATTATCAAGTATTTTCTTGCATATATTATTTATCCAATTATTCTATGCTTGCGTTGAAAACGCAATGAAAATATTTCAATACTTAATCAGATTGCTATCTTTTCTCTGATATTAGGACATGGGGTGATTAAAGATTTCTCGGATATTGAGAAACTGGCCTTTAGTTATATATTTTAATTCTTTACAAGCTTTCGAACTTTTATCATTAGTAAATACGAGATTTCTCACTCTGTTGAAAATTGTTTTTGGACATACTTTTATTGAAAAAGAGATGGGATAGGAGATGGAAGATTGAATATTATGCATAAAGTTGTATTTGGCTAGCCAAAACCATTAAGTTGCTTGCCACCGAAATTGGCTATTATGCTGCATTGAGAACACTCACGTTAGCTTTCACATATTCATTTGGTTATATAGAAAGCTTTTAAATATAATATAATAAATGTAATTTAATTTAAATTTTATGAAAAAATTATGTAATTTATTTCTAAGTCAGATGAAAAGTTTTAAAAAAATTGATTTGAATAGTTTGTAATTTGAATTTCCTGCAAAATCTGTAAACTCCTTTTTCCGCATACAAAAAGTAAAAAGATTTCGGAAAAGACCTATAAATGCAGACTAGAGTTACATAAAATCAGAAAAACAAATGATGTAAAGGCCTCTGCTAACCGAATGATCCAGCTAGAGCTTAGTCTGTGATAAAACCTATACCAAACTTTTGTTGACCCATTTATGATAAGCATATTAAAACAAGTATGAATGCTCTAGTCGAGTGTGCCCGACTACGAGACTCCCTGCTCCCAACTTGCATTTCAAGCAGTTCAGCAGCAACACAAGCAAGCAGCGTACTGAACTTGCACAGTGCATGTCAAACTGTTGTTTCTGCCTGCTGAGACAGGGGAAATGAATTCTTCCATAACTTTGGTGCTATTTATCCGATCGTGTTGAAATTTACACATCCGAAAGACATTGATTAAACATATATGTGTACCCAAAATCAAAGCTTTATCTTTAAAATTGTGGCTATGGGAGTCTTTTGCGATTTGCGAGGGTGTGGGTGGGTGCATCCGAAATTTGAAATAAACTTGATCTGCGTATGGTGTAGAGGAACCTACATGCCAAGGTGTCTCTAGCTCTTATAGTCTCCGAGATCTGTGTGTTCATACGGACAGACGGACAGACAGACAGACGGACAGACAGACGGACATGGCTAGTTCGTCCTTGATCCTGATCAAGAATATATATAGTTTATATAGTCGGAAATGGCTCCTTCTGCCTGTTACACACATTTGCAGTACTTTATGACTCCCTTTGTCCCAGTTTTAATGGGAACAGGGAGTAATGATATATTCTTTTAATATTAGCTTTAAAATGAGCAGCTACAGAGATCCGAGTACAGCTCATTTCCATTTTGTTTGAGAACAATTGATAACAGTTTCATTTAGAAAATATAGCTTAAAAACAAAAGTAACAAAAGTGAGCTTAAATTGAACAAAATAAACACAACAAACGAAACAAATAAATAGATCGCTCATCAAAAATGTAATTTAAATGTACAACTCAATATACTCGTAAGTTAACAAAAGTCTTGATACACTACAATGTTCAACAGGAAATTAAAGTCTTAATACACCAACAAAAGCCTTGTAATATCTTCAATAGACTTTGAGTCTTTCAAAGTCAAATTAAAGCTAAATTTGCTTGGAGCAAAGCATCTCCAGATGCCGAGAGCCATAAACACTGCAGGTGCCTATCTATTAGATAGCTATCAAATATACCTATACACAAGTACTATATAAGAAAGAAAAGGCAAATATAATGCCCTCATTAAAATGCGCAAACGTTCTGTTTATGCATCGAAATTGCGTTTGAGTTTGCCTTCATACTCCATCCATTCAAGTGGCGCTTCTCTATTCTATTCATTTTCATTTTGGGTGCTAAATGCACACAGCCTTTATTCATTTCATGCCCACGTTTATTGTTTTCCCAAGTCATTTTCAGGCATCTTATCAATTTGACTCAAAGGCACAGGCGCCAGCTGTTTCTGCTCTTATTTCTGGTCCTACTTCTGCTCCAGCTACCGCTCTTTCTCCTGGCTCTGGCAATAAAAGAGTAACCATTGTTTCCGTTCGCCTGTCATTGATAATGAAGACACCAGCAGCAACATTGTCTTTGGGGTAACGAACGCCTTCCAATCGCAGCGAGAAACACTTCAACTGCCTCTGCCAGTTGGAACGTGACTCTCTTATCAATGCGTCTTACTGTACTATGTTGTATATATATAGTATATTCAGGAGCTCCTCAGGCAGTTAGCTGCCTGTTCTTTGCCGCTATCGCAGCGGCAATTAAAATTTGTAGCTATTGGTAAAATGGCAGACTACTACAATGGGGAGTTAGAGCTTGAATTCGAATTCGATTTCGTTAGCGCATCGTTTGCAAATCATTTTGAAATTGCGTCCCCCCAAAACTTGTAAGACTTGGGGGTGACTACTTCACCCCACTATTTCTGCCACCCACCCCCACTTTTAGCCTCATTTTTCACAGTGACAGCGCAATGGGCGTTAATTGCGTGGGTTTGGTTTGGTTTCAGGTTAAGATAAGCGCGCGTGATTTTTCTACGAGTTTTTCACCCAGCGGGCACAAAACGCACTTTGTTCGAGGGGAGCTTGACTTCTTATACGAATTATAGAAGGCACAATTCATATATATTTTTTATTTTTCTTCTACTCAAAGTATTCGAAAATGGATTTTGCATTTTAGGGCGTGCCGCTGGCCCAGCGATAAGAGCGCAGAGGGGCAGGAGGTCAAAGTATATTTTTCTGAATTGGCAAAACGTGCAGCAAATGGCTTAATTACGCCTCAAGAGTGAACTTTGATCTTGACTTTTGTTAGGTAGAGTGCTCAAGCCGTTGAATGAGCTAAAGTTCAAATTTAAGATAGACATACGCAATGTATTTTGAAATGAGCAGCAAATTGGGAGTTTGCTTAGAGAACTTAAATTTTAAAATTGTAATTTTTTAACTTAATTAGTTTAATTTTATCAAATTTATTTGTAATATAGAAATATAAGGCAGTGTTTATACTAAGCTTTATTATAGCTTTGAATTTTGACAATTGTCTGGTAGTTATGAACTGTTTGCATAGCAAGGCAGAAAATATGCACTCTTAAGCATAGCTACTTATGACTTACTAAACTAATAACGCACAATTTGTACATATTAATGCATCATTTATGTTATTTATGCATAATTTTTACATTTTAATACATGTTTTATGATTAATTAAGCATACACTCAGTTTTGAACTCATGACTAGTTATTTTGCTCATAAATCATGCCTAAAATACATGAATTCAGCATAGAATTTACTCAGTGCGAATGGTATGTTTGCCAAGTTTATAAGAAATGTCTGAGCTGAAACGATTTTTTGATCAATATTTTAAATAACATATTAATTTTTAAAAATATATATATATCTACTTTTTTGTGTTCGAAATTTTTACAAAATTTTATCAATTTAATTACATTTATCTTCTATGTTGAAGCTGCCTTAAAAGGTAACTCTAAGCCAAATGCTTTTGTCTAGAGCACTTTTAATTGTTGTTTTTTTTATGCCTGCCTTTCTTAAATTGATCAATTTTTTACTGACCAAAAAACCACATTCCCAACACACATACACACATACACACACACACGCAGACAGATGTGTGTGGGCGTGTAAATGTTGGCATCCACCTGCATTTAAATGCGCATATTTCACAGTAAACATGACTTGACAACATGCCAGCCTTTTTCGCATGGTCTAAATATGTAAACAAATAGTTTTGACAATTGCCAAGTGGGGCATAGCAGGACACAGCAGGAGTAGCACGGAGTAGTGCTCAACTACACACATATGTATGTATATGCATATAGAGGTCGTAGCACAGAGAGAAAGAGAGCCATCCAGTCGACTGGCAGCATGTTGTGGCATGCGGTTGTTGTGCAACGGCAACAACTTTTGCAACATGCAGCCAACGAACCAGACGACTCAACTCGACTCTGGCTCTGCCTCTGCCTGGCTGGATAAATAAACGAGGCCTTAAATCGAACTTTGTACACGGCTCGCCTCGTTGCTGTATTGTTATGGCTTGTTCCGGGTCGGGGTTACAGGGCCAGAACCATACAGTCAGAGTCGGAAGCGAAGGTAGCTGCTGCCGTCTCGTTTGAGGTTAACATAATTTAAGCTCGCCACCCAAGCGGCTCTAACGACACACAGGCCAGCTAACTGCCTGGCCATTTAACATGTTGCCAACATGCGTGGCAATTTCGCAAATTATAAATTTTCCACCTGCGCAATATGCTGCATGCCTGGCAATATTGAGAGGGCGCAAAAGGCCAAAGCCACCGCCCACATAACTGTTGTTTAAACTTTTAAGCGCACACACTTCCTGCCAACAGCAACAACGACAACTATCCGACAATTGATCGTTGTTTCCGTTATGTTGTTGTGGGTCTCGACTCGACTAGATTCGACTTGGCTGCTGTCTGCCAGCTGAAATTAAGTCGACAACGAGACACAACACAACACAACATAAAACTTCACTACACAGCACACAACACATTGCATGGAAACATAAATAAATAAAGCTGTCTTTTGTTAACAAATAGTTGGCAATACTTTTTGCCGTGTACAACATGGCGTATGACGCATGTTTGGCAACGTTTTATTGCAACTCCGCATTCAACGCAAAAGTTGTGGTTAAAGTTATGCGTAACATTGTTCAACAAAATCATAAATATGAAACTTTTTAATATGTCGATTAAAGTGAAGCATGTTGTTTGAGGTGTGAAATATTTTTCAACAAATTTTAAATTTATACAAAAATTCCCCAGCTGCATTCAACTATCGCCTACATAAACCAATTTACACACAATTTATACAAATGTTCAAATTTGAAATGAAATTTACTGAGAAACATGGTCCATCAATATACGGATGCATACATATATATTTCAAACTGACCCTCGTTTCAAGCAAAATTTGCATTGAACAAAATCGGAAAATGGCAGCAATTTGCGTAAGAGCAAATTAAATATTGTAGCTGTAAAATAAATCTGATATGCAATATATAGACGAAGCCAAAGTGCAAAGGACAACAGAACAGAACAGTACAGAACAGAACAGTACAGAACAGGACAATCGAGTTGAGGATGCTGCCTCCGTCTACCGGACTGGACTGCATAAACAACAAGGACTACAGAGAAAAATGTATATAAACAATATGCAAAACATGATAAAGACGTGGGCTGACTGAAAAGACTGAAGGACTGTGAAGCGACCTTAGGGCGATTGCAAGGAAATATCAAGTATACGCACTGTGTGTGGCTACGCTTTAGTTACCATTCATGACTTTGCATACCACTTGTAACATATAATACTGTAGAACTGGCAGGAATTCGTAACAAGGTCAACATTCTGCAACATGTTGGCCATCAATTTAACATCAAATGGCCATAAATCTTTATACAACATGCGAGCGCGTGTTTTCCAAATAAAATATTGAATAAAAGCTGCTAAATAAATATTTAATATACATAAGCGACATAAACATCAACAACAAGAGCTGCATGTCAAATATTGAAATAAACACACAGCCAATAAAAAAACAAGAAAAACAAAAAACAGAAAACGAAAACAAAACAAAACAAATTTCCTGGGGTGGAAAACAGAACACAGAATTTATATGTCTCAATGGCGACATCAATTTGCATTAAATAAACGCAATGGTAGCTAAATTAGAGCAAACGCTCCCTATACACTTTGATTGACGTTGCATCAATATCAATCGAAATGTCAACAGTCGACTATATATACATATATAAGATACTTGTACATATAGTATTTATGTATATATTTCGCATTTAAAAGCTTTTCTCTGCTTCTACTTTTAAGTGCTGCTTTTTTCATATAATGTTTGTCTTTGTCTTCTGTTTGCTCGTCGCGACGAAGATGACAAAGTTAAAATATTATACTGAGCATGGAATTCATTAAAAAAATATCGAAATAAAGTATTCAAATTGTGGATACAGCCTGTGCAAATGCAGACAGTTAGGTAGGTAAACTTCAGTCTGGCCATCAAATAATCAATAATATTGTTTTTGGCATTTTGATGGTATCATGATTCCAATTTGTGACTTCAAGAAATTGACTTCACAAAAACAATTCCTCCATCTGGGAGAAGGGATGGGATGGAAAAGAAAATGGTGCTCCTTAATTTTGAATTGCTATAGTTTAGTCAATATTGATCCGATTTCCATTCGAAATGTCTTTCTGATCAAGATTTTACATATAGTACATTGATTTTGCATTTCAAAATGTATTCATTTCCGAAAACAATCCTAGTCGAATTTTCTACGAAAATGGCCTTTTCCTTTCCACACTTTCTTTTCCACATTTCACTTCATTCAAATTATTATGAGGTAAAACCTTTTTGAAAATAAATAAAAGAAAAGGCTTGATTCCAAAACTAAATACATATGCATACATACTCTTTTTACCCATTGTGTTAAGCCGAGCACAATAACTTTTATTAAAATAAATATTATTGATTTTTGAATAAAACTCAATTAAAATGAATTTACCCAGCATTTATCCTTATTAAAACAAGCCTGAAATAACTTCATATTCATATTGATAAATGTCTATTTCTTTAAGGTAATCCTTCAAAACTCTTATTATATTTAACTACTGCATAAAACTATACAAGCTTTATCAACTATACATTTTCAAAGTATTTACCTCTTAAATCCATTTACCAAAGTCCTGACCAAACATTTTTGTGGATTTCCTTCAGCAATTCAAACACTTGAAAAATTTACACAATCAAAATTAATGCAACTGTCATGTTTTTGGGCCCCTTCCTTCTCATCCCGGCAGCACATCACTCGAAATGAATTTAGCGTTAAATGCAAATACACTTTAGAATTGTAGCCGGCCGCATCAGGAAAGAGCCCCTGCCCCCTCCACGCTCATGGCACAACGCCTGATATATATCCACATTACTTTTCCCTGACTGATTGTATGTTTTAAATTCTAGCAGTATGTTCACTATATATAATACTGGCTTATTATAGTCTTGACTGAACAATATTGTTTAATTGAGCAATAAAAATCTGGCTTCAATATATTTCTTTCCAACTTCTCCGAAAATCCTCTCAAAAACTTCAAAAAATTCTTTGCAATTTTTAATTTATTTTTATCGATTTTTTGAACAACAGCTGATTTTAAAGATAATGTTATGCATAACAGAAACTTTATTTAAAAAAAAAAAATAGCGGGTTTTAACAAAAATATGTAAAGCCTCTTTTAGAAAAATGTTAAGCACAAATACAAAATCGAGGCAGACAATTCCAGAAAAAATGACGCTTGTAAATTTTTGCAATTTTTTCAAATAAATTTCTTTAATTTAAAAAAAAAAAACAGAAAAAAAAGTGTATTGCGTTTGTGAAATGTCCGTCTGTCCGTCCGTCTGTCCGTCTGTCTGCATGAACGCAGGTTTTTTCCACAATTTTGAAGCTAGAGCAACCTAACTTGGCATACACGTTGGTATATACCATAGGCAGACAAAGTGTCAAGATCTCTCCCCCACCCGCACCCCTTTTCCCACAAACCGCCAAAACCTATATCTCCCACAATTTTTATAGCTAGAGTAACCAAATTTAGTATAAGGGCCACTTATCACATCCTTGATTGATCTGACTAAAAAAAATTTTGCCACGCCCAACCCCGCCCTTGCAATTGAGTTGTGTTTGTTTTCCCAAACCTGTAGAAATGGCCCAACCAAATTTAAAATGATGGCACAACTTGAAAGATTTGAGCAAAAATACAATTACCACTTCTGACCCTGCAGAGAGGCGAAAAAAAGAGAATATCGCAGTCGGGTGCACTCAACTGCAACGTTCTTACTTGTTAATTTCAAAAATCACTGTAAAATATGCAAAATTCATGAAAAAATTTCAAAATCTGATCGGCAATAATTTCTGATTTATATTTATCGAATCTGTTAGCTTGATTGCAAAACTCAAATTTTTGGTGCAATGTATGAACCAGTTCATAATAATTCCATCACATGCTCGAATTCATGTAAATACATATACATAGATTGTTTTTATGATAAAATTAAAATTTTATTTATATTTATGTATATAAATATGTACATTTCTAAATATAATTTAATTTTTGTGTTCATTTATTTCGTCTAGCTGGAAAAACTTCGGATGGGATTCATTTGAATCTTTGTTATTTTTAGCATATTTATTAGTTGTTTTTGTGTGTGTAGTATGACAGCGACAGCGTAATTGTGAGTGTGTCGTGTGTACAGCCAAGTTGTGTGTGTATGTATGTGGTACAAGGTTAAAAAGGCTAAGCCTGTAAACGATTTGTGTGTGTGGAAGAATTCAAAGTGTTGCTTGACCATCGCCCGTGTCATCGTAATGATTTTCCTTTATAGTTTCCACAGGCAAAAAGCGCCGTTTTGTCACAGAACGGAGAAGCGACCAGTGTAGTAAATTCAATGCCAGAAGCACAGTGCCATTAAAATATAATAGTAACATACTATTTGGATACAACGACCACAGAAGCATTATTTTGAACACTACCATTCGGCCAAGAACAAACGTATTCCAAAAAACCAGCATATCAGTACATATGTTATGAAATCGTTGCTAGAGATTGGAGTTCAAATTAGTAAAGAGTTAAGATTAAAAACAAATGCTTACTCCGAATATTTTTGGTAACAGCAGATAAATATTCAATATGACATTCAGCTCTAACATGCATTGCGGAAACTCATGATATACATGATATTGTTCTTCTTGCGGTGCTTTAGGTGGAAGGTTCGAGCGAAAAAATGGAAGAAATTTCCAGAGATTTTCGATTTCAACTTCTTCAATGCTCTCTAAACAGATTTGGAAGAGAACGTTAGTTTGAAACTGATTTTGTTTGATTGCTATAAGCTTACCATCAATAATGCGTTGAACGTCCTTCATCGCGAAGCTGACCATTACGTTGTATAGAAATAGATTAAAGCCAGTTAAATTAAACATTTCGGTTTTTTTTATAAATATTATAAGTTCTGCCTACAAAATATATAAATATACAATGGCTAAACACACGGCATTCTATTCTTAACAATTTTTATAATTGCATACAATTTCACGGCATGCTATGCCTAACAATTTTCTTAATTTCATATGTCTGTTTTCATATAATATCTGATCAAAATTGACCAGATAACGGCAAATATTTAAATTTATTTAATCTATTATGAAATGGTTTTGAAGTTATTAATTTTAGTTTAAAGAAATTTACTGTAGGGTAATTAGATACAATGGCAAGCATCTTTTTTGCGATCTCTACTCGACGTTTTTTTTGCAAAAAGTTCAGGTCTTTTGGTACGAATCACTGCGAAGCATTTCATATCCAAAACATTAGCCAATATGTGCTAAGTCGAACGATAAGAGATGTGTGTTTCTGCTTTCTTTCATATGCCGACACGACGATTTTCGAGCACAATTTCTATTATTGCCCTTAACGGAGGTGGATGGACGACTTGCATAAGGCAAGCTTTCACGTCCCTCACTGAATGCTTTATGGCACTCAAATACTTGCGTTCTCGATGGTGTAAAGATCTCAAAATACATTTGCAAAATTTTCGATGTCGTTATTCCAGTTGAAACAGAAAATTTGAAGCCAAGTCGTTGTTCAACTTTTTTTTACATTTAAAAATTGCCACACAAATAAACAGCTGTCGTAAATAAACAGCTGTCAACCATAGACTAATATTCGCATCTTTCTAAAACTTGGCATGGATGTCATTAAAACTGACTGCCCACTTTTGATAAAAAAAATCACCGATTTGGTTTACGCGCGCAGCTTAAATCCACCAGTCCGGGTCAATTTTTATCATTCATTCATTTGTAAATAGAGCTGTCCTTTCGTTCGGAGTACGTTCAATTGAATGGGTAATCAAAATGAACTAGTGAGCTAATTCAGTAGTTCATAAACGATACAGAATGTCATAAAATTCACTTGTATTTTATATAATGTCATAAAATATTTTCAAAATAGTAAAATTTAGCTGGCGTGGGTTCAATGTTCATTTACAAAATAATAATTGTTTTTGTTTTCCACCAATATTTTTTTTGACTACTCGTCGGTAGCCATCTTTAGGTCATATATTTTGAACACGTCTGCTCTGCGTGGCATGGAGTTGTCAAAGAAAAGGTTTTATAACGATCATTATAATGATCATTGAAAACAATATGACGAACTGCATAAAATGCCCGCTGTCGTTCATGAAAGATGATCAATTGAACGAACGGCAAAAATGAACGACTACACGTTTTCATCAAATTGACTTTAATCTGCTACTGATCATTCAACTGTTGATTCAACAGTTCCTTGAAGAGACTGGCAATGCTGCCATTTGGTTGTCACAGTGACAACTCTGACTGTGACAAGGAAATATCTGTTTCAAATACCGGGGACATATATCGGTGGCAGTGATTTTTGTAATTTGACTTGCAAATCATGAGATACATTTTGGTTACTAAGGAGTCCACATAACGTATAAACGTAAAAATTGGTTTGACAATTAATACAGTGTTTTTTTAAATATATTATTATTGTTGTTTTACAGATGTGTTAGGTATTGTGAATGGTATAAGTTATACCGTATAACAGATATTTAGTCACAATATATCTGCTAATTTCAGTGACATCTGTGAAAAACATCTGTTTGCGCATCTCTAATTTTCTTGTTCTGCTTCCGCTCTCATTCTTAAGCTGTTATCGATCATTCAACACTTAACAGCAGTCTGTTACGCTTAACAGTGCTGTTCCGCTTAACAGTTCCGTTATTTATTGCGAGCCAAAAGTGAAAATTTGCCAAATTGAGATAACGTAATATGATTTAAATATAAAGTGCTTTAATTTAATTGTAAAGTGAAAATGCGGCTTAAACAGTAAAACCAAACTCATTAACAACAACAAGGCGACTGTTTTCTGTGCGTACATCGTTGTCAAATTACCAAAATGTCCTCTTGCGCAATTTTGTGGACATTGGAAATCGCTTTGATTGAACCGCAGATGCCAAGCAGACAACAACAACAATAAGAGATACACACACACTACAATGGTCGCACACACATAAAACAAACAGGCCATCATCATGTACTCTCAATGAGTGTCCTCTGCTGTCCACTGCCCAATATCCAATTGGCCACAGCTCCAAATCCACTTGCTATTGCAGCTGTAAATGCGAAATGCGAATTTCGCTCCGATGCACTTACACGCATCCCAGCTTCAGTTCAATGTGTAAATTGTCCATGCGGATGCCAATGCGGATTGTAGGATTGGAGTATTGGGGTATTGGTGTATTTTACATTGGGCATTGGTTTTATGTCGCTTTCGCCCCAATGGAGCTGCATTTTACTGCCCTGCTAATCTCTGAGTGATGCGTTGCGATGCGAAGTAAAAGCGAAAGCAACCTGCGATCAGGGCTGGGGGAACGGGGTGCGGAGAGAGGATTGAACGGTTTGTCGGCCCAGCAAGTTGACTTTGAAAATCAATTAACAACATCAAACAGACACTGAACGCTGGCTGATGTGGACAGCTGTCGGCTCAGGGAACTGCAACTGCACCCCAACCACCCACAACCTCGTAAGTGTGTAAATTGCAACTGTAAATCAAATATGACAACGCAGGCGATGCAAAATTTGCATATGTGTCAGTCACATTAATTGTCCGCGGTAGCCCTGGCCATGGACGGGGCATAGAGGGGGCGTATTTTATTGTTGTGTTAATGAGTGTGCATAGCATATTGCCGTGTGCACTTCTCCCTGTCCAAGCTACAGCAGGAGCATGTTCTTCTACTATGGACACTGCAATTTGCTGATGTGACATAAAAATATGTTGCCATAAGGCAGATGCTGTGTGTGAACGAAAATTTTAATTAATTATATATACAAGTTGCTAATATGGCGATTTTTTTTCTTAATTGGCGATTAATTGCACAAATTATGAATAGTTGTGCAAGTTGAAAAGGCGAAATTAAAGAAATGCATAAATGAATAGACGAGTCGACACATGTCCATCTGTCCATTTATGAGCCAAATAGTCTCTCAGTTTTAGGGCTATCTTGGTAAAACTTGGCACAGATCCTTTAAAAACATATGTTTGTCAGAATCGGCCTGATCGGACCACTATCATATAGCTGAAATAGGAACAATCGATTGAAAAATAAATTTTTGTATGAAAACTTTTTAGTTTTTCAAGATATATCAACCATATTTACCTATTCTGTGTTTCAGTATATTTTCGACATGCTAAACAAATATTCTTAAGATCAGACGCCTATAACCTATAGCTTCTATAGAAATAATCTGTTGAAAAACTATTTTTTGTCCTAAAAACTTTTTTGTTTTTCAAGATAACTCAAACAAACTCATTAAACAGTTTATACATGATGACAAAATTTTATCGAAATCGGACTT
Organism: Hirtodrosophila cameraria; assembly: GCA_949708635.1. Classification (NCBI taxonomy): domain Eukaryota; kingdom Metazoa; phylum Arthropoda; class Insecta; order Diptera; family Drosophilidae; genus Hirtodrosophila; species Hirtodrosophila cameraria. The sequence goes on along the minus strand of OX453091.1, from coordinate 3,958,375 downwards.
CTATGTCTATATCTAGCTGCCATAGGAACGATCGGTTGAAAATATGTTTCTGTGTGTAAAACTTTTGTGTTTTTCAAGATAACTCAACCAAACTCATTATATCTAAATTGTAGCACGTTCTACACATTTTTAACCACATTTTATTAAAATCGGATCACTGTATCTTATAGTTGCCATATCTTTTCTGCAAGTTTATATATTTTCGGCACACCTAAGATAACATTTCTTTCTTGTTTTTTTTTTATAAATTTAAGATTTTCTCCAATACCGCATAAAAAGTAAGTAAGCAGTTTTGATTTCTGTATTGCATACATCAAAACTAAAACTAGACGTTGAAATTTAAAGCTTTTAAAGTTGAAACTGTTAAAAGTTATGGTTTTTGTAAAATTTCTAGTCTAATTTTGGAGCGTGCAACACCGCTGCTACTTTCTGGAGAATTCTACTTTCAAAAGGTTCTAATTTCTGAGTAACCACTGCATGCAAAAGTCTTTGCTGTCTCAAATCTTAACTAAATCAAAATCAAAAGTTCTTTTCTTATTATATTTTCTTTACAGACAGAGCACAAAGCATTTCAGGTGAATGACCACTCATTGAAGAAAAACATTTGCAACTTTTCTAATTAAACGAGCAACAACTTTACTCAAACAACTTAATGAACTTGAAACGACAAACAAACAAACAAACAAACAAACACACAAATACATACAATATACATTCCCATTGCTAAAATTCAGACACAAACCTAATAAAATTATATTTATCCAACAAAAATCTGGAAGCCACAAGTGCACAATGCGAAAAACTGCATAGAAATTTATGAGCACGTAGCTGACATAAAATGTGTCGAGTTGAGTTTTTGATGGGGAAAGGAAAAGGGGCACAGCTGTGTGGCAACCCCAACGCAATTTTGCATGCAACTCGCCACTTCTCTAGCATGACGTGATAATTTACTTAACTGCCTATGCCTTCAACTCCTCCCCTGCCGCGCCTACAAACTGCGACTACAAACTGCGACTTCTTCTCAAATCAGAGAGACAATTTACAAGCGGCAAACATAAAATTTTATGATGTCTAGGCCATAATTATGCGCGATTTGTTTCAGAGTTGGAGTTGGATATGTTGTCTATGCAGTTATTTAGCTAGTTTATCAGCGACAATTTTAATGCGCAATTTATGGGTTGATCTCTTGTCAGGGAAACAGTCCAATTTGGGCTTTGAATATTTATATTCTTCTCAAACCTAGTTCATAAAAGTTTATTAAAACGTGCCAACTAAGCAGCTGCAAACGTTTTAAGCCTCAAAATGACATTGGGGTTTGTAATTGGAACAATAATAGTAAATGTTAAAGCAGCTAATTTGATTTAGGCGTGAGCTGACTGAGATATATTTTCGATGCTTCTTTAATTCTTAATCTTGATGTTGGCAAAAAACAAGTTGGAATGCTCTAACCGAGTGTGCCCGACTACAAAACACTCTGTACTCAACTCGACAAACAGAAGGATATTTCCCAAATCGACTCAGCTGTTGATACTGATTAAGTCAATACATATTTTATAAAGTCGGAGGTGCCTTATTTCGCTTTTTACATTCTTCTTAGTTTTTTACGCCCTAGGACTGTAAAAACACATCGATTAATCGATGTTTTGAGTATTAAATATAAAAGTGTATCAGAAAACGTTATTTTTTTGGGTCAAAGACAAAACAAATCAAATCAAATATAATACAAAATTTGAATTAGTAATAAAAATAGCAAAACAATTAATATAACTTGTATAACTATAATAATCAAATTAAGTCAATAATAAGTTTTAAAAATTTTGAAATATGTCAACTAGGTTAAGAAGGTAAATGAATTATTTGTTCAACAAAGTGTATTGTGTCAGTGACTAGTGTATCATATAATAATCCATGTAGCACTAGGAAAGAAGTAACTGAATAATAATTTTCACAAAATTTTCAAATTTAATCGATCTTGAATTCCTTAAATATTTGTATATCATATATATACTTATTGATCATAACTTAAGGTGTAAAAAAAAGTTTTGCATAAATTACAAAAAAAGTTATTTTTGTTAAGTTTTCGACACATTGATTTATTCTATAGGATTAATCGAAATACCTTCGATTGTAAAATCGTAATATCGATTTTATAATGGTTATATACATCCCTTATACTCCTTTTACTCATTTGTTAATTCTTAAGTTTTCGCCCGATCAATTATTCGATTTAAAATTCGATTAATCGAAATACTTCGATTGTAGTATTGTTAGATTGATAATCATAGCAATCGATTATATCATGCTTATTTTCATTCCTCTTACAACCTTTTACCCACTTCTAATAAGCACAGGGTGTAAAAAGTATCCTGACAAACAATGTCTGACCTAAGCAGCTAACTGCAATTAAACCCGAACCGCATTATCGCTTTCTTTCTCATTCTGCTTATCACACTGTTTATGTGCTAAGCACTTGACTTGGTTGGGTGGTGGGGGGGGAGTTGGTGAACATGTCCCGACATGTCTGCGGTATGTGGAAAGCATTGCCCATAAGACCTTTCATTTGGTGCAATCTTTTCTGGGTGGCTAGACGCCATTAGACGGACACAACGCCACAAATAGCTTAGCTGAGCTGAGCTGTCGAGCTGTTCTGTGGTGATAACTGGGAATTAATTAAACGCCACGGCGAATTAAATTAAAATAAAACCGCAAAGTCTCGCACACTGCTGCTATCAAATGGACTATACAGAGGCTATTAATAATGGCATTAGCAACTGATAGATTTAAAGCAAACTTTAAGAGCAACCCACTCAACAGACATGCAGACAAGAGACAACGTTTTTGCCTCTGTAACGATTTCATGGCTCTGTGGATTCAACTCCAACTTTGACGTCTGCTGTTTCCGCTGCTGTTTTTTGCATTCATTGAAAATGGCATAACAATAAATGTGCTCCAACCCCAAAGACGACAACAAAAAGAACAACAAAGCGAAAAGCTCCACGTCTAAAAAAAAGAGGTCTAAAAAGGGTCTTCTGGCGTTGGAACCGAACTGAAACGAAACAATTGCAGCAAAATGCAACTCTGGCTGCGACTTTTCACTTCCGCCTGCACTAAAAGTTTAAATTCATTTCCGTTTGGGGCTTAGATTTTTGCGAAAAATTAATTAGAAGTTGCACAAACACGCGAAGTACTTTCAGTTCAGCCGTTATCTTTGAGTTCGATGCCAAAAGGATTTGTTTGTTTTGCTTTTGTTTTTGCTTTTGTTTTCTAGCGCTGCTTTTCTGGCACGTCCTTTCGACTTTTATTTCCTGTCATTTGTGTGCTAATCTTGGCTATGCCATTTGCCCTAACTGCGCTTTAATAGTGCGACAATTTGTTGGATCATTTTCTCAGAAAAGATTTCAGCTAAACTGCTTTTTATTTTAACAAAATTTGTTTTTCCCAAGTGTTTTTCAATTGCTATTTAAGCTCACCTGCAGCACAGTTGAAGTATCGCGTTTTCCTCTGCCCATTTTCCAGCATGTAATTAGTAGCAATTAATTAAGATTAACATTTGATAGGTCTCACCCATTACGTGTGGGCAACAATGTCTAAGTTTAGGGTTTGAGTACTACGAGTAATGTGTCGACTAACTGCGAGTAGACAGACAAATTTTCCCACATAGGTTACAGAACAGCTGACAAAGATAAATTGCTGCATTGCTGCTGCATGCACGTCGTTTCAGTACACTGAGAAAATATTTATAGCTAGTTCAAAACCTATTTATTTATTTATAAATTTTTGTTTCTTATCATTGCAGGCCTCAAAGAGCCTAATTTGGATAGGCATACTAGCAAAGGTAATTCTAGAAAAATATTTATTTTGTTTTATTAAAGCCATTAGATAATTTTCGTTCAAAAACTAATTAAATACAAATTGTTAAAATAATGGCAAACCAAAAATGTTGTTGCTCAAAGAAGGCCACAAGTTAACCTAAACTTTACCCACACAGAGTCAACCACAATAACTATAAATTCCCAGGACCAGAAACCGAGAAACCGCCTGGATGAAAACCCTTTGCGAAGAACCATAAACCAGGCAGCCTCTTTAAAACGCAATCAAGCTGAAAATTAATTAAAATTTTAAGCGGGATATGAAAATAATGTGCAGCCGAAAGAAATTACACTGGCAAACACACAGCACAAGGCCAAATAAGAACAGCTCACTCAATACCCCAAAAAACATACAAAACTCCATTTCATGACTCCCAAACACCCCCTCCATACCAAAGTAGCGTTTAATTTAAAGCTCACTTGTTACATTTTTAGACGCTTGAGTTCGACATCGTTTCCGAGAGTCAGCGTCTCAGAGTCTCCGAGTCTCAGTCCTTATTCCATTTCTAGTTTGTGACTCCTTCGTCGTCGTCACAGTTGGTAGTCGTCTCGATTTCATTAAAAATGTTTTTATGCTCACATTATCCTTTTACTTTAGCATTCCCAACGTTCACGTCTCGCTGTTTTAGTGAGCAATTTAATTTGGCTATGAAACGGCAGCCGCATCCTTGACACTTTCGCTTTTCCACCTCCTTTTTCCTGCTTTTACGTTTACCTTTACTTTTACCCCTTCGCAAATGGCATGTTTTAAGCAGCTTAAGCTTGTCGTTGACGTTCTTGTATTTTGTTGTTGTTGTTGTTGGTGTTAAAGGGCTCATAATTTCACGCTCAGCGCACACACGCGTCGTCCTTCTCGTCCTTGGTGCACCTGTGTGCCTCTGCCTATTTCACTCCGAGTACCACTCGTTCCTTACCTTGAAGTGAAGTGTGTTTCCCACTGTGTGTTTTGTGTGTGCGTGTGCAGCCACAATTTTCACCAACATTTTGCGCTTCTTTTGGCTTTGAGTTTTTCCTTTCTCAGGTCAGAGAGAAGACATCACTTCAAATCCAATAAACTTAAGTGCGCTCTGGCTCTTGCGCTTGTTGTTGGCCTTGTTCTGCTTGGATTTTGGTCTTGGCTTCTTGGCATTGCATGCCACACGATCCTTTTTTTTGTAGGGTCCTTCTCACTGTTACAATTGATGCACTACAGTTCAGGCATACTGCACATTCATCTGCAGCTTTTAAATGTGTTTTGAAATGTTATACGATTTCGCAATTAATACCCTTGCACATGGTATTATAGTATTGTCCAGTTATAACATATGTAACGCATTGAAGAAAATGTCACAAAGCACTTATAAGTATTCTTGATCTCTTTAAAACTTTGAAACTTGGAAGAATTCTTTAAACTAGTTTTGGTATTCGCAATCGATTAAATTTCACGACATAATTTCGAAATTCAAGTCAATTATCTAAAAAAAAAGACGACCAGAATAATATTTTTCTAATTCAATAAAATTTAAATGCAAAACCAATCATACGGTTGGTTTGAAAACTCTAGTAAAATTTTTAGAGATTTTGTTAAAAACACCACCAAAATAAATTTTTAAAATTAAAGTTATATTTTTAATAGAAATAAAAATGTTTTTCAGAACTGGCTGCACTATAATTTAAAACAAGTAAGAATACTCTAGTCGAGTTTGCCCGACTACGAGACTCCCTGCTCCCAACTTGCATTTCAAGCAGTTCAGCGGCAACACAAGCAAGCAGCGTACTCAACTTGCACAGTGCATGTCAAACTGTTGTTTCTGCCTGCTGAGACAGGGGAAATAAGTTTTTCCATAACTTTGGTGCTATTTATCCGATCGTGTTGAAATTTACACATCCGAAAGACATTGATTAAACATACATGTGTACCAAAAATTAAAGCTCTATCTTTAAAATTGTGGCTGTGGGAGTCTTTTGCGATTTGCGGGGGTGCGGGGGGGTGCATCCGAAATTTGAAATAAACTTGATCTGCGTATGGTATACAGGAACCTACATGCCAAGTTTGGTGTCTCTAGCTTATGTAGTCTCCGAGATCTGTGTGTTCATACGGACAGACGGACAGACGGACAGACAGACGGACATGGCTAGATCGTCACGGCTGTTGATGCTGATCAAGAATATATATAGTTTATATAGTCGGAAATGCTTCCTTCTGCCTGTTACACACATTTGCAGTACTTTATAACTCCCTTTTTCCCATTTTTAATGGGAACAGGGAGTAAAAAAATATTTTACTTCTTTAGGTTATTAATTTTACATTTTACAGAAATCATATTAAATCAAGTAAGAATGCTCTAGTCGAGTGTGCCCGACTATGAGACTCTTTGCTCCCAGCAGCGCCAGCACAAGCAAGCAGCGCACTTAGCTTATCCAGTGCCTGTCAAACTGCTGTTTCTGCCTGCTGAGACGAGGGAAATAGATTCTTCTGTAATGTTGGCTGTGGGAGCTTGCGATTTGCGGGGGTGCTGGGGGGTGCATTCGAAATTTGAAATAAACTTTGAATTCGGTCGAGTTTTGATAAAGTTATGGGAATACTACTTTCACTAGAAGGAAAAGGTGATCAAGACCAGACAAGACCGGGTTACATCAGCAGTTGCTTTATATAGCTTAATAAAATTTGATAAAAATCGAGTATATCCTATAACTATCATACGAACTATCGGTTGAAAACTAAGTTTTGGTACTAGAAAATGTTAGGAAAGGGTATTTACGGATCTTTAAATGGCTTATCTTCCTTTTATATTTGATAAATGCAACAAAACTGCAACATGAACTCAGTTTACTTCTTTTATTTATTTATCTTTTCACTTTTCTCGCCATTTCCGTTGTCTTTATTAGATTTTGATGAATGTTTTGATTTGACTTTGTCTGCTTTTCTTGGCGCCGCTGCAAAGTTCGCAGACTGAGCTAAAAAATGAAGAAAGAAAAGTAAACAAAAGTGCTTCTTGCATGCTTCTGAGCTATTGAAATGATAGACATTAGCATTTGCTTGTATTTATGGGCTCTTAAATGGATTGGTCTGTCTGAGCTAATGTGATGAATGGATGTGTCATTGCACACACTCGACAAAAAGGAGTCATAAAAAATGGCATAGACATGTAATTATGCTGTAGTGAGTTCATGGGCTCTCCTTTCTCCTTTCACCTTTCACCAGACACAACATTTGCATAAGGACGAGCGACAGAAGAAAAAAAACTCATCTGCTAGGCACACCGCTACGAGTAACATACAGCACTTTAATCTCATAAATCAAAGGCCAACAAGTTGGAAGAAGCCATAGAGAGAAGGAGCAACAGGATAAGAGTGTGCTTGGTAGACGACCGCACATATCATAACATTTAACATATTTCACTTAGGCAAACATTTAATCCTGCAACTTGCCTGTGCGTCCTGTGCCTGGTAAAGACGCATATACCTGCTCCTTTTCCTTGTCCTTGTCCGTCTCCTGCCTACATTTTCATTTCCGCCAGCGCTTTTATTTTTATTTCTTATTACACTTTATCAAATAATGAATATCAAATGTAATGCTTATCATTTATTTGCCAAGGCGAAACCGAAATGGATTTCGATGATGAGGAGGAAAAAGGACCTGCCCCAGCTCAGCCAGGTGGCAACATATTATAATATTTACTTAATTTTCATTTCTAATTTTTTTTCTTTTTGCCCTGGCATGAGGCATATGAAATAGCTACTACTGCCAGACCTTGGCCATGGGCAGACAGAGCAAGTCAAGGAATAAGGAATAAAAATTGCTGCATAATAAAATGGAAGAGGAAGAAGCTCATAGCGAAAGTTGTTGTGGGTAAAAGTCAAGAGGGTGGCTGCTGTTGTAACTTGCAGGTGGCTTAAGCTGGCATATCTAAAGCGATAAGCGCAGTATTTGAATTTTTAATAAAATGAAATGCGAATCCCTACAAGTTTGCTTGGTTCTTCTACAACCCCTCCTTTTTTTTTTGATTCATTTGCCACTTGTGCAGACGCAGCGAGAGAAGAAAAAAAAAATATAAAAATTATTCAAATATTCGCCGCCATTTTCCCTGTCACTGGCTGTGAAAACTCACACAGCTTTTCTACAGCCCCCCAGCTCCCTAGTACATTTCAGCTAATCTTTTGGTCAGCCAACATTGACACCCACAAATCCCATTCCAATTCCATTCCCATTCCCACAGTCGCCTTGTTGTCTATTCGCTTTTTTGAAATTCCAATTTGAATGCTTGGTGGTTTTCTTCCCCTCGCTTAGCATGGCTGTCCCTAAGTTTTTCGGTGGTTCCAACCAATATTATTTTATTCATGCCAACTCGTATTTGTCTTTTTTCTGCACTGCCGTCTTCTTCTTCTTTATTGTACTTGAAAAATCGTAATTAGAATTGGTAATGTATTCAAATTGACTTTCATTTCCGTTCGTTTGTTTTGCCGACGCTGTTTCTTCATCAAGATTTTGCGCTTTTTGTGTTGTGGGTGAATATTTCCACCCTCCTCCTGACAATCGACAGCTTTAACTTGACAATTGAGCGATAAGCGAGCGCATGATATTATCTAAGTAATTGTCAGATGAAGTAAAATACCTACCATCCATTTGTTTTCAAATAAATATATTGATTCGATGTGTAAGCCCCCAAAATGATCTACTGCACAGACACAAAAAGATACTTTTCCTACCATATTTCAAAATCTTTGTTTGCCCAAGAAAACTTTTCCTTCCTACAAAATGTAACTGAACGTGCGGCGGCATTGAAAACAGGCAAAGCCAGCTACAGAAATGGAAAAGGAAATAGGAAAAACAAGTAGAAGTACAAGCAGAAGAAACTGAAACGGTAAAGAATTCAACTAATAAAAATCAGGCACTCAAGTGCGAAAAAATCGCGAAAAGCATCATCAAATAATGTGCCACTCAAGCCGAATGCCAAGCGTGGCCAGCTTCAGCTCCCTCCCATCCAGCTTTAGAAATCCCACCAAAAGACAAATAGAAAACAAAAGTAAAAAGTAAGTTGAAATAAAAACTATGCTGAAAACTTGCCTGAAAACCCCAAAAAATAATACAAAATTTAGCAAGGAATGCAGCCGTACGCAACCCACCCCAGCCCCTTTGGCTATACGTCATCAGGACAAACTTCGATGGGTTAGCTATCTTCATTTTTGGTGGGGGATGCGGAAATGGTTGCGGATGTGGATGCGTTGGCCACACATATTTCCGCCGCCACGAAGCGTGCTAGGTATTTTCCCTCCGTGTGTGTATGTGTGTGTGTGCGTAGCGGAAAAGCAATTTTCCTTTGTGTCGTACTCAGGTTTCAGCTCGGATTGTTTTCGTCGTTGTCGTCTACGTTTTCCGTGCGAGTTTTTACCAAACACGCTGCTGCTGCTGCTGCATTGAGCTGGCAAATTTGTTGCAACAGAAATAAACACTTTATTAAATGCATTGGAATAAACGCAGCCGAACGAAGCAAAACTTCTAACTCCTCTTCATTCGTCCTTATTTGTCTTCTGCATGCGATTTACTCACATGTGTGTGTCTTTGTGTGTCTTTCTGTGGATAAGCTGTGGGTCTAAAAAGTTGGTGGTAGTTCTTCTGTCTTATTGCAAAGTGAATTTGGTGTTAAGCTTAAGTAAGGGATTTTGCTGTACTTCCAACTGAATTAAAATTAGATTGACTGAAGACTTTCAGGGATTTTTACAACATAAAATGCTATATAGTATCAAATTAACGTTAATACATATTGATATTTAACATAAGTACGAAATAACTGACCGTTTCGATAGTCGTTTACCTTAAAAATCACTGTGAAGTAGTCCACGCTAGTGACAAATCATTACATTGGGTGCGAAAGACGACTAGTAATGGGACAGTTGCAAAGTGCATACTAAGACTTTTTCTAACTACTCTGGTTCTTGAGATAAAAACTAACAGGTGGAGTCACCTCAATTTAGAAATTTCAACTCACAGCAGCAAATATCTATACAAATTATGATTTAAGTATTTATTTACTTTTTGCATTTGGCCCCCCCTCAAATCCAAACACGATGAACTCACTGATCCCCCCAAACACACACGTACTCACACACACTCACACGCACATAAACGAAGGCAGGAATCAAATTATGCTAGAATTGAGATTGATTTTTTATTCAATTTTAATGCGACAAACGAAGGCAGATAAACAGGCACCGACACCGACAACAGAATCAACTCATATACACTACACACACATATGATGTCCCCTGGCTCCCGACTCCTGACTGAATGGTTCCCAGTTACAGGGTGCTTCAAATCAGTGCCAAACACGTGGCCATAACCTCTCTGGAGCTACCCAGTGCAGTATTGCTGGCTGGGGATAAATTATAAGAACGATGATGGGACACGGGGGAAGTGCCACTGGATTAGGTCGCTGCTGGCTGTCGTCGTCCTCGTCCTGGTCCTTATGGGAAACTTTTTGAATATTACAACATAAATCGATTAGCTTCCAGCAGTCTGGCAACACACACACACACACATGTGTATGTGTGTTTGTCTTCTCTTAGTGTGTGTGTGTGTGTGTGTGTGTGTGTGTGTGTGTTGTCACTGATTGACACTTGAAGCAACATTTTTTGCTTTACACTTTTTGCTGTTTGCTGTCGTCCATTGATATGCGTCTCTGTGCCACTTGACTTGACTACAGCAGCCAACGATGATGGCTCAGAGGCTTCATCTTCAGCTGCAGCTTCAGTTCCAGCTCCATTTCGAACTCCAGCTTCAACTACGTTTTGGTTATGTGCTCTGCTCTCAATGTGTGTGCTTCTTTCTCTCTTTTTACGTAACGTTACGATGCGGTGGCAGCTCATCAATGGCGCTTTATCATCATGCTGGCAAATTGGCTTTCAGTATTTGGCCCCACGGCTTGGGCTCGACCTCGATTTCTAGCATAAATTGAAAGGAAATTAAACGTTAAGTGGAAAGGTGGCAGCACAAAATTGTATGTGATAATTGTTTTAGATGCTGGCTTAGGCATCAATTGGAATATTGATTGACAATATGGGTCAGTACGCATGTGAATTTCTCACAGTTCTTTTTTTTAATCAGTCTAGCAAATATTTTGTTATTTGCTTAACAGATTATCCCAAAATATCTAGTTGTCACTCAATTACAACGCAATTTAGATCACTTCATATTACCATCAACAACAACATGAACCGAAACTCTCTTCAAGCAATCCCAAAGGCCTACAAAATTGAACCGTCAACAAAATCTGCTAAGCAAATATGAACGCATAGCCCAAAAGGCCTTAACCCTAGACAAACTGCAATTAGCGCACACAAAGAGCAAACAGGATCAAACATTGGAAGAGGAATTCAATTTTAGGGTGGCTTCAGTTTCTACAGTTTCACAACTGTAATTTTACACAAATCAAAAGCAAACCGTCGCGAATTCACAATCGAACATAGTACCAAAAAAGAGATAACTAAAGGCTTTCTAACTGTGTGTTGTTGTGTATAAGGCAACTGACATATGCAGAGGGTTGGAGTTATGAGCGTAGAAATCAATTGTCTTGGCAACAGACAGACAGACGGACAGACAGACGGCAGCCCAAAATCCCATTGTGCAATATTCAGTCAATGTTTTTGGCGCTTTAAAGCAGCAGCCGACTTTGTAGTCCAATTAAATGCGCGAAAAGGGGTTTGCCACAGCAAGGATCCTTTGAATTTTTGTAGTCCTTTTTTGTTTGTGACATTTTTGTAGTTAGTTCTGTTCGAAAGCTACCTGAGCTGAGAATTGAGTTTCATGCTTCGTTGCTCAGCAATTTGTTGTCGCAGCAGTTAGCTTTGACTTTATTCTCATTTTCATTTTCATTTCTATTTCCATTTCCATTTCCTTTTTTTTATTGCCACTTTTGCTTTGCTTTTGACTTTAAGCTTTAATTGTGCATTTTTGGTCTGCTGGCCATCGCACAAATTGTTGACATTATTTTCGGCCTCATCATGACAAAGTGTTTTGGCTTTTGGCTTTCTCCACGCTCTGCGTGGGAAAACTTTCTAAACATGTCAAGTTCTCATCTTTCCAGAGTCCTGCGCTGGTTCTAATTATCACGCTAATGAATCAAGTGTACTCGCTTGTAACTAATTGATATGAGAAAGTGACATAGCTTTTTATTGTTCCCGTTTTGGGGTTGAAGCTGTGATAAGCAGCCAGGACGAAAAGAAAACAGTTTGTGTGTGTTGAACTGTGTGCGGTTTCCTATGCTTAATTTGCATGTGAACATTTGCTATTAGGCTGTTTTAATATATTAAAGAAAAACTCTTTTCATATCGTGGTGCTGCCGGCTGGCCACAACATCAATATTTATGCAACAAATCAAGAACACACACAAAATTAAACCAAAATGTAAAAGGAAATCCAATCCAATCAAACAGTATTCAGGGGTTAACACTGGGTCAGGGAGAGGGTGTTTTCCTTTTGTGAGGGTGCTGTGTAAATCGAAAAAAGAAACTTCATTTAGAAATAAAAATATAAAATTTGCTTAGCGCGCTCGCTTCTGACATTTTCATGGCAATTGTCTTTAACTTTTTCACTCGTGTTAACTTTGCCTAAATGAATTTTCACAATTTCTTCTCCTTTTTATACTCTGTTTTCCAAAATGGAAAAAAAGAGTATATTGGGTTTGTGAAATGTCCGTCTGTCCGTCTGTCTGTCCGTCTGTCTGTCCGTCTGTCTGTCCGTCTGTCTGTCCGTCTGTCTGTCTGTCTGTCCGTCTGTCTGTCCGTCTGTCTGTATGAACGCAGGTTTTTTCCACAATTTTGAAGCTAGAGCAACCAAACTTGGTATACATGTTGGTATATACCATAGGCAGACAAAGTGTCAAGATCTCCCCTCCACCCCCACCCCTTCCCCCACAAACCGCAAAAACCTATATCTTCCACAGTTTTACAGCTAGAGTAACCAAATTTGACATTAAGACTAGTGACCACACCCTTGACCGACCTGCCAAAAAAAAATATGCCACGCCCACTACCACCCCCGCAAATGAGCTAAACCTGTATCTCCTACACCCTTATAGCTAGAAACCCCAAATTTTGCAGTATGACTCCATTTGAACTCTTCGATAGATTAGAGAAAAAAATTTTTACGTACAGAAAACAGAGTATATCGCAGTCGGGTGAGCCCGACTGCAACGTTCTTACTTGTTCATGCTTAACTTTTACTTTTATTTCACTGTTGCAGAAACATTTTTTTTTGGCATATGGCCCCGGGGAGTTGAGTGCTTGTTAAGCGACTTTCTTTCCAGGTGATGTTGATAATGACGATGATGATGAGCTTGTCCGCTGATGACTTTGGCTCCCTGGAGTATTTTCAGTTCAGTAATAAATGTGATTGTTTTCGCCAAAGGCACACACTCTCTCTCAAGGCGCATTTTATTTATATTTATGTTATTTAGCATAAACAACAAACTTTACTTTAAATTGCACACTGAAAACTTTGCATAAGCCCAGGCGATCTGTACACAGCGGCAATCAATTTCAATTTTAAGCCCTTTACAGCGTAAAGACAACGTTTTTAATTAATCGTCGGATTACCAGGAGCTGCTCTGCCCAGCCCAGTCGACCATCATGGACATGGACGTGGTCGCAGTCCTTGCCAGCGGTTTATACTTTACCCTCTCTACATACAGCTGTCCAGTTTTTTTCATTATCTGTGCCATTTATTCTATTTTTGTCGCACAACTCAACTAAACGAGCGACAAATTGCCAGAGTCCTTTGCCCTATCCCTTCGGCGCGCGCTCTTCATTCCCAACATAGATGATGAACTTTTATTGTTCCTGGCCGCCCGCTTAATCCTTTCACGCTTTGTGTCATCAATGGCGACTGGGCCGCACTTGCTGATGGTTTTGCCAGGCCCAGCGAATAGTTTGAATCCAACCGAATCATGCCATATGGTCCAAGGAGCACTCTCTAAAAGCCATGGAAACGTGTTGCCCATGGCAAAAATAAAAGAAGAGACTACAAAAATTGCATTGAATTCGTTTTAGTCGCATTGTGGTTTGCTATTTTGTGCTGAAAATCTGTTTTGAAAACCAATAAATCTGATTTATTGGCCAACTGCCAGATCTATCTGTCTCTCGAAAGTCTTTGCACTTTTCATTTGTGAGCTGACCGCGAGTTTTTTTTTGTGTTATGATTAAGTGTTTTGATTTACATTGTCCATGCAGATGAGTGTCTCACAGTCGGCATGAATAAGTGAGTTATACTCGTGAGTCTGCGGGATTTTTTTTATGTATTTGGGTAATCATCAAGCAGCGATAAATATCTATCCCTCAAGCAAAGCCCATTAGGCGCCCACACTTCAGCATACAGCTGCTCCAATTATCATCAAAGTCCATCAGCAATTGCCAAAAGCAAAAGTCATAAATTACAGAAGGTGCTAAAAACCACACACACAAAGATACACACATAAAAATTGTTAAAAATAATGACACATTTGGTCACAACTCCACATTGGGTCATCAGCGAAAGCTGCACATAAAAGCCAAGAATGGGTTGGGATCATATGGATTAGGGTTGGGGGGGATTCTGTTGTCCACTGTGCAACACGAGGACGACATCATCATCATCCTTGTCGCTCGAATCGTTAGAGGCGCTCTGGGCGATGTTATTGTAACAATCGACACCCGACGCGTTAAACACACACACATGAAATGATTGCCAGGGACAGGACGAAGCACAGGACGAGGGGATGTGGGTATCGCCTGGTATAGCCCATGGCGTTTCGATGTTTTTTGACCACAGCCATGGCTCGCACCGGGGGGGTAAAGAGGGTGTTGACAATTCAAACGCAATAATTGCGAATGCGAACCGCACAACGCTCGAACGATGCTCAACGGGATTTTTTGGAGTAAAAAGGTGTTTCCCTGCGCTCAGCCAGAGCGCGTGTGCCTTTGGCTCGTTATTTCGTGTTTGACACAATGTCAACTTTGTAATAAGTTTTGCTTTCGCTTGCTGCGCGTACTATTCACATAAAATACAACAAAAAAGCAAAATAGAAGTTGGGTAATGGCAGTTGCAGTTACTTTGATCTGTTTTTCGGGGTAGATTTTGCACCCCAGTTTTAATGAACCCTCAACGATGCTTGTTGCTGATTTTTGATCCTGTTGCCATTGTGGCCATTGTTCTCGCACTCGCTCTCTCATTTGCCTTTGAATTCACTTTTTGTCGGGTGTTTATTATTAGCCTGGCAAATACATCCGATCTTTTTTTGCTTCTCATTTTTGCCAGACCATTGTTGGGCATTTTCTGAATGTTGGTTTAATGAGTTGAATATGTCAAATGTCGCCCCATTTGTATTTCGCAGGGGCACTCAAATGTAGTCATTAGCATTGGAAATGACGCAAAACATTTGCAAAGGAAATCGAGTTTATATACGCACATTATATTTGAAAAATGTCTGGAAAGGTCTTGAAGGATGGATGTCTTTGACATGGCTGCTCAAGCCTCTAATGATACTTTTCATTTAAAGTGTTTTCTAATTCTCTGTTTTCAAGTGTGATAAAGTCATTCAAGAATGGTAGCTAGCAAATTCGCATAAAAGGCATTAGCATTAGGGTATACTTGAACAGATGTCCTCGCATTTGAAATTCACAAAACTAAAAGCGATGCAAACAAATCCGCAAAATGCGAAAACTTGCCAAGACAAAGAGGATTCCAGGGTTTGTCCAACACCTTGCCCTGGTATCTAGTATCATCTCTAAGCAGACATCCTGCCAATGACAGTTGGCTGTTGTCACCCTCAATCTGGACAGAAAATTCGCACAGCTGAGCGTTCTGTTTTAGTGGGCTGCATAATTCCATAGAATGCGAATGGGAATGCGACAAATGCAAAGTGCGACATTGCCTCGTTCCCCAAACTTTGAGGCTTAGAGGTGAGTCTCTCTTTCTGTCTGTCTGCCGCGTCTCTAATGCATGTTGGCATTTACATAATTCCCCCGACACGAAGCACTTGACTTGAGAAGCAAGCAACCAGAACCTTCTGGCTCAGAACCAAAACCAAAACCAGAATTAGAAACAAACCCAGCAGCAAACCAAGCCCAAATATCAATTACAATCACGCAATCTATACAACACCGGACCACTTCGGACAGAAGCCAGAAGACAGAACAACAACAGGCAAATTAATTGAAATCAATGCAAATGCCTGGCAACCCTCAAGGGTTGTGTGTTGTGTTGTGTTTCGTTCTGGTTTTTCAATTTCTATAGGCAATCGCATTTATCAGCGGCTTAAGTCCGCGCTCTTTTCTCCACAAACCCCTCTCTGCCTGCTTTTCTAGCCCATTGTTGTCAAACATGTCAAAGCATTCGCAAACATTTGGGCTGCTTTTAATTTATCAATGCACAATCAATGCTTGATTCACTCTTCTCTTCTCTATTTTCATTTTTTTTTTGTTGCGCCTGATCTATGGATTCCATTTCGCGGTTTGCTGAGCACATGCAACAGTCGAAGGGGCAGCAGGAGTAACAGCAGCAGATAGATAACGGCCCGATAAGCACTGACTGTGTCCTGGTTGCAGCTCATCTGCCATCATCTCTCGCTCCTGTCACTCAGCGGTCTCCTTTGTGTGATAAGTAACTCATTTGGTTGCTGCCTGCAATAATGTCCTTTCGTTTATTTGCTGAATCCGCGGTGGCTTCTGTGGCTATTTGTCTGCGCTGCGGGGCATATTGTTTTTTCTTTTTTAGTATCTGGTGACACTCTTCAACATATGCCAACAAAATTGGTATTCAAAACATTAAACGGGTAAAATGTGAAGCGTTGCGAACGTTGTTAACAGATTAAACGGAATTGTATTGAACTCTTTTAAGAGCGCTTTTACTTGGCTCAGTTCATTATGCAGAACGCTGCAACAATATGCCGAGATTTTTAAAGCTTACCAATATCAGCTTAGTTATTTTTAAAATAATCAAAGTCTTAAATGAATTTCCTGCTGATTTCCGTAGTACAAACAAAACTTTTATTTTTCTCAACATCAAACTAACGATTTTTCTGGTGTTGCTTCTTGAGCTGAAATTAGAAAACTAACTTAGCCGAATTATTGCCAGGACCCAAATTTAGTCAACGGATTGAAATGGGTCTCTAAATATACAATAATTAATAAAATAAGTAAAAAAAAGATATTAAAAAGCAGAAAAAATAAGTCTAACTGGAACCTAAAACTTAAAGTCAAAGGTCAACAATTTGCTAGTATATTTTAGTAAACCAAATTTAGGAAATTACCAAGAAAATGTAATAGACTGTTGCTGGGGATATATTGTATATTCCGACAATCAAATAGCGAAAGATAAGAATAAGAAAAAAAAAAAAATAGATTAAATATTATTTAAGACAAAGTGGGAACCAAAAGTGGGAAAAAAAATAATAAGTAGACTAAGGTAGCCGAAATCCTGTCAGCGCCTGAGATGGGAGCAGCATATTAACAATCATGAAACAAATAATAAAATTAGAAAATAAATAAAATAAAATGAGACCTTGCTACTTGAGTAGAAATAAATAATTATTCCATACAAGCCGGTGACAAACCAGGGCTATGTCAACTTTATCCGGCGTTCCAGTGTTCGCAACTTTAATATTGACGCAGTCAAGGCGACGATAAAGGGAATGAAAGCCCGGAATCAAAATTATAATAGTTTTAAAAATAAAAAAATCAAAATAAGATGTAAAATTGAGAAAATATCGGTTCAAGGGATTTGGTCAGGCACTATACTCAATGTGCGCTTAAACTGTTTGAGAATTATAATTGATAATCTAATACAAAATTTTGACTACTAGATTTTACATATATTACATTGGCTTTCATGCAAACACTTTTGAACATTGTGCAGTCTGTTAAGGTAAACAAAAAGAACAATTAAGAACGTTGCAGTCGGATACACCCGACTGCGATATACTCTTTTTTAAGCCGGGATATATATTTTATATTCCGAAAATCGAATCAATGCGCGAAAGATAGGTAAAAAAAAAAAATAGCGAGTTAAATAAGATATTAGACAAACTGGGAACCATAGATTGGTATCCTTAAAAATGCCACAAAAAATAAATAATAAACAAAAACAAGAAAGAAATGTTATCTTCGGCCTGCCGAAGATATATACCCTTGCAGAAAAGATTTGCATAAGAAAACTTATTTTTCAACCGATCGTTCGTATGGCAGCTATATGTTATAGTGGTCCGATTCTGACATGTGTACTGCTTGCAGAAATAAAAAATATCATTTCATCACAATAGCTCTAAATTTGAGAGACTAGTTCGCTTATAAACAGACGAACAGACGGACATGACGGACATGACTCGGCTGTTGTTGCTGATCACGAATACACAAATTTAGTTTGCTGCAGTCTACTTTATCTCAAGTGAATTAAAAGATGATGAAGATGATACGTTTGTTGGACTGTGAACGCTGTTAGAATTTCAAAAGCCCTAAAGACAGTGAAGGAAGTAAGAATAGTGTTTCACTTTGATAAATTTGCAAGGAATTTAAAAAAAATCATATTGAAATATAGCTGCCACTGTAACAATTGGCATCATATCAAGTTTGTTGGTATATCCAACTATATATCTATTAACTCTCTTTTCCTTCTTAATATCGTTGCTTTTATCGCAGTTTAAATAAGTTAGCCATACATTGATTAGAGTTTTATATATACGAGTAATTTGCCTATCGACTTTGTTGTGGCATTTCAAGATCTTTAAAGGTCAGTTATGGCCAAAACTCAATGTCAATTTCCTTCCCACATCCGAGGCCATAAAAACGTTTGGCAACACGCGTCGCGGTTTAAAAACCAATGTCAATAAATTTTCACTAGAACGAATTTATTGGTAAATCCCCTCCCCTCCCTCCCTTCAAAAAAAAAGGGAAGCCAGCTTTATGACAGAATCCGACAGGCTACGCCACGCAACGATACAACTCGTTGACGACGCGGAAATCGGCGGCGCGTCTAAATGTCAATAAAGCGAGGACATTTGGTAACGAAACGCTTTTTAAGTCCTGGCCACAGCCAAAAGGAAATCAGGCAATATACAGTCTGTATATGGAGTCTATATATTGATGTTGAGTCTGGCAATTGCCAAGTGAGGCGCGCGTCGTTTGGCGACAAAATAATGACATCAAATCGCATAATTTGTGCGACAGGCGGCGAGTCGGGAATAATCCCAAAAGGTTGGCTAAGGGTTAGGCCCAAAACAACCAACAACAACAACAGTAACAGCAACAACAACAATACAAAAGTGAGAGTCAAGGAAGCGTCTTTGAAATTGCCTGATTAAGTAGTCGCTTGGGGGCAACGATTCCAAAGGAATAAAGCATGCTCCAAGGATATACATGGATACACAGAGCGCTTTACCACATGTGGCGGCAACGGGGGGCCCAACTAGCAAAAACAACAACAACAAAATAAATATAAAAATGTTGGGCAATAAAATTTGCGTAAATAGTCCAATTTGCATTGAATGTTGCCTTATTTATGTGACTTTCTTGGGACATCCCCCTGGAACCGAAAAATGAATCACACTTTTGTCCATTGTTATGTTTTCAAACATGTTGTTGCTGTTTTTGTTGTTGTTGTTGTTGTTGTTGTTATTGTTAGTTGTGTGTTGGGTTGGGGTTGCTGTTGTTGAAGTGTAAATTTGCCAAATTTAGTTAAAAGCAAAAAAAAAGGTCTGCGAACAAAGCATTGACTGGAAATGAAAATGGGCAAATCTTTTTCTTTTTTTTTTTTTACCCTTGCAGAGGGTATTATAATTTTGTCACGAAATGTGTAACGCATTGAAGGAGACGTCTAAGAAAAAAATTTGTATATTCGTGATCAGCCTTAACAGCCGAGTCATCTCCGTCTGTCTGTCTGTCTGTCTGTCTGTCAGTCTGTCTGTCCATCTGTTTATATGCGTTTTTCAAGACTTTGTTCTAGAGCTATCTTGATGAAACTTTGCACAGGTGCATCTTCTTATTGCACGAAGTACATATAGATTGAATTGGCCGAATCAGACTAAAATAACACGATGGACGACAGCTGCCATAGGAACGATCGGTTAAGAAATAAGTGTTTTTTTTCTGAAAATCTCTTTGTTTTTAATTTATTTTAACCAAACTTACCTATACTGTGTTATTTACCTGCTGACGATCGGTTGAAAAATTAGTTTTTGTATGAACAAGGTTTTTGTTTTTCAAGATAACTCAACCAAACTCACTAAATCTAAGTTAAAAGACAGTTTATACATTATGACAAAATTTCATTAAAATCGAACGACTATATCTTAAAGCTGCCATAGGAACAATCTGTTGAAAATTAAATTTTCCTATGCAAAAACTTTTCAGCAAGGGTATACATATAAGTATTTTGAAGGGCAAATGGCACGTACTTTATATAAATGGATTTCTGTGCGCCTTTAACGATTCGCTGATAAGAGCTTGTTCTAAAAAGTAAACTGAACTTTGCTGAAATATATTTTGGAAAGTCCAAGTAATACAAAAATTCTGCCAGGGCTAATTTTTGAACGTTTCGTACATCAATTGTGCCATTGTTTTTATGCCAAACTTTTAGCAGACGAAATCGCTTGAAACTTTGAGCTGCAATCAAGCTTAGCAATTAACAATCGATGCTTAAAATGCTGCCAATTAACAATTAACAAGCCACAAACCCAAAAATACAAAAAAAAAAAATGGCAGGCAAAAATTAAAGCAAAGTTTATCAACTTTTTAAACGCATATTCAACGAAAATTGTTCATAATATAAATGCGCTTAATTTATAACATTTTGAATATGTAAATTATGCGTGTATATTTTTAGGTCAACACGCATTTAATATTATAAAATCGAGGCCACTCTAATCGATTGATGACCACAGAAATTTCATTCCATTTGGTTTCATTAGCCATTCAAATAAAGCGATAAAATATTTCCAATTTCACACGCACAAAACACACAATTTAATGTCGCCCACGAAAATGTTTAATGTTAAATGTTAAGCTAATTAAAAACACTTGATATACTATACATACGCAGTACTTATATCAAGTGTTGAGATTGATGTACATTTTTATTTGATATTTAAATTGATGCAATTAAATTTGATTACTTAAACTAGCTAATTGCGCAGCGAACGTTGCGTGTTTGGATGATAACAGTTTTGTGGAGAAATTGTGCTTAGCATTAGAGCTGTTTAACTATTGATATTGGTATTGAATCGATAGAAATAACAAGTGTTTCTCAAATTATTAGTATCGATATAATCAAATAGAAACAAGCAAGAACGTTGCAGTCGGATGAACCCGACAAAAAGCTCTGCCCGAGGTAAAAGTCTAGTGACGATGTATATTCAAGCAACTATTCTAAATAATAAAACTTATTTGTCATTCGGTACAAACAAGCTGTTTTTGCGAAACGTGTGGAATGATCAATTAGTTAAATTGTTTAGAAATTACTTAATAAATTAAATTGAATTTACTTCGAAACAAAATTTGATAGGAGAATTTTCGGAAATTCAAGTTCTGCATTTTCAACAGAGTTTTTTTATTCCGATCAAACATTTCTCTTCAATCACTTTATGCTAATTTTTACTCCCTGTTCCCTTTAAAAATGGGAAAAAGGGAGTTATAAAGTACTGCAAATGTATGTAACAGGCAGAAGGAGGCATTTCCGACTGTATAAACTATAAATATTGTTGATCAGCATCAACAGCCGAGACGAACTAGCCATGTCCGTTTGTCTGTCCGTCTGTCGGTCTGTCCGTATAAACACACAGATCTCGGAGACCATAAGAGCTAGAGACACCAAACTTGGCATGTAGGTTCCTGTATACCGTTTGCAGATCAAGTTTAATTAAAATTTCGGATGCACCCCCCCGCACCTTCGCAAATCACATAAAGCTCCCACAGCCACAATTTTAATGCTTTGATTTTTGGTACACATATACATATGTTGTATCAATGTTGATCACCTGTGTAAATTTCATCGCGATCGGATAAATAGCACCAAAGTTTTGGAAGAACTTATTTCCCCCGTCTCAGCAGGCAGAAGCATCAGTTTGACAGGCACTTTCCAAGTTAAGTGCGCTGCTTGCTTGTGTTGCCGCTAACTTGCTTGAAATGCAAGTTGGGAGCAGGGAGTCTTGTAGTCGGGCACACTCGACTAGAGCATTCTTATTTGTTGAATATTGCAGTTAAGAAATTGAGTTGAAATTAATATTATTTAGAATGGCATTGGCAACATAACATTTAAGACGGTGAATTTTGTATATCAACCCTATAAACTTATCTAAGCACAAATATGAATCAAAAGATAACTTTTTGAATGGCTTAATTTTGTTTTGTTATTTTCGCATAAGGTCCGTAGAAGTTTTGAGTTTTTCCAATCGAAAACGGATCAATTTTTGTAGGTACATGATTGATTAAGTTTTAAATACGTTATATCAAAAAGCCAACAAATATCGTTTAAATGCTCAAAGATGTATATTTTAAGTATTTTTTTTCAAAGTTAAAACGACATGTTCATAAAATGTGATCAGATTGCCAAACAGCCGCAAACCGCAACACTACAATTTACCTTTGCATCAAGTAGCAATATTTTTGGCTAACAGACCAGAATCACTACACACACACACACACACATAGTTACAACACACACAGATTCAACACACACAATAGCACGTTGCAAATTAACTGAGTTATTAGCTCGTTATCTTTCACACTTAATATTTACACAGTTGGCTGCTGTGAATAGCGGTAAAACATCAGCTGTGGCAACCAGCAAAAAGCCAAGCAAAAGGAGCAGAGCAAAAGTGAAGGGCAGCGGGGTAGTAAATAGGGGAGAGGGAGAAGTTTAGACTGTTGCTGCTGCTGCTGTTGCTGTTGCTAAAAATTTAAACAATGTGTTGATGCCTTCACACCAACAAAACATGCATAATTAATATGCAAAAGAAGAAACAACAACAACAGCAACAACAACAGCAGCAGCAACAAAAAGGCACAACTTTCTGGCCGAGCTGGAAAATTGAAAGGGTTAGCATACTTTTTGGAACGGGAAGGAGAGGGGTGAAACGAGTGGAGAGCAGCTTTAGACGACATTTTGCAGCTTGGCTACTGCTTCATTATTACAGCTTCCGCGTCAACATCATTTCCGCCGAGCAGCAACAACAACAACAACTACACACACACACTTACACAGTTGTTGCCTTTTTCCAACATTTGTTGTTATTGCTGTTTTTGTTTTTGTTGTTATTGCCATGCATAATTCATATGTGAACAGCAACAATAGGTGGCAAAAGCAAACGAAGCAAAAACATAACCTCAAACCTCGACAATGACAGTGAAAATGCTTTAATTGAGGCGCACACAACTCAAACTCGTCCCCAACTGCCCCCCCTTATTCCCTCACTCTGCTCTGCTCTCAGCACATTTGCATATTTCAATGCATGCAATTAAGCGTATGAGGGGGGTTCTCAGGGGGCGATTTGGCGGTGCGGTTGTTGCTGCTGCCAACTGTCATGACATGGCACAAAGTTTAATTTTTTGTTTAAACTTTTTGAGTACTCTTTTTTGTTTTCTACACGTTAACCGTTGTGGTTGCAACAATTTTTTAAAGTACATTTTTTCTACAAACTCTTTCCATTTCTATGGCCTTTTCTTTACAGCCAAATCACGCCATTTTACGGTGAACGGTCTGAGCGCTAATAACACGCTTCAGCAGCAGCAATATAACCTGCAACAGCAACAACAGCAGCAGCAGCAGCAGCAACAGCAGCCAGCGACTGACACACGTAACATATACAACAATCCCTACAATCCACAACTACAACAGACACAGTTACAACAACAACAGCAACAACAACAACAGCAACAACTACAACAGCAACAACAACGCACTGCACATCTCTTTAAAGCGCTGGCAGCAACTGCTGCTGTTGGCGGCGTCAACAACAGTTTGAATCCTCCTTACGACTTTTCCAACTCATCATCATCATCGAATGCCAACAATGAGCAACAAGGATCATCATCATCAGAAGCAGAGAACGCTTTTCTAACTCATAATAACGGTAAGTTTTTGAGATCATTCGTATGGTATGATAATATTATCTGTAATATCTTCTACTATTTCGAAGATATCAAATCATATGATTTCGAAAATTTTTTAAATTTATGTTTGAGAGAAGCATAGTCAAAAGGTAGATACAAAATGTAATTGAGCAGGTAGTCTTTAGAAGGTCCTTCTTAAAAATGAGCTCAACATCTGCGCCCTTGCTTTAAGCTAGCGGTTGCCAGCATTGATTGATTTGGTGTTACCTTTAAGCCGACGATTGAACTTATTCCCAATAGTTGCCACAAAAAGTAATGTAAAATGTTCACTAAAATTAATTAAATTCTAAAATAATAAAACATAACAAAAATAATTAAAATTTCTTAGTGCTCCAATAACTAAAATCGAGTTAAACTATGATTATATAAATAAATAAAATAAAATAAAATAAATGAGATGTTGCTTCTTGAGCTGAAATTAGAAAACTAACTTAGCAGAATTATTGCCAGGACCCAAATTTAGTCAACGGTTTGAAATGGGTTTCTAAATATACAATAATTAATAACATAAGAAAATAAGTAAAAAAGATGATGTTTAAAAGCAGAAAAAATAAGTTAACTGGAACCTAAAACTTAAAGTCAAAGGTCAACAATTTGCTAGTATATTTTAGTAAACCAAATTAAGGAAATTACCAAGAAAATGTAATAGACTGTTGCTGGGGATATATTGTATATTCCGACAATCAAATAGCGAAAGATAAGAATAAGAAAAAAAAAAAAATAGTAAATTAAATATTATTTAAGACAAAGTGGGAACCATCGTTTAGTCTGTCTGAAAATGACAAAAAAAATAAATAAAACGAGATGTTGCTTCTTTAGCAGTAATAAATAGACTAAGGTAGCCGAAATCCTGTCAGCGCCTGAGATGGGAGCAGCATATTAACAATCATGAAACAAATAATAAAATTAGAAAATAAATAAAATAAAATGAGACCTTGCCACTTGAGTAGAAATAAATAATTATTCCACACAAAAACAAGCCGGTGACAAACCAGGGCTATGTAAACTTTATCCGGCGTTCCAGTGTTCGCAACTTTAATGTTGACGCAGTCAAGGCGACGATAAAGGGGATGAAAGTTTTTAAAATAAAAAATAAAAATAAGATGTAAAAATAGGAAGATATCGGCTCAAGGGATTTGGTCAGGCACTATACTCAGTATGCGCTTAAACCGTTTGAGAATTATAATTGACAATCTAATAAAAACATTATCTAATAGATTTTGCATATATTAGATTGGCTTTCATGCAAACATTTATGGACGTACAGTCGGATACACCCGACTTTGATATACTCTTATTTTAGCATCTTTGCGGGATCAGAATTGGGCGTGGCAATTGTAGTTTTAAAAACCAATGTTAATAAATTTTCATTAGAACGAATTTATTGGTAAATCCCCCCTCCACCCTCAAAAAGGGAAGTCAGCTTTATGACTTTTTAATAAAAGAAAGAGATTCATTAGGATTATATTAAGAACTAACAAAGCATAAATAATTAACAAATCAAGTGATTTCGAAAAATATTTAAAAATGAGTTTGAGAGAAGCAAAAGGTAGATACAAAATATTACTGAGCAGGTAGTCTGTAGAAGGTCCTTCTAAAATCTATGATAGAATAGTTGATCTATTATTCTTTTATTTCTTCCATTGCATCTGTTGAGACATTAAAATTTTCTGTATTAATATACTCTTCAAAATAAACAAGACTTAAATATGTTTATGCCAAAGTTAAAGTCTAGTGATTAGAAGCAAAAGCCTGTTTATTGGATGTAATCGATATCTAATCATTGACAAGAAGTGTTCTATAGTATATTTTAGATCTATTCTGATTTTCGGAATTGTAATTTCATTAATGTGTTGTTTTTCATTAATTACTGATGATGTTATTAAGTTAATCTTACCTCATTAGTTAATGAATTTAATCCAATATCAAGTATAAGTAAAATATACATGAAAAAGCTTATCAATAATCAATAGAAAAAAATCTTATATTATTTTTGACTTTTATTATTTTTCAGACTTGTTATTCTATTGTTCTATATCAATGAATAATGCAATGAAAACTCTAACTTTCTGTTAAATAGTAGATCTCTTCACTTGCTTTGATAGTAGCAGCTACTTTCTGCTTGCGTTATAATTTAGCAACTTGAAAAAACATTAGCGTTGTTAATTCCCTAGTAACAAATTGAATTAAAACTCAAGCAATTAAAAACACAACTTCGCACAGCCTTTAAGTAATATTTCCTCTCGAAAGTAATTTTTTTGTTGTTGGCAACAACAAATCGTAGAAAAAAAAACTTGCTCACCTGCCTGGTTGGCTGCCAGCTTGCCATAATTTGCACACAATTTGCATTTCAAGTGGCCAATCCCCGACCCAGCTGCAAGGGGGGCTGAGGTAGGGAGCACGGAGCAGCTCTCAATGCTTAAGTTGGCCACTAGCCTTTCCGTTAACTTGGCGCTGCCTTCTAATTACAGCACAAAAAGGTGCTCATAGCTCAGTCGCAGTCTCAGTCTCAGTCGCAGTCTCAGACTCAGCTCTTCCTCTGCCTGTAAAACTTGGCACCCAACGCGGCTGCGGCGGCGGCAATAAGTGAAATTTATGTGAGTGCTCATAATTTGTAAAAAGCAAACAGATGAGAGACAGGCACAAACCCCCAAAGAGGTATGCTTTAGTGAGGTAAATGAGAGTTTGTTTAGCCGCTAGACTGAGCTACAAATTACAGGGCAAAAGCATTTGGCAAAAGGTGCGGCAAACTGTGCCTGAGATTTATGTGGGCGCTGCAGGTTGTTGTTATAACTGACTGAGGAATAATGAGAATTATATATATATATAGGTTGTGCATGTTACAGTTGAGATAATTTCTTCATTTGGTTGAATCGCAACAGACTTGTAAAAGATTTTAATTATGCAAGTCAACAAATCAGAAGAAAATATTTGCTATTCGGTATAGAAAAAGTGCTTGACTAGTATCTCAGCCCTGTTCCCAATTCCGATTCCGATCAAAACCTTCGTATTAGAAACTGTTAGCTGCTCTGAATTCCGATTATTGATGACAAATTCGTTTTGCTTTTGAGGCAATGACATGAAAAGTATTCGATTGATACTTTATTGGAAAACAGTATCACACATTCGAGAAATATTCAACACGAAAACTTCTTAGAAAAGAAAATAAACTTAAAAACAGGGTTCTTAAGAAAGAATTCAACATGGGATCATAAACTTATAAAAATCCAAAAATTTATTTAATGAACTATATAAACAATCTTAGCTTAACTCAGCAATTGCAAGTTATATTATGAAAAACATAGTTTCAGTAACCAAATTGAGAGACTATATTTGCATTCTTTCTATTAAAGTTATTTTCGAATAATTTTCATTTTATTTTAGGAAAATAATGTGCAATTTTGTCCAATTGCCATCTTTTAAATTGTAGATGATCTAAAATTCCTAGAAGACTTCTGTAAATAGGAATATTAAGGTAGTTTCCCAAGCTTCAGGATGCATTCCATTTCCTAAAACAACTTGCACTTTTCCGCAAAAAACTTGTTTACTATTGCATAATTTGAATTATATAAAAGTAGTTATTGACAACTTGTTTTAAATAACGATGTCAGATTGAGCTCGTATTGATTTCAATATACAACAAAAGACAAACCTTTCTACTACACAGCCTTGTAATACTTAATGTCCTTGGCTGCAGTATGGTTGCCTTAACCATTTTCCTAGCTTGGTAACATTATCAACAAATCATTGGCAGGGGGGGTGGAAACTATAAAATGTGGCAAAGTGCAATTGCCGCACAGCATAATGTCAGACGAAGAAGGGGCAAAAAAAGACGCCGCCAGTTATGCAATAAAAATCATTAAAAAATATAAAAATGAAAGCGGCAAGTTAACAAGGCATTTTGCCACACGTTCGTTCATCCTGCCTCTAGTTGGCTTATGAAGCCATTGCAAAAAAAAAAAAAGGAAAAAGAAACATCCTTTGCTGGCAACAAACGCATCTCGGGTAACAAGAAAACTAAACGAGCGCCCAGCGCCATAAACTTAAATCACGATTAAAAGTGTGATTATCCTTGTGGCGCTACAAATCGCCACTGCAGCTGACAGAGCCAGACGATGAGGCACAGGACTCGGGGCATAGGACAACATCGTCCTGGCTGCTGCTGCTGCTGCTGCTCTTGTAGATTGTTGTTGCAGTTGTCTGATTTTATATCTTTACAACCAGGCGCGGTGCGGCCTGCTGGCTGTGGATGAGTAGTCAGAGCAGAGTCTCGAGTCAGTCCGAGTTGAAGTCGAGTCCTTGGTTAGCTGTTGCCGCTGTGTTGCCTTTGTTGTTCTATCCTGTTTTGTTGTGTTCTGTTTTGTTTTGCCTTTTGTATAACGCTACTTGCAAGGATGTCAGCGTCTGTGCGACCCACACCAAGCCAGATGTCGAAGTATCAACAGCTATATATGAGACATATATACATATAGCTAAACATGGGATAGTAGGAGCACATTTTAAAGCTCAAATTAAAATGGAATTCTTGAAGCATATTCGTAGTGTTATAAAACAGAAAAGTATTTTAGATTTCTCTTTCTGCTTAAACAAATAAAAACATGTCCAATGAAATGCTTTTTATGCAATCAAAAGTTGTACAAGTTTTTTAAGGATTCGTTGCGATTTGGAACCCTTTTATGTACATTTAAGCACATTTAACAATAGCAGTCCGAAAAGCCTTAAAATAAAACTACATCCAAACTGAGAATTAAATCCTTTTTTGTTTTTGATTGTCCCTTGTTCGTAGCTGTAATATGGCATTATTAGCAGTCGCATTTGAAATAAGTTGGCGAAATCAAAGCCTTGCATATATACATATGTCCAGAATGTCCATCAATTGTTTTGCTGCCCTCTAAGCTGTCAATTGTATTGCTTTAGATTTTTGCCAATTTTACACAAAAACCGAAGCCATCGTCCTGTTCTGTTCTGCTCAGTTCCTGTGCCTCGATTTCAGTGCAAATACAAACAAAACGAATGCAAATAAACAAGGCACAGAAGAAGGCCTATAAACAAAGGAGCAATCGGGGGTGGCATGTTCTGTCCAACGTTCGGCTTATCACAATTGACCCATCACACGAGCTAGTCTGTCCGTCCGTCTGTCTGTCTGTCTGCCTGTCTGTCTGTCGGTGGGTCTTGTGTCTGCCCATTGGTTTTAACTCCCAACTGAAACGAATTCTGTCATTGGACAATTGACTCTCGTATTTCAGTGATGAACTTAACTTATGTCAAAATATGCGATAAGTAATCCTTTTTGGCTTCGACAGTCCTGGCTTTACTCTGTCCTCTCTGTCCAGTTTTAGCCTGTCCGGCCAGCCGCACTTGTGTCCTGTGTAAATATTTTGTTTCTAGTGATAATTTAGTCGAGGGTTAAAGTTGATGGCTTTGCCATTTTTGGTACATGTTGTACATTTGTCACGAAATCTAAAAAAAAAAAAAAAAAACAGTTTATTTATGTTTCTCTAAGAAGCTCTTAATGAATTGTGACAGAAGTGTAGCTATTGATGAGGGGCAAATGAAGGCTCTTGTTTCTTTTGTTTGTTTTTCATATGAGGACTTAGACTGTGGAAAAGTGAAACGTTAAATAGCTTGATTTATTTTTGTTCAACTTTACTGAAGCATTGTTTGACTTTGAAAATATAATGACAAATATTGATGAGCTGCTTTGAACTTACTTTCAACTGTTCAATCTTTACGCATACATAAATTTATAGATTATTTCTCTCAGTGTACTCTACATTTGATTGCAACAATTTCATGCTTCCGCCTACACACACATCCTGCCACTCCACTCACACGACAGAGACATCTATCTATCTATTTGCCCTGTCTTATCGGCAGCTATCAGCCCTGTCATGGCTGGCATCAACCTCAGCCAGCCCCCCCGCAAAAAGGGCCGGAAAACCTCACCCCTCAGCCCCCTTCAGTTTTACGCCGAGATTCTCAATTAGGATAATCTTCGAATGACTACGCAAATATTGGCAAAATTCGAAAATTCGCTGCGGACATTTTGTGCCACCTTTCGGTCAATGCATTGGACACGATGAAAAAAGTCATTGCATTGCGAGGTCCTGGTTTCAATTCGAAGGACTTGCTTACCCCCAAATGTTTATTTTGGGCTTGTAACTGTTGTTGTTGTGGAGGCATTGCAAATGCTCGCCTTTTTTCCACATAAAATGTTCCGTATTGTCAGATGAAATGCGTCTCTTGGGGGCGGCCTGCATGATTGGGCGGGTTTTCGTCCGTGTGTGCAAAAGGGGGGTGTGTGGGTAGGTCGACTGCCCTCTATTATATGCACATAAAAATAAATTCCAAGACTTTATTATGCCCATGTACTTGTCATTGTCGATGTGTGTGCAATGGACTGTGCTTTACAAAAATCAGGGGAAAGAGACTGAGCTCTGCAATTGCAATTGCTGTTGTTTTTGTTTTTGTTCAGAGTTGGGGTTTTGGGCAGACTAAAGAGGGAGACTGCAGCTGCAAAGGGGGTCGCGCAGTTTTGCATTTGTTTGTTTACTGTAGACTTGTGTTTAATTTTTTGCAAATGTTCAATTGAATAACATGCGAACGCTTCATTGAGTTTTCCCCATTTGGTTGAAATGTGCATGACTTTTATTTGTTAAGTCGTTAAGGATTATTACCGAACTTTAATTGAGTTATTTTGTGGCTTTCTAGCGACATTTACTTAAACTAAGTTCTATTGATTTCAACTGTATAAACTGCCAACATCAACAAAGTTCATTGAAGCACAATTGAACCGCCTACTTTAAACAGGTCTTTGAAGAAAAAAGAAACTTACTCCTCTTATTGGCACAAACAAGATGACTGTCTGATGCACTAAAAACTTGCTTGCAATTTGGTCGTCGCCTTTTTATTTTAGCATTTTTCAAAGCACAAAGTGCCGCCAGACAGGCTGTAAAAGTTTAGCCGGCAAAAACAAGTTAGATGGCAAGTAATGCTTATTGATAAGCCAAGTCCATTTTTGGCCTAAAGTGCGCCCAAATGTGTGCCTTTAATTTTGGGTGTATTTTGTAAAATGCAACTGTTATTTGATAATGTCAAGTGGACAATCTCATCTCAACATCAAAATCACATGACTACATTTTGCTCTTAAGCAGGCCAAAAGCACTTGAGCATGCCTTTTGGCCGCTGTCAAGTGCGAAATTGTGGTCAGGCCATTATAACTTATAAGTCGGTCTAACCACTATCCACTATCCTTTATCCCCCATATCCACACCCACTTGCCACTTCCTCCTACGACTGTCGTTCAAGTGGCGGTTTTGTGCAAATTTTTGCAGCCATGCCATTTTCCAAATGAAATTCAAACTGACATCGTATCAATTTAAATCAAATGAAGTGCACTTTTTATTCAGCCCGACTGCACTCGAAATCTGCTGAAATATTGAGAGCAGTCTCACATCAGTTCACTACACACAGGCCGTAAAGCAATCGAGCGTGTCCTTTAAGTGCTTATAGCCAAAAAAAAAAAAAAAAGTGGCATCAACTTTAGCATAGTTTTTGGGTCGGCATAGTTTTGCCAAGCCCACGTTTTTAGTTGCAGTTGACATAGTTTCTGCCCAGTTAGCCGGCACGTGCAAAAGCCACGTAGAATTTGGAGTTAAGAGTTGGTGTTGGAGTTGGAATAGGAGTTCAAGTCGTGTGCTGCTGCCCAGTTAAAGTTGGCACCGGTTGAGCTGCAGCTCATTACGTGGCTGGCAGCTTAAATGATGTGACAAGTTGTTGACCAAATTAGAATTTTGTGTGTGTGCTAGCAATGTGTATGTGTGTAGCATTTACAGCCAGCAAGGGGGCACTACAGACAGCTACACCTGACCAATTTACGAGCCCCAACTTTAGTTCCGGAAGCGTTTGCCAGCAAAATTTAATGAGCTGCCATTTATATAAAAGCAGCAAAGAGGCCAAAAGGTAGCCAAATATTTAGCAACATTCAGACTGGCTTTCAGACAGAGACAGTCAGAGTGTGAGAGAGTGGATGCTTGAGTGTGAGTTGAAGACTAAGAGACAGACAGACAAACACCTAAGGGCACTTGGGGCACACGGGGCACTCACACGAGTAGCGGTTCCGTGATTCATGCAATTCGCACAGCAGTAGCAGCAGCAGCAGCATCTGGCCATAAAAATGGCTTAAAATGATCATCATAAACGTTGAGTGAGCAAATATTGCAATAAAAGTAAATGACTGAAGGACGTCGTAAAATATTTATACGTGATGCACACACACACAGACGCACATAAGAAAACAGCAAGCAAGGACTCATGAATACCATAAAAATGGCAAGCAATGCTGCTAAAATTAAGGCAACAATTGAGTAAGTCGAGCAAAAAAGTGCTAAGCATGCACAAAATGTATGCAAAGGGGGGCAAAACGACTGAAATTTGACCTAATGATGAGTTTTTAGTGAAACAGGTGAGCAAATTGATAGCCCTCCCAACTGCCAAAAGTAAAAGTATCTTATTAATAGCACAGTTTTCACATTCGCGCGTTTGAAAATCAGCAAGGAGTTAAGAAAAGTCAGCAGTCATTTATAGTCACGTTTATGGCAGCAAATTTTGTTATAAACTTAATTTTTTTTGATAGTTGCAATCAACTCATACCCAAAGCTTGTGTGCAAAAGCTAAGCCATAAAACGGCTGAAAGCATATATTGGATGCCATAAAAACTGTTTACAGCGCACAGCGCCTAAATGTAGGTTGCCTACATTGAAACTTGCTTCAAATCAAAACCATTTTCAAAGATTTTAGTGGTTTTTTAGCGTTCTTTTCACACATTTTTATATTTCTATATTTTTATGACTCTTTCTCATGCTGAAATGTGTATTTGAATTGTTTGAAATTTCAATGCTTGCTTTTCCAAGTTTAAAAACTCAAAATCTATAACATGCTGCAATGTTATTCAAAAGTCGCTTTCTGTTTTGCTACCCCAAATTTTAATAGCAGTTGCTCTGCTTTGCCTCTGTCTTTGAAGTCAGTTGCACCCTCTCTCTTTCAGTCTCTGATTCACTACCCCTGCGTTACTCTCAGTTCTGTTACTTTGCAGAAGTTTCGTCAAGTTTTTAATTACCCCTGTTGACCCCTTACTGTATCAGGGGTAGATAATGTTAGATAATGTTAACTAACATAACAGAAGGAGCTGCAGATATAAATATTGCAACAGTAACATAACAGACTTGTGTTATTTTAACGGTAATTTAAGCTGCTGTTGAATGAAACTTTTTGCTTGTAGCTTAACAGAACAAAAAAAGTTTTATTTGATTAGGATTTATCTAACATATATCATAGATATTGATAGATTATCTTAGCTTGCAGTCTGAGAATTTGGCTGTAAATTTGCACAGCTGTTATTTAACATACCATTTTGAAAGCTTTTTAAGAAAAGCTTTAAGCTTACTCTTAACAGTCCTATAAAAAGTAGGGGAAATCTTAACAGCAAAGCTTTTGTAAAGCTTTGTTATTGTGCTTTTCAGCCCCTAAAACCGTAAACTGCAAGTTACAGCTAAGAGGGACTTTACAAAGGTTGTTGCTCATTAAAGGCTGCTGGCAGCGACGTCGGCAGCATTTGTCACACACACACACACACACACATAGACACAAGAGTGGACTTTTATGCTGCTATTCGGGCTGCTGCATACTTTTAGGTGCTGTCCGCTGCTATTTTGGCTTTTGCATAACTTTTATTGTGTGCGGCAAGAAACACACAGCTGGCAAATATTTCGGTTTTCGGCTTTTGGAGGAGAGCAATATAAATACGAGAGCACGAGATGCGGAAGTGAAATGTTGTCTCTGCCGTGCTGCTAGCGTCGACTGTTGCTCATCTCCGAGTGTATTGTATCTCGATGTGTGTGTGTGTGTGTGTGTGTATGTTTTTGAGTGTAAATGTGTATGTGTGTATCGTGAACGACAACGGCAATGGCAACGATGAAGCTGATGCTGAAATGCGGCCGGTAGTCGCATCGTCGCATCAGGCTAACGCCGCCATAACGCAACGCATTCAATGTGGCAAGCGCAACAATGAGCTGCTGCTGCTGCTCCTGCTGCTGTTGCTGCCGCTGCTGTTGCTGCTGTTGCCGTGGCTGTTGCTGCCGCTCTCTGCCAACGTCAACATCGCCAACATTGCCATCGTCGTTGCCGTTGTCGTTGTCGTTGTCGTCGTCATTTTCGTCATTCGTGTCGTGTGTATGCAATTTTTGCATTAATTTTTGTTGCTGCGGCCAAAACTTAACTGCAGTTTAGCGTACATTTTCAAACGATGTGCTTCGAAATGCCGTCCAAATGGCCAATTGCCAGTGTGTAGTGCCGCATCAAGTATACGCAGCTAACTGCTTCTTGTTGCCTCAACTGAACAGTGAACTCAACTTTCCCATGTGTATCGTGAGTAGCGAAAAACATTATTGCATTTGGCGCCAAAAACACACTGTGCTATGTTTTTCAAGTGCTATCGTACCCCTGCCTATTAGTGTGTGCGTGCGCGTTATGTATGTGTGTGTGTGTGTGTGAGTGTGAGTGTGTGTGTGTGACCGTAACAAGTTGGCAAACATAACGCTGCGAGAGAAAATCTAATTTTCATTGGCTTCTCCTTCCCTTTTTAAGCGCAACTAGATTTTTAAAACACGCTTCCTACTCTGCTTCAGCTTATTGCTTACTTTTAGTTTTATATTTTTGACAGCTGTCAGCGTTTCTTGATCAATTCTTCTGTTAATTTAACACTGTGTATGCTTAATACGACTCAATTAAGTCGTTTTCAAGGCTTTAATAAATTTTACAAATTTAAAAGAACACTTTTACAATTTTAGTATTAGTTTTTAATGGCTGTTTTTTTATTGTTTTTTGACAGCACAAATTGCTCACTATTTTTGCAAAATTTAAAAAATATTTTAGTTAACATTTGGAAGACAGTCAACAGGCGCCCAAAAGCAAAGCATTGACAATGGCAAACTAAAAGACAAGCATAACTAATTTAGTGATTAAAAGTGTAATCTAAATCAACAGCTACACATTACTGTAAATAAATAAACGTATCTGCAATTGTAGCTATAACCGTATCTGTCGGTCTACACGCACTTAATAAACCTCACATTCAAATATAATATAATATAAGCAGCCGCAGGCAAGCCATAAATTTTGACTGAGTACTGACTCGACAGCTGCTGCTCTGATAATTCGCGGACAAATATATACATATATATACATAGCATACATATATAGTAGCACCATCAGTAAGCTAAACTCTTGAAAACTATATATAATCAAAATAGCGAAACTTTTCACAAATAGCCGAAAGCGGTTTTGGCTAACATTGCGCGAACATATGCAAAATTTAAATTAACAAGCAAACACAGACAAACAAATAAACAAACAAATAATAAAATACGAAAATCAACATACAACTAAACCAAACTCCAGCCTCTAAAACTGGGCATGGTCGCTATATTTGCCATATTGGCTTGATCGCGTAAAGTTTAGACCAAAATTTCAAACAAACAATACAAATGGCACAAATCGAAACTTAAACCGTATATAGCTACATACTATACTATATATTCCGCAAATATAAAACACAGCTGCTGCAATATTGACAGCCACTAAGCACTGCCTGATTCAATTACAAAATAACTACAGCAAATAACAGTCGAAAATCTACCATTAAAATGATTTAAAATCGCAATCGGCAAACAAAAGACTAAACGTTTTTGGCTGTGGTTTGGCTTTTGATTTCTCGTCAGATGCTGCAACTTAATGTACAATGAAATTGATTGTCCAAAAGGTAAGTAAAAAGTTCTTACTTAAACTTATTATAAACTGAGTTTTTTTTTTGGTTAGATCAAACTAAGAGTTAAGCTTTTACATAGATTCAATTTTCAATTGGGGACTATATTGGGTCTGCTCTGATTTTCACTCTTTTTTTTTGACTTTGAAACTGGGTTTGAGGATTGAATTTGCATATCTTTGATTCAGAATTGATTTTTTTGAAAATAAGATTCCTTAGCTCCATGTTAAGGTCCAAGGTCTCAAAAAGGAACTGTTTCTTTAGATTTGCAGAATTTGCGGGTTCCAAATTTATTCCACAGTTTAGATACATTAGAAATCGTATCCATAGTATTATTGTTTTCTAATACTACTGTTTGATGTTTTTACTCCTCTATATATACTATTAAATCGATAATATCTATAATATTTGATAACTTTTGATCGATAACATCGATCGTATAACTTTTACTGCCTAATTCTTGCTACCAGCTCCAAAACTTGATATATACGCTTTCGAAAGCCACTGTTTGGTATATTTATTTCGCTATTGAGACTATTTGATCGATAATATCAATTATATTTGATACTATTTGATAAATAACATCGATCGTGTAACCCTAACTGCCTAATTCTTGCTACCAGCTCCAAAATTTGATATAAATGCTTTCTTAGACCACTATATGATTTATTAACTATTTGATCGATAATATGGATCATATTTGATACTATATGATCGATAATATCAATAAAATTTAAAAATCTTTGATCGATAACATCGATAGTATAACTTTTGCTGAACATTTTTTTTATAAATGCTTTCTAAAACCATTGTTTGATATATTTACTCCGCTTTTTATGCTGTTTGATCGATAATATCGATCATATTTGATACTATATGATCGATAATATTAATTATAAATAATACCTTTTGATCGATAACATCTAAGCTTTAAAATTTTATGTAAGTTGCACTTGCACACTTAAAGCTCTGCTCCAAAATTCTTTTAAAAGCAACTAAGTGTTCTGTTTGAAGTTCAAGCTGAATTCAATTAACCAATTTATGCACATATTGAAAGGCAATTTAAGTCACCTATCGATTTTCCAATTCAATGAGCAATTAAAATTCGTAAGCCCATATGAAATCATTCTTTCAATTTACACCTACTCGTACTCGTACTGATGATAATCTCACTTGTTGCATAAATCAATGGGTTGAGACATACTGCACATACTACATAAGTGGCCACATCAAATGAGGCCTTTTGTGGGGCACAACAGAACACAACACAACACTCCAACACTCGCACTCGCACTCGTTAAGGAATTGAAGGAAGGCTTTGAACGCATTTGCCAGACCACAAAATGAATGCAGCTGTGAATGTTGCCTGCTGGGTTACATATTAAAAGAAAATACGAGAAAATGCTGGCAAATATTTTATCAATAATGCAGACAAATAATAAAAATAAAGAAAACCCAGAGAAGGGGAGGGAAACGCAAACTGAAAGCATGAGTCAAAGGCATCTTCTTGTGAATTGCTTACACAATAAATTCGTGAAACCATGCAGCAAGCGGTCTGAAAGGACCTGATGATAATCATATTACACATACGATTCAAATACATATAGTAAATATATACGTATGGTATGTATGTATGTGTCTGTGTGCATATGGCAACGATATACATATAAAGCAGCCAGGCATTTGGTTTTCTTTAACTGCTCCCAAGTCGATTTCCATTTTCTATGCAATTTACATATTTTCTTCTATTGTTTTAAAAAAGCCTCATGCTGCACGTTGCTTATCAATGAGTCGAGTAGCGCAGTTGATGATGATGAAACAAAGACTAGCTGGAAAGGGTATTACCTTAATACTATAAAAATACTATTGACAGGTGCTATTTATTTAATTTCCTACATTACTATTCTTTATCTGAGTTAAACAATGAAAGCATTATCTTTAAAAATGTTCAAGTCAATCAACTTTTTTTTATCTTTTTTGTAACATTGTTTTAAAATCATAATTTGTGCATTTCTTCAATTTTGATTTGTTATCTATTTAAATTATGTAAAATTGCCCACAATTTACAAGTATCTTTTGTATCTTATTTGAAAACGGGAAATATTTTTGAGACTTGCTCAAACATTATTTTCTTTTTGGCAAATGAATTAAAGTAAGATAAAAGCTATAAAGTATATAAGAGCTATTGCCAAATGAATTTCTATGAAGCAAACTTGCTGTTTTCTTAACCCTGCTCCGTCCTCCTTCGTCAAAAACCTTATTAAAAAAGGCTGTAAAACAATCATTTTAAGTTCAAAGAATTAAAAATATATATGAATTTCGTTTCTTATTGATTGAAAATAGAATAAAGAATATAATAAAATTCATTTTAGTTTAGTTTTTAGAACCAAGTAGGTCGTAGTCAAAATGACAAAGAATGACTTTAGGGCACAAAAAATAAGGATGACGTTCCAGGGTTAAGCTGATAATCAAGCCAGTTTCCTTTTCTGAGAACATTAATTCCGAATCGTATTCAATTTTCTGATGCTGGTTTCGAAAGAAATACTGTTATTCCTTTTAAAATATAAATTAGAAATCTTAAACTGTCTCAGGAACAATACACTTGAAAATCAGTTTTTTATTGACATTTATAATTCCGATTTAGCTTTTGAGCGGCAACGAAAATCGAAAGAGGCCAGAATATTTGTATCTAAAAATATAATAATATATAATTTTTTTTATTTTATATAAATAAGCAAACTTGATAAAAAGTTAATACATATCTTAACTTATTTCTTGTGCCATAGAGCATCAGAAGTTCCTTAACAATTTTCAATACCAGCTTTTTATTTTACTGCAAATGCTTTGAATTCAATAATAAACATTGCATGCTTGCAGGCTAAACTAGAAATGGTGTGTCTCTTGGAATTTTTCAATTTTATATATAGATATCTACATACACAAATATATATACTTATTTATACGCATACATGTAGTTGCATATGTAGATGCTATTTTGCTTCAACTTCATACGCAACATAACATATAGCATATATAAGTATGTGTGTATGTATGTATGTATGTATGTATGTGTGTATCTTACATATAAAGACGTATTCATACGCACGCCTAGTGCTAGGCAGTATACCAGGGCAGGAACCCGAGCAGGAACCACATGCGATTTGCATAGGGAAAAATATCATCAAGTCGCTGGCGGTTAGTTTTGTCTATGTGTGTGTGTCCTTGTGCATGTTTGCATGTGTGAGCACGAATGAGATGTTGGGCTAGTGATTGTCTCTCCTTGTTGCTCGATTCGCCTTTCTTTTGTTTGCTGCTTGCAGCAGCAGCAGCAGCAGCAACAACAACACAGAAAAAGCCAACTCAAATGTGCTATGTGTGTGTGTGTGTGTGAACAACTCACACATACGCACACACAGTTAAATATACATTTGAATTCCGTTTCAAGTTAGCGGCAACTGCGCAACAAAATAAGCCAACAAAATGTTTGAGAGGGGCGACGAAAGGCAGCCAGCTTGCAAATTATTTTTAAAGGTAAGAAAAAATATGTAAAAATTTATCCTTTCGCATTGCGTGCACATGTGTGTGTGTGTGTGTGT
This sequence comes from Hirtodrosophila cameraria, assembly GCA_949708635.1. Classification (NCBI taxonomy): domain Eukaryota; kingdom Metazoa; phylum Arthropoda; class Insecta; order Diptera; family Drosophilidae; genus Hirtodrosophila; species Hirtodrosophila cameraria. The sequence continues at coordinate 3,918,977 of OX453091.1, read as the reverse complement.
GTGTGGCAAGAAAACGAGAAATAAAAATTGAAAAGCTGGCAAGGCGTGGCGGAGAGGCCAAAGATGCTTACAAAAGGCGCCGTGGAAATAAAATAAAAATGTTAAAATAAAAAGCAGCGACGGCAGGAGAAGCAGCAGCTGCCGCCAGCAAAAGGATTTGCATGCGTATATCTTTGTATGTGTGTGTGTGTGTGTGTGTGCACGCCATTTGCCTTTTTGCCAGAAAGAACTCGGGACTTGTCGACTCCGCTGGCGACTCCGCTCCCCGGGGAACTATTGTTCTTATTGTTGCCTTGGATATTTTCTACGCTGTTAAGTTGACGCAAAAGGATCTGAGGATCTGCCTGCATTTGCGAATAGCTGACTATGTGTGTGTGTGTATGTGGAAAGGTACTAAGTCGGAACAAAGCTCAAAATTATGCAACATATTTTTTATTTTATTTCCGTTCTTGCCTCGCTTCTTCTTTTTTTTTAACATATTTATTGCGTATTAAAGGAGAAGTTGAAGTGCCAACGGCTTTTGGCCTGAGGTTTTTTTTAAATTACGTATTTTATCTTTTGAAATGGAATTGAACTGATTATGGAAAGGGAATGCGATACACATTTGCAACACAATGCAAGTTTTTTAAGTCTAAGATAAATTATACTCTTTTCTCATTAATTTCTTGCTTAAATTGCTAATAAATAGCCTTTTGTCATTGCAGTGCAAACTTTAAAATTAATATCTCAAATTCCGAAACTATAGTTTTCTATTTCTTGTTACAACGTTCCAAGTAAAATTACTCTATTATGTTTTGGCTAAAACCAAAATGTCTAAAAATTTAATTAAAATTGCCAAAGTTAATTTAGCTTGGCACAACAAGCAAAAAATATTTGCCAACAACAAATGAAAGAAGCGTAAAATATCCAAATATTCATCCACACAACAACAACTAGAAGGACCAACAAAAAGTCAGAAAAGCTCTACAATTTTCCACTGTGACTTTTTGAAAAAGACAAATATGTATGTGTGTGTGTGTGCGAGAGGAGGAGTGAAGGCAGAGGGATGCTTGGAAAACTTTAGTTTCAGTACTGTACACTGCATTTTCAAATAAATTTAATTCAATGTCCTTTCAGTCATTCATACAATGGACAACAACGGCACACGTTGCTGGTCTCGCATTGTCCTCGCATTTCGATAGCTGCCAGGTGGAACTTTCTACTTTCTATGCGTTCCATTCAAGCATCAGTCGAGTCTGACTTTGGCTTTTCATTGCTTGTGTGTGTGTGTGTTTTTCGGTGCTCTTTCAATATGCATGGAAAAGAGTGAAAGGGACTTATCCAGCAAAAAGCAGCAACTTCTCTCGATGTATGCAAATTGTTTGGCGCCAAAGAAATGACCAAAAGCAAAAGTTTTTGACACTTAATGAATTGCCGGTGGTGAGCAAGGGTGGGGGGGCTTGGCACTATATACGTCAAAGGGAGCTCTGGCACTGGTTTTGGGGATTGGGATTGGTTGCTTGATTGGCTCTGGCAGAAAGTGGAAGTGCTTGGCCAAGGCGTATGCTTAATATGCAAGCACATGTTTACTTTGACATACTTCTAATTGGGCTTGGCTTAGTTGATCGTTGTGTTGAAAACTTGTAGCGAATGACTTGAAACCAAAGTAACTAGAATAACCACAATCGTGGTTCTACTTTGAGTACTACTCTGTATAACTTTGGCTTAGCTTAATTTGCATATAAAATTAAAAATAGTTGCTAAATATTGTATTTAATTGATGGCAGTTACATTGAAAGCTTATCAATACTTCGAATTTAAACTCTGTTCTAGGCATGTTTTCATTGTTCTTGTTAATTTCCTATAAATGTTTTTATTCCTGTGTTAATACTCAACACTGATTTCATATTATGTTCGCTTTCCAACACTGTTCTGAGTGGTGTTTGGCTGACTATTTATCACTATGCTCATCAAAACGTTTTTCCAAGTATGAATTGCTTGATTTCTTATAAACACAGAATTGAATTGACGCAGATTTATCAATCCATCAATTTATGTATATATCAATATTCTTATAGCTTTTTTGCAACACTGCATTTTAAAAAATCAGTTGCTGTTCTTTGTTCGTCAACTCGTCGCATCGGCAGCCAAAAAGTTACAGCAAGCCAACTTACTGGCAATCAAGTTCACATTCATTCATTCTCTCTCATTCATTGAGTTTCCCCTCGCTCTCTGCTAGTTGCTGGGAAAACTAACAAAATGTCTTGAGGCATATCCTTGCTTAGGCCTTTAAGAAGGCAATAAAAGACAAAGCGGCGCTCGAGTTGTTGCCAAGCAGCTTAGCATGAAAGGAGAGAGATAGACGAACTTGGCATTCGTTTCGTTCCGTTCCGTTTCTGTTCAGCCCACTTGGCATATGGTCATGCATATTAACAACCTATTTTTATAAGGCCAGACGGGGCAGACTGTCATCTGTATGTTCATCCTGCTCCCTAAGCCCTCCTCGCTGCCACTTGCCACAGTGCCCAACTAACTGACCAGAACGGCTTTTGCAAATGCCCAGTGCCCATTAGCATGCTATGGGTCCTTCTTTTGAGGAAGGGGAGACAGGACAGAGAAATCTTAGCAACTGGCTCTCTCATGACTTACTCAAATGCACATTGGCAGGCGTTGTCGAAGGCACTTCCAAAAAAGGAAATGGGCTGTGCTCGTCGTCACCCTCGCAGCTCGACATTTTGGCCAAGGACTTTGACTTGGAGTTCGAATTCAAACTGAACTAAAAGTCAAAGTGGAAGTTGGAGGCGTCTTCGTCGTCGTCGTCTAAGCTCAAGTGGCCGGGCATTTAAATTCAATCGTCGCATTTTTTATGCGTTTCCTTTTCCTTTTTAATTTGCTTGTTCCATTTCTTACTCCCTCTTTTTTTGGCAGGGGTGTGTCCTTGTCGTTCATAGCCTTCTTCAGCGTTCACATGTATGACTAACATGTTATTTTTTGTACTCTGCTTTGACTTCCGTTTCGGTCGCATTGCATATGTATGCATGTGTGGTGTGTATGCCTGTGTGTGTATTTGTGTTTGTGTATTTGTGTGTGTGTGTGCGGTTGTGCTGTCTGTGTGAATGTCCTGCGGATGTAATAATTGTCAGCAGCACTTTGCGTAGTTTAAACGCAGCCCACGCAAAAATAGTCAGCTAGCAGGAAATGCTAAAGTGAATTTTATGCTAACAGCAGCACAAAATTTCCACTTTTCTATATCCGAAACTCTCCTCCTCACCCCCCCATCGCCACTTTAGACCCATATGCAAATCGGTTGCCCAATTGAATTTTAAATGTTTTTTGATGCTTTTTACTGCAAAGTGTTGCATAGTTTACGGCGTGTTGGCATATGAAATGTTATTGGCCATCAAATATTGGCATTTGATGATTTATGTTGTCGAGAATTAGAAAATACGAATAAAGCTTCCATATCGACTTAACATGAATCACATATATATTTATTCATTGCATTGATTCCATTTGCTAGATTTAGTGAGAAGAAGTACAAGCTAAGCTCAAATCATTATGTATGCATTGAGAATGTAAAGATTTTAGTAGGCATTTTTCAAGGCTTTTCTCTTTTTGCTATGTATTTTTATTTATATTTAAATGTTTTGCAAAGATTTTTAACTTTTATAAATTTGTTTAATCCGCATCGTTGTTCAGATTAATTGACTTTGTTTTAAGCTTTTTTGATTTTTTGATTTTACATAATTTTGCCAAAAATTTAAATCTTTATTTTGAACTTTATTTCGATTATGGGTAACTTAACCGGTTGTGGACAACACCATAAAAATATATTTTGAAGCTTGTTCTTATGTTGTTAAAAAATTTTGTTAAAATAGTTTTTTAACTCTCACAAGTTTGTTAAAAACAAACAAAGATTTTCTTGCAAAATGTAGGGTTTGTCATCTTAATGTTTTGACATTTGAATATTATCCATTGATGATAGCCATTGTGATAGCTTAGGAGATATGATTTACTTTTTCAATGCATTGCAATGTTAAAAAACATAAGTCTTAAGAGGGTTTCCATTGGAAAGCAGATATAAACTCCGCCTGGATAGGTTTGCTATGTTTGCAAGGAAGAAGTTGCATTAGTACTTCAACCTTTTACCAAGAACTGAGCATTAACAGAAGAAATGCTCCACAGATGTTGATAGGAATTCTTTAATATAGTATCTTCAGTTTAAAACGTAGTTTGGTTATCTAAGTATTTCTGGGGTCAGCATATTCACATAAGCTTGGGAAGCTTTCAAGTCAAATGAACCTTATCTAAATTTTGAAATAATCATAATTGTTTCCAATCGCATTTGAATGAAATTCTTATTTCTCCCAAATAAGTGTTTAATTTGTATTGAGAAGCTATAAATATGTTTTAAATAATTTGATTCACTTAGCTGCAATAATAAACTGGCTCAGTTTCAGTTCAGATTGGATTACTCTTCTTTTTATTGTTTTTGTTGCTGTTGTTGTTGCTGTATTGCAACTAAATCACAAATATGCAGCGGCGTCGTCCTTTGCGACGCGTCGTACATCGAATTACCGGCTGCCAATTACCCGTTACACACACGCAACACAACCACACATGAGAGTACACACATATACTTATACATATACAAACAAATGAGCGCATTTAAAAACATTAACGCGACAGCAACAACAACAACAAAGCGAAAGGAGCACACGAGAGCGAAGAGCAAAGAGTGTGAGAAAGAGGAGCAGTAATAAAAATGCATGCCCAGGGCCAGTTGCGGGTGTGTATGGGTGTGTGTGTGTGTGTGTGTGTGTGTGTGTGTGTGTGTGGGTATAAAAATTGCGCAACATGACAGCAAAATGCATATTATGCATAATTAACTGTTTATGCGAATGAGTGACAAGCGAAAGGACATGGACCCGTCCATGGCAACGTGCCAAAGCGCAGACTGAGAGCAGAGCAGAGCAGGACGAATAGAGGGCAGCTGCAGTCTGCAGTGGGGGAAGCCTACGACAATGCTGCTGATAATGATAATGTTGATAATCACGATAAAGATGATGATGATTACTGAAAGTGAAACAATGAAAATGCTGTCGCTTTGCTCGGCCCTGGCTGCCGCCATCCTGATTGTCCTTTCGTGCTGGGCTTCTGCTAATTTAGACGTTGGCTGGTGCTGCTTCTGCTGCTGCTGTTGCTGCTGTGGCTTTTAATAATTCACACCCCAAAGCCAAACGAGGCGAAGAAAAAATGGGTTAAAAAGGAAAAGCACGCCAAGGGTAGGTAGTTGATAAAGGGCAGCAGAGGGGCTTTGAGGGAGGTAGGCGTGACTGTTGGTGCCTTTGTCATTTGGCCGACGTCGCTTTCACTCTGCACACTGTCAATTTGACATGTTTACCATGTGTCTGGGGCCCGGGTTGTACTATGCCTGTGCTCCTGTTTCGGATCTCATGTGACAAAAGGCTTGTTAGACAAAATAAAATACTGAGAAAAAACTATGGCCAGTCTGACGAGACGCACTTAGGTATCGTCGGGCCGAGCAAAACTTTTTAGACACTCTGCTCTGATATATACTTTTTGTGGCTTTTGCAAAAAACGTTGTTGTATGCCGCAGCAAGACGAGTCAGCAGGAACCCAACACACACACACACACACTCACACATATTGAAAGCGTGTGTGTATGTGCGTGTTGGGAACATGTTTGATGACACGACAACAGTCATCATTGTCTTCAGTGGCAGCATCCGGCTTAATAGGTTGTGGACTGTGATAAGCAAAGACAACAGACAGGTCGAAACCAACCTGTTCAATACGAACGGACAAACTGCCTTTCAATTTGCAGTTGCATTTATGCGTATTTGGTATTTAGTATTAAGATTGAAGTCCAGTTGCTGACCTGACAGTGAAAATAATTGAATTTATTTAGTTCTGTTTTGCATTCACACTGTTATTTCTTTTGCAATTACTTATCTTATGTTTGAATTTAAAATCGATTATCTGTTATCAAATTATCAATTTTCACACCAACGTAAAGTTTTCTTCACGTTTCATCTGTGTTTTTTCTGTTAATTATCTTTTCGTACGTAATTATTATAATGTTAATATTTTATTTGCAATTGAAATTTCGGTAGCATCCTAAAAATCAAGATAGTTTTCACTCCCTGTTCCCACTAAAAATGGTAAAAAAGGGACATATAAACTTCTGCAAATGTATGTAACACCCAGAAGGAAGCATTTCCGACTATATAAAATAGACATTTTCTTGACCAGCTTCAACAGCCGAGTCGAACTAGCCATGTCCGTCTGTCTGTCCGTCTGTCTGTTTGTATGAATGCGTCGATCTCAGAGACTATAAGAGCTAGAAACACCAAACTTGGCATGCAGGTTCCTGTATACCATACTCAGATCAAGTTTATTTCAAATTTCGGATGCACTCCCCCGCACCCCCGAAAATCGCAAAAGACTCCCACAGCCTCAATTTTAAAGATAAAGCTTTAATTTTTGGTAAACAGGTATGTTTAATCAATGTCTTTCGGATCAACACGATCGGCTAAATAGCACCAAAGTTACGGAAGAACTTATTTCCCCTGTCTCAGCAGGCAGAAGCAACAGTTTGACAGGCACTTTCCAAGTTAAGTGCGCTGCTTGCTTGTGTTGCCGCTGAACTGCTTGAAATGCAAGTTGGAAGCAGGGAGTCTTGTAGTTGGGCATACTCGACTAGAGTCTTCTTACTTCTTTGAATAAAAATAAGAGCATTTTAACTTTAGGTAATGAAATTACTTAGATTTATAATTTAGCATGTTTCAGATGTTTGATAATATAAAGTTTGGCGCCAGAGTAAGCTTCGTCACTAGACACTTACATTGTATTATGTTTCAAACGTGAACCTTTGTTCACGATTTAAAACTTTTGCAAAAAGTACACAAATGTTTTCTAAAAAGACTGTTATTAATTGATTAAAGTTAAGTTATATGCCGCATTGACACGCCCACTTTGATTGTCTCTCCCACACCCTGCCCCTTTTGCTGTTGAATAATTAAATGAATGATTCCATGGCAATTGCAAATTGTGCAGAACTGCAGCAAACTATTCAATTTCAGTCATGTGCAAATATTTTATTACCCAGACTGGCGCGCAGGGCACAGCAGCAGCAGATTCAAAGCAGACACACACCCATACCCACAAACACAAACATATACATACACATACATTCACTCAGAGTCTCAGATACGCAGCCGCAGCAAATTAATTAATAACGCAACCAACACTGACAATTTTACGCATGGAAAAATTACAAAACGTTGATTTAACAACAAAACAATAACAACAAAGAAAAGAAAACAACAACAAACCAAATAGAGCAGCAGCAACAATTTCAATAAGAACTATTACTGATGCAATTGCAATTGCAATTTGATAATGATCAGCAGCTGTTCATTATAATGCGGGTCGTAATAATAATGTTTGAATGCCTTTTTTATTTGCGAATGATCAAAATTCATTTTTGATTATAAACATGGCACGCGTCAGTCTGTCAAGTATTTTTGGTTGACTTGAATGCTCTACACGGCGAGATGAATGTCTGACAGGGCTTAAGCCCACTGTTTTCCCGCACCCCCCACTTGCATAGCCTTCTCCACAAGCTTTTGTTGCCGCTGATTATGATTTTGTACACACACGTTTCTTTTGTTGTTGTTGTTGTTATTGTTATTGTTGCTAAACAACAATGTGATTTCATCGTTCATCGTTGTTTATTTGTGCGTGTGACTCTTCTGTCTGCCACTGCCTGTCTTTGTTTGAGTGTATGTGTGTGTGTGTGTGTAGGGTGCATTGTGCTTGCGTCACATTGAAATGCTGCATACTTTCAGGGGCAAGCAGATTTTCATTTTATGTTCATTCCACGCTGATTATAAAAATACGCAGCATCTGAGACTTGCTTTAAGTGCGTTTGAAAATACACTAAACTGCAAACTCTGTATTCTATTTTCAATATTTAAAACACGCAAGATCAGGGTAATTATCGTCAGGATACATTTTCTATCTTCACAATGCTTTGCAATGCCAATTGAAACTTATTTTCATATTCTAGCAGTTATTCAAGTAAGTTTTAAATAAATGGTTTTTACATATTTATTAGACATATTTAATTTTTTTTTAAAATCAAGTTTTCAAACTGACGCAAAATATATTTCAAATTAGCTGTTTTGATCTTATTTAAGTGAGGAAAAATATTTTAGAATTTCACCATGCACTCATTAAATTTTGTATATGTATAATGGAGCGTATCAAATTGTTCGGTTGAGAAAAACGGTGGAAATCGTCCACCAGAATCGGAAACTACGATGAATTCTAAGACTACTTCACCAGGAAACTATGGTTCTTAAGTGAATTCCTAGCTCCCGCTGAGTTGCATAAGGATTTCAGATACATATATATAAATACTTTGTGTTGTTTTATTAAAATATATGAAAAATATCACATTTTTCAATGATATTAAAAAATAACAAAAAATTATCCAAAGTGCAAATTGAGATGCCAGTTTATAAAGTTTCAGAATTAATTATCAATTTATTTGTGATACGTGCTCTCTGCTGCTTAAAGAACTGATTAGGTAACTGCTCATCAAAGTGCCTTCAAAACATTCGAATAGGAGGATTATGTAAGTGTGGACCTTATATGTATAATCTTTGGTGCCTCATAGATAATTATTCCATTGTATTACTATTGATATGCAGCCTTTTGCAATTGTCAACTGTGCGTTATGAGCTCGGATGCATTTTCAGCAATCCTTGAAACACAACCGAGCCTTGCAGTTGCTTTCAATCAACGAAACTTTATCTGCACAGTCAGCTGGCAACTGGCAACTTCAAAAGCGGATTTTCTTTGCCTCCCACCCACAGTTTCCAACCTCAAGCAGAGCGCATTGCGGCGGCCGCCTTTTTTTTTATATAAACTCATATATTTTTTTGAGCAGTTTTGAGCGCTATCTTTGAAGTTACATCTGCCGTTTTCAACTGTTGGCTGCAATTTTAATTTAATTTGGAAAAATGCTTAAAAGGCGCCTTTTCTTTTGCCTTTTGTTTTTAGAATACCATTGCATTTAACGTATGTGTCTGTGTGTGTAAATTCCTCTTTGTGGTTAGGCTGAGCTCGCTAACAGGCGAAGCTTTCACCCGTTTACTCCTCAGTTTCAAACACACACAGAACAGAGAAAAAAAACTGAGCAGAGCAGACAAATAAAAAGACAGCCGGCGACATTGTTGCATTTGTAAGCAGAGTTGGCAACGTTTGTGCATAAAAGATATGATGCGTGTGTGTGTATGTGTGTGTGTGTGAGAGGCAGCTGCTTTCATTGTACTTGCCACACGTTGCGCATACGCCGCGTTGTTAGCGTCACAATGCAACATACGTAACAATGTAACAATTAACAGCGACCGACTGTGGTATACTCTGTTATTTGGCTTGATATTTGTACAATATTCTGATTGTTTTTTGTTAAGTTGACAAATATCTTGATTTGAAACATATTTTGAATGTTTTATGCGTATAACTGGAAAAAAATTGATAATTAGCCCTGTTTTGATTTCACTTTTGAATCGGTTATATAGAAATATTCGATGCATACTTTTAATATCGTCTAAATATTTTATGAGCGTCCAAGAAAACTCAGTTTTAAAATTCTATGCTGCTCTTACAAGCATGCTTATCATTATACTCTGTTTTCCAAAATGGAAAAAAAGAGTATATTGGGTTTGTGAAATGTCCGTCTGTCCGTCCGTCTGTCCGTCTGTCCGTCTGTCCGTATGAACGCAGGCTTTTTCCACAGTTTTGAAGCTAGAGCAACCAAACTTGGTGTACATGTTGGTATATACCATAGGCAGACAAAGTGTCAAGATTTCCCCCCCACCCCCACCCCTTCCCCCACAAACCGCAAAAATCTATATCTTCTGCAGATTTGCAGCTAGAGTCACCAAATTTGGCATGAAGACTACTGATGACATTCTCGACCGATCTGTAAAAAAAAAAAATGCCACGCCCACTACCGCCCCTGCAAATGAGCAAAATCTGTATCTCCTACACCCTTATAGCTAGAAACCCCAAATTTTGCAGTATGAATACTTTTGATCTCATCGATAGTTTGGAGAAAAAAATTTTGACACGCCCACCCCCGCCCCAGTAAACAGAAAACAGAGTATATTGCAGTCGGGTGAGCCTGACTGCAACGTTCTTACTTGTTTTATTTTTGCTTTGATTCCAAAGTGAAATTCAGAACTTGTGTGAATATTCTAAGATTTAGAAACTCTTTTATAAGAAAACATTTGTTTAATTAATAATTCATTTATGAAGCTTTTCTAGATTTAAATCTCTGCACTTTAACTAAATTGACTCCTTTTAAATATCCTTCCAAATTGTATTGCCTTAGCTTTCCATAGTGCGCTCAAATGTATAAAAGTCCAATATACTCACTTAACACCCTTTTTAAAATAGAGTATGCAAAAAAGAAATCAACGCACACACAAAGTAAACATGCACAATTATGTGTGTGCTGTCTGTCTGTATGTGTGTGTTTGCGTGCATGTCTGTGTGTGTGTGTGCCGGTCGACCGGCTTGCGCCAGTGTTGCCAACCATTGTGATGTTTTGGCTGGCACGCTATCAGAGAGCACACAAGTCCAATGTCAAATATGCGACTGTCGACGTCGCAGTCGCCGTCGATGCCGCCGTTGGCAAACAAGACAATGAAAATGCTTGTCGTCTGAGTTGGCTCGTCGGTGTTGGCATTAAAAAATAAAATAAATACGCCACACACACTCTCACTGACTGAGGCAGAGGCAGAGGCAGAGACAGTGGCAGAGGCAGGCAACTCAAACTCAAACTCAGCTCAGCTCAGAGCTCAGCCTCGGAGTTTCTGGCAACGTCATTTTGTCATTCCAGCGAATGCGAAGCGAATTTTGTCGAGGATTTTTGGTGTGTGTTTGAATGTGTGTGTGTGTGTGTGTGTGTGTCGTCGCCAGCAGAGTCCCCGGCGAACTTAGCCGCCACATGACAGGAATACAATTGCTTTTATGAAATTAAATTACGACACACATATTTAAACACTCCCAGAGGGTGCAAGAGAGACAGCAACAGAGAAAGGGAGTAAGTGACCGTTGAGTGTGAGAAAGAGCAAAAAAATCCACTGCAGTCAACAATAAAAATGCACACTTGATGGCAAAGCCTTCAAAATGATGTGGCATGTGGCAGTTGCCAGCAACTGTTGTCGACTTTGAGCTGCTTTAATTCGTTAATGTTGATTAAAAGAAAATCTTTTAAAACATTACATAAAAATAGTCAGTGTTGTCTGCTTACTGAGAATGTATTCAGTTTTCAAAATGCATTGTAAGGATATAAACAAAAAACTTAAGTCACTGCGAAGTTTAAAACTTAATCCTTCTTGAATGAATACTCAAGCAAAAATAACAATACAATAGTAGATAAGTGGTTTATTTCTTAACAATTTCAATAGCATAATATGCATTTCTAGCTTTTCATCGTAGTTAACTTAAAGCAATCGATAACTTATCGATATTCACGATCGATTTAGGATTTGAAAATAACGTTTTGTGTACCTGTGAAGGTACCTTGGCAAATGCTCTTTCTTTAATGCCATCTTCAATATTTTCACCTGATATCAAATATATATTATGGCTGCACTCTCCAAATAAATAAATAAATAATATTAATTTTATGCCTATTTTGGTATAAACCATTGTGAGTTAGCCTAGGTACCATATAAGATTTGTATTGAATTAGAAAACAATAGTTTTTAATGTCCAATCAAATAAATCTTACTGATTCTTCTCATAATTGCCAAACCTTCACTAATTCCGCAACTTTCGTTCTTTTCCACTTACATTGTAAATATTTAATCGTATTTAAAATATTTGCAATTTGTTGCAATGCTTAATAAAATTTAGAAAATTAACTGCATTTTCTATGCTTTTTCAAGTCAATAGAGACAACTTAGCTAAAGTGAATTAAAAATCTCATTTAAATTAATCCTCATTGCGAGCAGTACTTGTGACTGCCACGCTGCCCACTTTCCACCTTTCCATTCTGCCCTCCTGCCACACTTTCCACCCTTTGTTGTCGTTGTCCTTTCGTCATTCAGCGCATTACAAACAATTCCACTTTAGGCACGCAGCCACATCAGCTTGTGGTTACACGGCTTGCGCACATTACGAGCTTGTTAGTGCTGGGCTTTGGGCGTGGCAGCTACATACAAACATACACACTGGACATACTGTGTGTGTGTGTGTGTGTGAGCTTAAGTCTTGTTTAGCAATTTGAAATTTTTAAATCCCATTAAATTTGCAATCAGCGTTTGATTTGTTTGCCAAATACTTGGACTCTCAAACTCAGACACGACTTGGACTTGGTTCTGCTTCTGGACTTGGTTACGAACTTGATTGAGAAATTCGAGTCTGGTCTTGGCCAACAACACGTTCCACACATTGTTCATACAATAGCCATTCAATGATTCAATAGTTTAATTTCAATTTTCGGATTTCCATGCAAATAAACACATACGGATTGAACAAACTGATGCAACAACTTCAACAATAACAGCTTTCTATTTAGTTTAGTTATTAAATATATTCATTTCCATTTGGCAAATTACGCCATTCATCTGCTGGACTTGGATTTTGTGTGTGCACAACTATTCCATTGTTGTATTCTCAGTAAATGTGTTTGCTTTTGCATATGCCACAGCTCTATCACCATCAGTATCTGTATCTGTATCTGAAAATGTATCTGTATCTGCATCTGCATCTGCATCTGTATCTTGACAGCATGTGTAATTAAACAAAAGTTGATAATGTGTTGATTATTTGAGGTATTTATCCAATTTCTTGTTATGCTGCCTTCCATTTTCTACTGACTGTGTTGCCTGCAGTGCTGCGTCCATGTTGCAACAAGAACAACAAATGCTTTTATTGCTGTCTATTGCTAATTGTAATTATTTAATTACATTTACAGCTGCTACGATTGAGCATGCGAGTTGTGTCATTTCAAATGGATACATTTCGTTATATATTTGACATGTTTTGACTGACGAAGACAAGACAAGAGAAGCCAGAAAGATAATCACATTTGAAAAGACAGACACTTCAAGATAAATGCTATGATAACTTAAGATGCTTTGACATTAACTAATGATTTAATTGACAAAAATGTTAATTGAATTTCACAATATTTCTCTTTCACTTGACCATTAGACAAAACGATTGTGTACACAAATTAAATAGAATAATAAAGGAAGTCAAGCAATTATTTGCCATTAGTTACTCAATTACAACACATAAATTGTAAAAAGTGAATGTTAATCATAAGTGTGTTTTAAGATAAATAAAACTTATCTTAAAAGGATATTGTGGAAGTCTTATACTTGCTTTATTAACAGCTTTGTGAAAACGAATGAAATTGTAGGAATTCAATTAAAACATATGGGCAATTGCGTAAAAGCGTAAGGTAAGAAGTCAAATTAAACAGTTTTTTTTTTTAGCGAAATATTTAAGTAGCTTAATATTCAGTTAAAGAAATCACACCAATCGACCCCAAGGATTTGATGATATAAGCGAAAATGAGTGTAGCGTAACGTTACAAAAAACGGAAGTGGGTTCTGGCTTGGACTACAAAAATGCACAGCTCTGCGAATTGGCCAAGACTTTTTGTACAAAACTTTCTAATCACGATTTGAAATAATACAAGTTTGTTTTATTACTCTAAGAATGTGGCGTAACGTTACAGGTCATAACGTTATTTTTCTTTATTTTTGTTAGATGCAGCCAAGAGTCTTGCTAAGTATAGTACAAAGCTGCCCCAATCAAGTCGACAGCTCCAAAACTGGCAAATTACTCAATATTCTCAGCAAGTTGCAAAAGCAGCACGCAATCAGTTCAAGTTGCCAGATGCCAGCCACGAATTTCCAACACAACGTTTCGTATTGTAATTCAAAACCTCTTACACAGGTCAACTGACAACAGTTGGCGGTGGAGCAACAACAGCAACAACAACAGCAACAAAAGTAACAACAAGAGCTGAAAATAGCAAATGCAACTACAATGCAATTTCCAAATGCCAGAAAGAAAATAGTTTAAGTGCAAAATTTTACGCTTTATCGAATTACCCGCGGGTGCTTTAACTTACTGGGGAAACTTTTCGAAGGGGTTGAGTGAGGGGGCGCTAAAGTTTTACTGCACACTCATTGCACGACCTCTGATGGGCGTGTGGGGTGGTGGGCGCTGGGCGTTGTTCACAATTTATGATTGTAAGGTGTTGCAATGAAAACTAAGCGCAGTTTCCGCGGCATTCTTTGGTAAATTTGTTATATTTTCTTACTGTCAGGCCAGACCATTTGTTAAATGAGTTGGCAAAGCTAATCGAAGAGTTATGGACCAAAATTGCATTGCGAAAATTGTTTTAAATTTAAGACGTTGCATCGAAAATGGAACTGCCTTGACCTGAATCCCATTTAGCCAGAATACAAGTGTGCTACCTTTCAGCTTTTTACAGCTGCTGCGTTTTGTTTGCCATTTCCTGGCCATTACAAACAAACGTATAAATAACGTCAGGGGCAAAAAAAAAGAAAAAAAAAAATTTAACCCATGGAACATACGCTACACGGACTACAACTACACCCTGAACAAAACCCCAAACCGGACCAATAAAAAAATAATTTATAACAAAGAGGCCCAAAAAAAAAAAAAAACGTGCAACTAAAATTGCCCAAAATGCTAAAGCAAGATTTATGCAAATCGGAAGTAAACATTAATCAAAATTTTTGTGCTGTTTTTTTTTTTTGACTGCACAACTCCCACAACAGTTGCTGTCGTTGTCGCTGTTGTTGTTGTTGTTGTGTTACTGGCAGGCATAGAGAACAACAACAACAACAACAGCAACAAAAAAACATAGCATACTTTGCGGCGCCAGCGGTAAGATTGCACGCTTATGATTGTGGGTCAGAGATACTACTCGGTATACTCGGCACAATGAACGGAAACGAAAGCCGCCTCTTGCAAAAGAAAACTGTGTGTTTGCGAATACCAAAAGTTTTCCTTGCAGTTTTTCTGCTTCACGTTTTTCTTTTCTTTAGCGTGAACTTCATAAATTACAGCTTCATATGTCAAAAATGGCCACACACAGCGTTTGAGAGAGAGACTTTCTTCGTTGTCATTTATATTAAAACGTCAAATCAGCAAAGCGTGTGTTTTTCTTTTTTTTTGTATTTTTGTCTCAGATGAAAATGTTGGCCATTGAAAATTGTTGGAAAAGTGAACGCTAAGCTGTGTTCTTGCCAAAAGTGTTTCGGAGTTCTTAGTCAAGTGCCCAAACAATTAGTCATCGTTTTGTGCTAAATTATCATTTTGTGTCTGTTTACCCCAAAGGACATTGTCTAAGTGTGTGTTATAAGTGAGAGTTTCAACTGACCAGCATGTATAATGTTTCGCCTGGGAATAGTTCGACTTATGACCTTTAAATGTTCTTCAAATTTTAAGGTTTTGGCTTAATACGTTTCTTAAGACAATGTTTCGCAATTGAGATCTTACATTACTAAAATATTTGCTTTATTTCAGCACATTTTTTCACATTTGAAGTTACTAATAATATCAGGAATTTAAAATTCAAGTCATTTCATTTAACTGCAACACGAAGCTGGCGTCGGATCAACACCTGAACGCTTTGTTATCGATAGTCTTGTAAACTCCTCTGCTGTCGTCGGATGTATGCCAACCGTATTGAGCAGAGTTTTCACAGTCAAGCCTGACTTTAAAGCAGCTGCAAAGCCTTGTATAACCTCTCCCGCCACTGGACCCATATAATGTAAGCCCAAAATCTTTTGATCACCAGATATCTCAGCGACAGCCTTGAGATAACAATGTCGCACGCTCTTCTGTGGTATAAAGAACTCGGTGGGCTTGTAATAGCCATGAAATACTTCGATATTTTCAGCGCCAAGCTTTTCAATAGCCGTCTCCTCAGACATGCCCACACACGAGTATTCCAGGGGTGTAAATACAGTGGTGGCCACATCATTATAATCCATTAGTTGCTTGGCGCCGGCAAAGAGACGTCGTGCGAGCAAACGACCCGATAGAATGGCCACAGGAGTAAGCTCCGGTCGGCCATGAATGATGTCACCCACGGCATAGATGTGTGGCACATTGGTGGCCTCCGTGTGGTCAACAATAATCTTATCGTTACAGGTGTGGACACCAGCGGCAGTAAGATTGAGATCCTCCGTGAGACCCTTGCGGCCAATGGCCCACAGAACAGTATCAAAGACATCGCTGCCATCTGTCTTGGTAACCGTATTATGATATTTAACAAGCAATCTACCATCTTTGTTACGCTGCACCGCGGTGGGAATTGTGGTGCCCAGAAAGCAAATGCCACGTTCCGTCATCATGTTTGCCAGCAGCTCCGACATCTGACGATCAAAGCCACGCAGCACAATGGAGCGCACCATAACAGTAGGATCATAGCCGAGTCCCTTCAGAAAACAGGCACACTCCAAACCCACATAGCCAGCGCCAACGACAAGGGTGCGGCCGGGTTCCTTCTCATAGCTAAAGATGTCATCGCTGGTGATGCCATACTCGGTGGCACCTGGTATATTGGGATAACGTGGACGTCCACCGACAGCCACAACCACATACTTGGCGGTTAGCTGCTTCTGCTCGCCCTGCTTCGTCTTGTACTCAATGGTATGGGCATTGACAAAGGTGCCCATGGAGTTTACATACTCCACCTTCTTGTCCCGCAGATCCACACGCGTCACCCAGTTGACAGACTTGATATGATTCTGCACAGACTTGACCAGCTTCTGCCAGTCGGGCTTTATATTCTGATCATTGACATTCCAGCCATAGGCGACCGCTTCATGCACAGCCTCACCCAGCAGCGACGCCTGATGCATCAGCTTTTTGGGTATGCAACCCACATTAACACACGTGCCACCCACGCCCCACTTGGTGCCGGCTGGTGTGGGTTTCACATAGTCAAAGCACAGCACACGAGCGCCATACTCCACGGCCTCCTTGGCGCAGGCCAAGCCGCCAGAGCCACCACCCAGCACCACCAAATCGTAGTCGTACTTGCAACTGGTTGAACTTGCAGTGGTGCTGTTGAGGCGCAGCAGCAGCCTGGAATTTGGCAGCCTAAAGCTCCTCAGCGACTTGAGCAGCAACATTTTAACCATCTGATGTTTTGACTTAAAATAAAAACTTGAGAATTTGGTCACACAGCATTTGTGGCTATAAAACTTGAGGCGCTGCCAACTTGATTGAAGGAATTTGACTTGGAAAGTAAAAATATATGAATGTATCGATATTTATTAGGAGATGAGAAGTATCGATTAGAGTCAGTACGATGTCACGATTGTAGAGCTGGGATTTCAAGTTCATTTTGCTGATATAGTTCAGTAGTTCGATTCTCAATAAAAGAACTAATATTTCTTTTATTTCCATTAGTTCTTTTCCGTATAAAGATCAAATCTTTCATTTAATTATTTCCGGATAAAGTAACTAATCTTGTATATAGTTATTTTCCGGATAAAGATCATATCTTTTAAAAAGTTTTTTTCCCGATAAAGGAACTAATTGTTTCTTTTCTTTGAAGTTATTTTGTTCTGTCATTCGAATGCAGTATAATTGACTTATAACAAGTGGGTTTTACTTATCTCTTTATTATGTATTTTGTTATTTCGTTTTATTATTATTTTAGAATTTTAATAAAAGGTAAAATTTGATATTTACTATGAATAAATTAATTAGTATTGCAGTTTGGATTACATATTGATGAAAATACACACAAAATTATCTCATATTTTATAATGTTGACAATTTTATATTTTACTAAATTCCAACATGCGTAACGCGCAGAGTAGAACGTCAGTCGAAATCGAAAGAAAATAAACTTAAAGAACTAAAAGAACTAAACGCAATAAAGGAAATAACCGAACAATAATCAAAGATAAAATTTGTTCAATAGTTCTTTTCAAAGACCTGCTCTTTATAACTTATTCAGATCGAAAGAATGAAAGACACATGTCCGACTCTATAATATACATATAATCTTGATCAGCTTCAATTGTCAAGCTATCGCCATGTTCGTCTGTCTGTCTGTTAATTTGTCTGTTTCTATGTGAAGTAGTCTCTCAGCCTTAAAGCTTTCTTAATAAAACATGGCTCAGATGGTTATTTTGGCTGAAGTGCTCTGTTCAGCATAACAATTAGCTGCCATAGGAACGATAGGTCCAATATTTTGTTCTTAAAGATATCCCAATCTAAATATTCGGTTTTTTTATATTCTCAGGATATTCATGAAATGCGTTTCGCAAATCCCGTTTATAATCTAAGACACTTTATGAATGCCCTGTTTATGTATGTTAAAATACCTTCACCAAAATCAGACCACAGCACATCAGGAACAATCATTCAAAAATAGATTTTTGCTTTTAGAAATTTTCAGCTACGTTGAAGGTAGCTTTCCTTTTCAGTGTTTGGGGCGTTATTTAACATTCATATATCGAAACGTCAACTAAATCATCAACTAAACGTGTCGTGCTTCGAGACAAATTTAGCTCGGTTATCGGGACGCACCAGTGACCCAGTTGGAGAGCAGTTCTCCAACCCTGCACAGCCATCAATTCTATGCTCAATCCAAAGGCTTCGCTCTTCGCACAGGCAGTCAGTTTCAGAACCAGAACCAGAACGGCATTCAAACACATTTGGACAATGTGTGTGAGTGTGTGTGAATGTCAGTCAGCGTTGTCCGCATTCAATTGCAAAATGATTTATGTGGCTTAGTTTTTGTGGAGCAGCAGGCAATGTGTGATATAGGAATGGGATAACATACTTTCTAGTTGACTGAGGATCCGTTGATTTAACTGTTTAATGGTTAGAGAGTGCTGCTTGGTTATTGGTCATCTCTTACAGCAAATAGTTTTTCATTACGTCGAAAACTTCAAGAACGTTACGCAAATTCCCCAAACGCTCACAGACACATACACATGCACATACACATATACATATATAAATACATATTGTATACATGCAAAACCTTTGCTGCTACTGTATACAAATCCAGTAAAATGGCGAAATGTCAGTTTCAATGATTTATGTTTTACCATGAACCATTTTGGACCATTTTTGGCAGGCTCTTCTTGCTCTTTGCCTTCTGCCCCAAAGGCCCCAAAAAAGCCTCCAACTCTCAATCAAGTAAATGGACGCTATGCTCTGTTGCCTGCTGGCTGCTGGCCTGGTTTGACCTGACCTGGCCCCTTCTTGCCATGTCCATGGTTATCCTAATTTCTAATCTAATATTTTTGCGTATGAAGAAGCAACAAACAAACCAAAAATAAAAAGAAGTTGAGAAACAGCAACGAGTGCACACACATAGGAAATTCTTGGCCATGTCCAATGTCTACTTTTGGGTATGATTTACTTTTGTGGTTTGTTTTTGGTGCGTTTAACCGCAAATATTTAATGGTTTTATTTGTTGTAGCTGGAAAAACCTTCAGCTGCGATTCATTTGTATTTGTACACACATATATCTTTGGTATTTTTGGCATATTTATTAGTTGCACAGAATTAAGACAACACAAATTTGTAGTTGTGTGTTTCTAGAGTGTTTTTTAGTGTGTATAGTTTGTGTGGGCAGTGTGTGTTTGAGGTGTGTGTAGTGTGCAGGATGTAGTTGTGTGTGTGCAGTGTGGCAGCGACAGCGTAGTTGTGAGTGTGTGTAGTGTGCAGCGTACTTGTGTTTGTATGTATGTGTTACAAGGCTAAAAAGGCTAAGCCTGTAAACGATTTGTGTGTGTGGAAGAATTCAAACTGTTGCTTGACCATCGCCCGTGTCATCGTTATGATTTTCCTTGATAGTTTCCACAGGCAAAAAGCGATGTTTTATCACAGAACGGAGAAGCGACAAGTGTAGTAAATTCATTGCCAGAAGCACACCTCCATTAAAATAAAACAATAACATATTTGGATACAACGACCACATCAACATTGCCTGGAACACAATCATACGTCCCAGAACTAAGTAGTTCCAGGTAACCACTAATTCAATACATGTCTTCTGAAATTGATTTTAAGGATTGGAATTCAAATTAGTAAAACTTTAAGATTAAAAACAAATGCTTACTCCGAATATTTTTGGTAACAGCAGAAGATTCAATATTACATTCAGCTCAAAAATGCATTGCGGAAACTCATGATACACATGATATTGTTGTTCTTGCGGTGCTTTAGGTGAAGGATTTGATCCAAAAAATGGAAGAAATTGCCAAAAATGTTCTCCTTGAACTTCTTCAATGCTCATTAAACAGTTTTGGAATAGAACGCTAGTTTGACATTGATTTTGTTTGATTGCTATAAGCTTACCATCAATAATGCGTTGTACATCCTTCATTATATATGACAACAGTGCGTTGTACATAAAAAGTTTAAAACCATTAAAATTCAACATTTTGTTTAAATTTTTATAAATATTACAAATGCACTCTACAAAATATATAAATATACAATAAACAAACGCCGTGCTATTCTTAACAATTTTCTTAATTATATACAATTTCACGGCATGCTATGCTTAACAATTTCTTATATATGTTTTCATATATATATTTTCAGGTAAGTGGCAGCTAAATGCAAATTGACTGAAGTATTTTCTGTGTAAGTAGAACGCATCATTTGACTTACAAAATATAGTATAATATTATTTGTGAAATGAATTTTCCATAATCTTTTAAGCAAAACAAAGCACCAGACTGAAGCAGACGCAGACAAATTTAAATAAACGAATTAATAGGAAAAATTTGTATACAACAATGATTATTGCCAATAGCAACCAACACACAAAAGTTTCATTATGAATTGTGAATTTGCCCATGCCCAATTGCAGGGGACGTTATGTGCTGACAATCTTTAGATTGCAGAGAGGCACTCAGACAAAACAAAAAAAAACGTAACTTGGGCTTTCTGGGATAATTTAAACTTTAAAATGACCAGCGGAGCCGAGAGTCGAGCCGAGAATCGAGCCTAGACAACGAGAATTACGGTTTCCAACTTTTGAAAAAGCTGTAAAAATGCAAAAGTTTGCCCAATAAACATTAGGCATAACTTTGCTGAGCAAAAGTTTTCGCGACTCACCTTACATTTTTATGGTCTTGGGTATGTGGGGATAGCATACAGCCCCCAACCTGGCTTAGGCATAAAAGAAGTGCTCCAATTTTTTATATGCTACCTGCCAAGCGACAAGTTTATCAAATGTTTTACAGCGAAATTTTGTGCTTTTTTTTCTTTAAGAGAATAAAAACAAATGAAGTTCAATTTGTGTTTGCTTTTTTTCATTATAAAAAACTTTTTTGCATAGACTGTTGCCAGGCATATGATTTAAAAAAAAGAAGAATATCTGTTGCTGCGAATTGAGCATTGTTTAAAGATGTTTTGCACAGCGCTCTCTTCAATGAACAAATAGTTCATCAAATATTAATTAAATTTGCGCCTAATTAGTTTGATTCATTCGACGCGACGCGACGCAACGCAACGCAACGCAACTCGACTTAGTTGCAGGACCCAGGACCAAGGCAACATCAAAAAGGTGTTGGATACTTGCCCGCGGCAATGCTTAACAAAAGTTAAACAAAGGTCAAGAACGCCAAATGTCTAATTAACGCTTAATGAGCGACGGCGTCGACTTTAACATCAACATTGACGAAAAACTTTGTCTTAGTGCGAAAACAGGCAAAAGGACGTTCAAGTCAAAACTTAAACAATTGCTAATCGAAAGAGGTACTCACAAGTATTTATGATTTGCAAGTTGTAAAAACCAATTGCAGCAATTCAATTTGATATGAAAATAAGAAAAAATTCCAATTATATTTGTATTTATTATGATATTTGTTAAAATATTTGCTAAATTGAAACCGATTGTAGCAATTATTTAATTTGTTGTCGATGCGATGCGGCAAGTAAATGTTGAATGTTGAATTTTTTGATGTTTTATCCATGAAATTTTCATTTCATGCACAAATATTTAATTTAGTTTATTGAAGTATTTGTTGTTTGGCATGGCTTGGCTTGGCTTTTTCCTGCAAAGCCAGTTTGCCATTAGTTGATGTGTGCTGCATGTGGTTTATGTGGCCCGGAAACTACGCCCTACAACTACTACACACACACATAAGCACACTCAAACACACACACACACACACACGTGACGTGTGTACGCAACTTCTTGACCAAATTGTAACAAGTCTGCTCAGAAAGATCCGGCTACGGTTTGTTTGTCAAGGCATATCTCTTTTTCTTAAAAGTATTGCAGAAAATTTTATTAATTAATTTCAAATGCCTGCTGCCTAAAAGCAATTCGAGTGAAAGGATTTCCTCTTGGCTTTCCCCATAAAAATTCAATTAGTTTTTGGGGGATGCAAAATGTTGGTTTAATATGAATTTTGTTCGTGTTGGTTTTTGGGCTGCAGCTTTATCAATATATGTTTGCATATATATATATACATACGTACTTTTATTTGCTAACCTAATCGTAACCTTTATTAGTTATGTTGGTCATATTTTTGGTTATGTCTGCAGGCCGTTTTTAATTGATTTTTTTCTGTCAATAAAAATATTTTGTTCGATTTAAAAACATTTGCCGAGTTGAAAATTGTAAAAATTTTACTTTTATTTATTTCGTTGATTATGGAAAAGGCTTAAAAAAAATACGCACTTAACAAATACTTTGCAAGTGACTTGAACTTAGTTACTTGGCTAATAAAAACGTTACTTAAAGCTCAACACAGAACTTAAAAGTTATATTGCGCATAAAATAGCCTCTAAAACTCAGAAAACCAATTTACCGTTTGCCGAGCCACAACTTACAAGCCTTTCCACAACTCCTCTCCCTCCCCCGCTGCCCTGAAGAGCAGGCTATAAAAATGCCAATAACTTTGAATCCGAAAACCACAAAATTGTTTAGCAATAGCCGGAGGCAACGTTTTATGAGCCCTGGCATGCCGATAAAACCGAATCTAAAGCGAATATAAACGGCTCCAAAGTGTTTTTAATTGTTCACCCACAAAATGTTTGCCAAATTACATGACTCTTGTATAGGAGCTAAAAGCGACAATAACCCCTTTTTGCCCCATATATGGTATGGTATCCAATATTTTTCAGTTATGAGCCAACACACAGTGATAACCACAATTAAAACCAAGGCAACCAAGCTGAAATTTTGTGCGTAGCTAGACAAAACATATATATAGTACATATATATAGCCCAGTTCAACAACTGTACTGAAACATGGCTGGCGTTATATATTAGGCATACGACATGTTGAGCGTTGGATATATGTGCGTGTGCCAAAGTGCGAATGACAACACTTCATGCTGGGTTTGAGTTAGCTTTCAGTTATGAGTTTATGCATTGGGGAAATTTGTTGGATTAAATTTGGCAGACCTAAGCATGGCTCTACAGTCTCTCTACCTGGTCTCTCATCTTTAAATGAAGTCATGCAGCGGCTTTGTAGACACACATTGCCTATGGTCAAGCCAAGAATTTAAGTTTGCTTTTTCTGTGCACACATTTGGTATGGCTAAATTGAAATCTAATCAAGTTGAAAAGCCCTACAATGCGTTTAATTGCTTGCAACTCTGACCGAAAAGTCTAGAATGCAGCTGGGGTCAAAGGATTTCCGATTGCTGCCTGCTGCTTCGTACTTCTCGTCCTGCTTCCTGCGTCCTGCTGCGGCTGTCCAATCTCCAATCATGTGCAATTATTTGCACAAATTCAAAATACAAAATGTTTGCATGCTAGCGCTAAACTTTCCCGTTACGACTCTTTTTTAATGCGGCACACTCACATTTACACTCACATTCACATTCACATTTACATTCACATTCACATTCACATTTTCATTGGCAGTTAAGCGCACGCAGAGGTTTGTTGTTCTTGCTTGTTGCTTGTGTTGATTGATGCGACATTCTCATACTCATATTCACTTAATCACATTCATTCCTATTCATTTCATGCTCATTTACGTTTCAGTACACACAAAATGTTTTGCTAAATATGTGTTTGGCATGTTTTTAATGATCACACAAAATTTAACATTTACAAGTAGCTATATTTTCCACGAATTAATTGCTATTATGTTGGCGCACAATTTGTAAAAAGAGTCATAATTAAAATTTGCAAAAAGGGTATCGTTATTCAATCAACAACAAGCTTAACAAAGATTCTGTTGAATTTCAGCTGAAATTTGTGAGCTCTTTAAAAACATGTTGTTCACAAAACACAATACTTGAAAAGTTTTATTGCATAAATATAGTCAAAAGAGATTTTACATGTTTTCATCAACACCAACCTGTAAAACTTTTCCATGTTGCTCCCCCTCTCCGTCACAGAACTAAGCATTTTAGTCGAAAGAGAGTTTTGTAGTACAATTTTTTGGTAAGCATAATACATGCGAGTATATATTTTAAGGCTATATAACTTGGCTGTAGATAAAGTTGAAATGCTTTTTGCATGTACTACCTGTGGTTTGCTCCATTTGCTGCTAAGTACAGCCAATAAACACAGCAGGTAAGAAAGACGAAAAGACACAAATAGCTGAGAAACCAGAAGCACTGAGAGCTGAGAAACACACACAGAGAGCTGAGAGATAGTATTATATATATGATTGAATAATGCTTAAATGTGAAGTGAAAAAAAATGATGATGAAAACATCAACAGCAAAAAGCCAATTAGAATGAAAATGCTAACTGCCAACAAAACATATATATATTTATATACATATATATATAATATGCAATCAATGCTGGAATATTGCTTTACTTTTCTTTAAGCTTATACTTTTCATTAGATTAGCTGTGTATCCTTGAGTAAACGCAACTCCCCGGCAAAATCAATTTAAAGCAATCTAAGTCCTTTTTATACTCTGTTTTCCAAAATGGATAAAAAGAGTATATTGGGTTTGTGAAATGTCCGTTTGTCCGTCTGTCTGTCCGTCTGTCCGTCTGTCCGTATGAACGCAGGTTTTTTCCACAATTTTGAAGCTAGAGCAACCAAACTTGGTATACGTGGTGGTATATACCATAGGCAGACAAAGTGTCAAGATCTCCCCCCCACCCCACCCCTTCCCCCACAAACCGCAAAAACCTATATCTTCCACGGTTTTACAGCTAGAGTAACCAAATTTGACATAAAGACTAGTGACCACACCCTTGACCGACCTGCCAAAAAAAAATATGCCACGCCCACTACCACCCCCGCAAATGAGCTAAACCTGTATCTCCTACAGCCTTATAGCTAGAAACCCCAAATTTTGCAGTATGACTCCATTTGAACTCTTCGATAGATTGGAGAAAAAAATTTTTACGTACAGAAAACAGAGTGTATCGTAGTCGGGTGAGCCCGACTGTAACGTTCTTACTTGTTTGAGTTCGGAAACGTTGCCATTTTTGCTGATGCGGCTCACAAAATAATAAATCTTATTAAATGCACAAAATTTGCTTTAAGAACCATAAACGAATTTTACCAACGCAGCCAAAGTAACAAAGAAAAGGGCTTAACTGACACATACACTCATAAACACACACATACGCACACACATGGGACTTATACATGCATATATATAAAAATATGAAATACGTACATGTACAATAAATCTAAGCCGATTTAATAAAAGGCATTAAAAAATATCTATTTTTCAAATGAAAAATATTAAATCGGCACGAAGTCAGCAGGAAAAAGGCCAAACAGCCAGCAGCAGCATCCTTGGCAAAGGACACACACTCAAGTTGATTGGAAAAGTGCCTGCGCCTGGGCCATAAAGGAGGCCAAGGAGCAAGAGGCAGAAGGCAGGACGGAGGGAAACAGCAAAAGAAGCCTATAAACGATTGAGCCCCAAAATGAACACTCATACACTCATTTATTGTGTTTGGGGGGCATGAGGATAAACTGAAGCCAATTTCTCCCTACATCAAACGAAGAAGAAAACGAAGACAAGGCTAGAAAATTGACCAACCGACCAACCGAAGCAACCAACCAACGCATGATTAAAAAATTCGAGTTGGGTCAGAATCTTGAGTCTGGGGTTGACTGGGGCTACCTTTCAAGTTGAGTAAATGAGCATTCAAGCGTTTCAGATTATCAATATGCATGAATGGTAAGGGACAGCGACCAAATTGTACTTAAGCTCAACTGGACAAGCCCCAAAATCCACAACAGACAATATGGGTTATAGTCAAATGTGGCTGCAGGGAGACAGCTGAGAATGAGATGTGAGGCGATTAACTGGGGGGAGAAGAATGAGAAGGCTGTCTGCTAAATGAAGCGTTTTCTCGCTTATTTGACGCAACAACTTCCACCAGAAGAAGTTACGGAAATACGTTTGATTGCAAAACGCAGGCGTCTGTCTGTCTGTCTGTCTGTCTGTCCTCGTTATGCAACACTGGCAATGCCAACGAGCATAGCGAAAGAAAGATGAAGACGAGCAGCTTGGAATCAATGCAGTGCAGCTGCAGCTTCAACTCTACATTTCCAACTGTTCTGTTTGTCTCTTGAAAGCGACACAGCTCAGCAGCTCATAATTGAGATACTTTTGCTGCTTCTGTTGCTGCTGTTGTTGCTGATACTGCTGCTGTTGCTGCTGCTCCCAGCCATGTCAGCGGAATGTGCGAGTTGTGCGGGATGTGCGCTTGGCTGCGCTAATGCGCGCCACATGCAAAATGCTTAAGAACTCAATTAAATGATGAACGGCGACGTCAATTGAGCCAAACTAGTAGCAACAGTAAATGGAAAACACCAGCCAGCAGAAGCAACACATAGCAACAAGACACAGCAACAACACACAACAACAACACACAACAACAACACACAGCAAAAACATTCAGCAGCAACAGCACACAGTAGCAACAACAACACACAGCAGCAGCAACAACAACGACACAACAACAACACACAGCAGCAATTCACCGCAGCAACAACACACAGCAGCAACAGACAGCAGGCATAACACAAAGGCATCGAGCCGTAGCTGTGACAGCTTCTCTGCTTAAGAAGCAGCCAAAGCTGTGTAATGTAATTATTTTGGCTGTAAATAAGAAAATGCAAAGCCAAACTTCTTCTGGAAATCATTTGCTTGCTTAATACACTATCAAACCTGTTCCGGTTTCCATTTTCGCTACATTTTGCTAAAGTGAATATGCCGTGTTGCAATTCCATGTCAATTCAGATGGGCAGCAATTAACTTGCTCAACTGAAACTGTGCAAATTGTAAAGCTAAAAACTTTCATTAAATCTTTCCGAAAATGACAATTAAAATTGTTGACGGCAGCCCAAGCTAGTGACGAAGCATCTCGAAGTGCAAGAATACAGAATACAGAAAGAATGAAAACATTTTGATCAGATCGAGCTTCATGCCGATCGAAAGGTTATACTTTAACTATGAAAAGTGCATGCTAAGGCTTTCAGTAGCACACCTGGTTCATGAGATATGAGCGTGAAGGTGGATACTGCCAAAATTAAAGAATTGGAGCTAAAATTTGAAATAAACTTGATATAGTATGGTGACTTTCTTCTTATAGTCTATGATATCAGAGTGTTTATTTGGACGGACAAGCGAACAGCCAGCAATGGCTTTAGCAACTTGGTTGTTGTTGCTGATCCAGAATGTATATACTTAATATTCCCGGAGATGCCTCCTTATGCCTGCTACATAAGTTAATACACTTTTTATACGCTTGCAGAGCATTTTATATTTTTGTCACGAAATGTGTAACGCATTTAAGAAGACGTCTCAGAAAAAAAATTTGTATATTCGTTATCAGCACAAACAGCTGAGTCATGTCCGTCATGCCCGTCTGTCCGGCTGTCTGTCTGTCTGCTTATATAAGTTTTTCAAGTCTTTGTTCTGGAGCTATCTTGATGAAACTTGGCATAGATGTTTCTTCTTGTTGCAGGTAGTACCTGTGAATTGGCCAGAATTAGCCAGAGTTTAAGAACTATATTGATGAAACTTGGCGCAGATGCTTCTTCTTACTGCAAGCAGTACATATGTCCCAATCGGCCGAATCAGACTACAACAACATGATGGACGACAGCTGCCATAGGAACGATCGGATAAAAAATGATTTTTTTTGTCTCAAAATCTCTTTGATTCTTACTTTATTTTAACCAAACTCACTGTGTTATTTACCTTCTGACCAAATTTAATTAAGTTCGGACGACTATATCTTAAAGCTGCCATAGGGACAATCTGTTTGACACTAAGTTTTCTTATGCAAAAATTTTTCAGCAAGGGCTTAACATGTCTTTCTGGTTTTTAGTTTTTACCTGCTTTCACCAATTTTTAATAACAAGGTTCAAAAATAAATTGAAACGTTTTGAATATTTTGCATTTTGAATATTAATTTTCAATTCGATTCAGCTAGCTGTGAAATAAGTAAACTTCATTCAGTGGAATTTATTTATGCCAATATATATATTGAATGTCAGTTAAAGAAATAAAATACATATTTCTAACATTTATGCTAAACAGGCCCGAAATTTGACACAATTTCAATGCATTTGGCACTTGGACAACCTCGTTTTCGTGCTGCTGCTGTACACACACACACATACACAATACACATTCACAAACACAACCACATAGAAAAACATGCCGGTCACTAATTATGATTGATGCACTTTAAAATTGTTGGCAAATTATTATTGCCAAAAGGCAAGAGAAGGACACCCAACGCGATTCCTGTGCTGCACTGCCGCACCTTCCCCCCACGCTTAACTCAATTAGTCAACCTGGCCAGCCTGCAATTTTCTGCTGCTGCTTTTGCTGCTGCTGCTGCTGTCGTTGACGCTGCCGTCGGTCCTTCATCCTTGCGTCCGGGCCAACTGTTGCAACGAAATTACCACAAAGTTTTCTGTTTGCTGCATAATTAAAAAGTTTGAAAAGCTTTTGCTGAAACCAGGCAACAGCCAACGTAGAGTAGCTGACTCCTCTGCTGCTACAGCTCCTGCTCCTGCTCCTGGTACAACTCCTGGTACTGGTACTGGTCCTGGCCGACAAGCTATTATAAACCAGCGGTTATGCGGCGGTTGCAGTTTTTGCATGATTGACAACCCAACAGCCCGTACCGAGTCAAAAAGCAGCTCCTGTTCCTGCTCCTGCTCCGCCATCTGCGCCTGCTCCTGCGCCTGCTTCTAGAGTCTCTAGCCAGACGCCCACAATAAAAAGCTAGTCAAGGACATGCCAACGCATGTGCCTTTTGTGAGTTTGTTTGGGCACATGAGAGTGCGCCTGTGTGTGTGTATGTATGTATGTGAATTCGTGCGTTGGATTCTGAAAATATTCAACATTTTAACCAAAGTTCTTTGCGCTTATTTTTTGCACAAAAATACATTTTTATACATATATATATTTTGCATCCAATGAGTTTTTCTCTGATAATTAATTTCGCTGCCGAAATGAGTGCTAAAAATTCTACTTTAAAGTGCAATTATAACTGTGCATTTATATATTATATATATAAATGTATATTTTAACATTAAGCGGGCCAAGGCCATAAATGGCTTGGCAATAAAAAAATGTTTAAAGTTTGAAATGTGCCAACATATTTCATTAGATTTTTATGTGCATATGTTTTAGAGCTAGAAAAGTTAACGATTTTGTTTAAAATAAAGCCTTAAGCAAGATTTGAACTCAATTTTATTCGAAATATAATTGAAAGTTACAAAGAATCCTTATAAACCTATTTGACTTCAGTTTTTCAGTTCTTATATTTTTTTGAAGCAAATTATAAACAATTCAATTGCAATTCGTGGCTGATTTCCTGTCTTGTGACTTAAGCGGAAACGGAAACAGCGCTTTGCCTGCTACAACTAATTAGTTAAAGGCATTAAGGCATGGCAAACAATCAAGTAAAGCAAACCAGATCCTACATATAACTTACATATGTATAAAGAAACTACTCAGCCATATGTGCTTGGTTTGTATTTCTCACCTGCGAAAAATCCGCTGGTAGTTGTAGTTTTTCCCCTAATGGCAACTCATTAGGGCTTTTGTTTTGTTTTGAAAGTTTTTCAACTAGCTATTTATGCTGGTTGCCCCCAAAATTGTTTGTTGTTGTTGTTGTTGTTCTGGACATGTTTGCAGCAGCAAAAACCGCAAGTGTCAACTTACATGCCACAAATAAGAAGAAGAAAGAAAAAGCCGAGGGGCGTGCCTGCCACCTGGCTCATCAATCATTTAAAAACAGAGAGACAAACAAACAAACCAAGAAACGCAAGTGGAACGCAATTTGTTTTACCGTCAGTCCAAACTGTTCGTTCTCTCCCCCTCCCTTTTATCTGTTCTCTGTTCCCTGTTAGTTGATACACGTGTAGCACCCTGCACAGATTTGTGAGACACACATACATACGTTTACACGCACACATGAACTCATATATTATCACATACCCACACACACACATACACACTGTTTGAGACCTGACCGCATGACATTAAACAATTAAAATAATTACGCAAATCTCTCATAGGATTTGTCTCACTTTGGCATGAGCATGTTCACTTTTCTGTATATACACACTCTAACAGATGGAATACGGACTATATAAGCAAGTTTGCATTATATATATACATATATATATATAGACTATATGCTTTTTCAACCGATACAATGTTTATTGCGTTATTATAGATTTGCCCGCATCTATAAATTTGAAACATGAAAATATATATTTATTGTCTGAATTTAATAGAAATGTCTACTTTTTGTCTCACATAAATGAACAATGATGTTGATATACAATTTAAAATATCAATGTTGTCCATAATGACATCAATTAAACATGTAAATCGTAGAATGCGTTAAAATGGTAAATTTTAATGTAATTTTGCATTACAAATTTTGCTCATATCGAGTTAAATTCATCACTGCATTAAAATTTTATTTGCAAAAGTGCATCTGTTTATGTTAATTCTAAAAATGTAAAAAAACATGAATTTAAATCGTCAACTTACAAATCAATCGTAGACGATATGAATATGAAAGCGATATATCAAAAGCATTATCATATCGAACAACGATATCTTTACTCCCTGTTCCCATTAGAAATGCGAAAAAGGAAGTCAGAAAGTACTCCAAATGTGTGTAACAGACAGAAGGAGGCATTTCCGACTATATAAACCATATATATTCTTGATCAGAATCAACAGCCGAGACGAACTAGCCATTTCCGTCTGTCTGTCCGACTGTCCGTCTGTCTGAATGAACGTCGATCTCAGAGACTATAAGAGCTTGAGACACCAAACTTGGCATGCAGGTTACTGTATACCATATGCAGATCAAGTTTATTTCAAATTTCGGATGCACCCCTCCCACCCCCCCCCCCCCCACCCCCGCCACAACCCAGCAAATCGCAAAAAAATCCCACACCAAAGTTATGGAAGAATCTATTACCCCCATCTCAGCAGGCAGAAACAACAGTTTGACATTCACTGGACACGTTAAGTGCGCTGCTTGCTTGTGTTGCCGCTGAACTGCTTGAAATGCAAGTTAGGAGCAGGGAGTCTCGTAGTCGGGCACACTCGAGTAGAGTATTCTCACTTGTTATCATTTAAATATCGAAAATGTTTTTGTATATTTTGTAACCCTTTAACTGCGATACATTTCCAGCTTTAACCAGCTTATCCTATGTACCTTTGTTCTGGGAAAAATGAAAATATAGTTAAAGCATATCTTAAACAAGAATGAAATATTATCTTCGGCGTTCTGAGTTATCTTGAAAAACAAAAAAGTTGTTCATACAAAAACTAGTTTTTCAACCGATCGTTCCAATGGCAGCTATGTTATAGTGGCCCGTTCTGGCCAATTCAACTATAGGTACTACCTGCAAAAAGGTAATAACCTCTGCAAGGGTATAAAAAAGAGCAAATGAAATTCGGTTTGCTAATTATAAAATTGCACATGTGATTTTTATGCAGCTCTCTCTTTCTCGCTTTCGTTGTCTCACTCTTGCTCACTTACATTCATATCGCTGATATCGCTTGTTAAATTTGTTTGTTTGATTGCCTGACTGTCTGCATATTGTTGTGTGTGTGTGTGTGTGGTTTCCTTTGGCTGTGCATGTGTGAGTGTGCTGCCAATTAATTTTTAATTGACACGCCATTTGTTTGGCCATTGGCTCTCGCTGCATCTCGTTTTAACAATGCCTGCGCTCTCTCTCTCTTTCTCTCTCTCTGTATCTTTCTCACACTTTTTATGCCAATATTTCCACTCTGCGTATTTAGATATTTTTCAAAACGCATTTTTGATTGATATCAATTAATAACATTAATTAAACAATTAACAATTTATTTATGTTAAGCTGATTTTAACATTGAGAATTGCTCTAAAAGTCAATAAGTCAATAAATATTAAAGTTGTTATGTTTCTGTTGTTTCATTCTAATGAATTGATTGCTTTAATTGCTTAAAGGTTTTATTGTTTGAGGCTTTTGATATTGTTGACAATAAGTTCAAATGGGTTTTGTATATGTTAATTTGATATGAAAGCCAATTAGAAGGCATTTAACTCCCGATGGACTTAAAAAGGATATAGTTTCATATAAAGGATATCATTTCTGTCATTAAGTCTATATTATTGTAAATTCTTTATACCGTTTTACACTCTGTTTTCCAAAATGGAAAAATAGGGTATGTTGGGTTGTGAAATATCCGTCTGTCCGTTCGTCTCTCCGTCTGTCCGTATGAACGCAGTTTTTTCCACAGTTTTGCAGCCAGAGCAACCAATGTAGGTATATGTAATGCTCCGTCCGTCTGACCGCCCGTCTGACCGCCCGTCTGTCCGTCCGTATAAACGCAGTTTTTTTGCACAGTTTGGAAGCTAGAGCAACCAAACTTGGTATACATGTTGGTATATACCATGGGCAGACAAAGTGTTAGAATTCGCCAGATCGGACCACTATAACATATACCTGCCATAGGAACGAACGGTTGAAAATAAATTTTTCTGTGAAAACTTTTTTGTTTTTCAAGATAACTCTACCAACCTCAGTTTTCCTAAGCTTAAGAACAGTTTATATATGCTTACCAAATTTCATAAAAATCGGACGACTTATAGCTGCCATAGATACAATCGGTTGAAAAATAAGTTTTTGTATGAAAATCTATATTATTTTATAAAGTAACTCAACCAAACTCACTTTAACTAAGTTTAAGGACAGTTTTTAAGTATATAATTAGTCCTTACAAAAATTTTATTTATAAAACGTACAGAAAACAGTATATCGCAGTCGAGATAACCCGTTCTTACGTATTTTAGTATTTTAGCACTTGATGCAAAGTATCCTCTAGTCGAGCATTTTCTTCTGCTTTTTTGCCTGATCTATGCACTTTGAAAACAGAACAGCCACAGTTAAATATCTTAATTCCAGTTAGCTAGCGAGGGCAAATTAATCTGGCGAGTCCAAGCCACTTTTAAACTAAAGCCAAAGGCTTAACTGCTCCTGGATTTTCGTACATGAAAGACAGAGATACAAAGAGAAAGAGAGAGAGAGGAAGATGCGGTACTATTTGTGTGCATTATTCGCCTAGGTAACCTGCAAAATGCCTGATAATGGATTATTCCAAGCCATAAATGTAAATGCAGACCATGGCGCATATATCCTCATACTCCACCTTCTTTGCTAAAACACCCATTCAGACAACTAACCAAAGAGTCCTGGCAACAACCAAGCCATCTAGCAACGGCAACAACAACAACAACAGAAATGCGATGACGCCATTTTGTTGCAACAGTGGCAACAGTTATGGCCGTCGTGAAAATACAAAAAAACAAAAGGCAATGCAAAAAGCCGTCATAAGGAATGTGTAAGAGGGGGGGAGGGGAAGTAAAGTAAAAAGTAGCGGCAGGTTTTTATGGCCATGGCGAAGTCGCAACAACAACAACAACAACATCAACAACGCAGCAGCGGCAACAACTGCAGTCAACAAAGACGCGTAAATTATTTTAGATTTACATTTCTGCATTTCATTTGTGCTGTGCGCCCACTTGGCCCCAAAAACCACGCCCCCCACTTCCCCCTACACACTGTGTCTGCCGTTTGCCACCGGAGGCGTTAAGCAAGACGGCGTCGGCACATAATTTATGCAATTTTTATGATTATTCATTATGAGCGGCAGGATGCGCCAGCAAAAGCACCATGGTACTACAATAGCACAATAGCTTTGAAAAAAATATGTATTTTTTTTTTTAGTTGGCATAATGATCGCTCACTATTTTACTTTTGTAGAGAGATTTTCAGCTTTTATATTAACAATACTATATATAAGACCTGAGAAGCTTGTTGCAATTCCTTGAGAGGCAGCATTGCAGAATTCTGAGAATGCATCTATGCATTAAGTATCTGAACTTTAGACTTTACCTGAACTTATGATAGTGCTAAGATGCAGGAATCTGATAGGTTCCACTTTCATTGTTAACAAGAGCATGTAAAGCTTCTATTTCAAGTTTATGCATCGTATTTTAGCAACGATGAAGAATAAAGTTTTCTATGAAAAGTGGAAGTCAGTTCGATTTTGCAGTCAATAAATATAACAAGTGCCCGACTACGAGACTCCCTGCTCCCAACTTGCATTTCAAGCAGTTCAGCGGCAACAGAAGCAAGCAGCGCACTTAACGTGTCCAGTTCCTGTTAAACTGTTGTTTCTGCCTGCCGAGACGGGCTATAGATTCTTCCATAACTTTCTTTTTATTTATCCGATCGTGATGAAATTTACACAGCTGATCAACATTGATACAACATATATGTGTATATGTGATCAACATTGATACAACATATATGTGTACCAAAAATCAAAGCTTTATCTTTAAAATTGTGGCTGTTGGAGTTTTTTGCGATTTGCTGTGGTGCGGGGGGGTGCATCCGAAATTTTAAATAAACTTGATCTGCTTTCGGTATATAGGAACCTGCATACCAAGTTTGGTGTCTCTAGCTCTTATAGTCTCCGAGACCTGTGTGTTCATACGGACAGACGGACAGACAGACGGTTATCTCTAGTTCGTCTCGGCTGTTGATCCTGATCAAGAATATATATAGTTTATATGGTCCGAAAGCCTCCTTCTGTCTGTTACACACATTTGCAGTACTTTATTACTCCCTTTTTCCCATTTTTAATGGGAACAGGGAGTGAGAATTGCGCAGAACTATGAAGATTTTTAAAAATGAAAGAAGAAAACTTGAAGAAAACAATTTTGATAAGAACGAATTCTCAAATGAAACATCACCTCTTTTGTCTCAAAGGAATTGAAAGCTGATGATGATAATACTTTTGCCACACATTTACTACCGATGTTGGGCTGCAATTCAGTTGGTATTTGAAAAGTAAAATGAACGAATTCAGAACGATTAACGAAGTAACATTCTGATTTCCGATCGGAATGGCTTCGTTTTCTATTAGGAAATTAGTAAAAAGTAAAACTTTTGAAAATGTAAACGATTGACGTTTTGAGTATTTCAGAATAGTAGTCAATTCAGTTTCCGCAAATTTCGAACGGAATACGAATTTGCAACAGGCCTAAATAAGATATTGAATATGTTTCGAAATGCATAGATACAATTTCTTATATAGAATCATATGTTTTGTTTTTTAAAACTTTTGCATATTTCTAAAACTCCATAAATATGCTTTTCGAACCCACTGTTCCTACTGTTTGTTTTTTTTTTCTTATACATTTGGTTGTCATGTCCGCACCGCATTTGTTTCATATTTTATGCATTTTCCTTTGGCACAACGGATATGCAACACAAAACGTTTGCAGAGCACTTGCGTTTTGTTTTTTTTGTTGTATTTCTTAGCAACTCGATGAACAATCGCCCCCATCTTTGCAACAACAAATGTCGTTCATATATTTTTCAAGTAATTAGCATTAATTTTGCCAACTGATAGTCCCCGCGGCTTATGGCCAACCCATTGCATTACTATGAGTCGGGCCTCATTTTTGCAGTTTACTGCTTCAGATGCTTTCGTCCTTTGGCCATTGCCATTGCCTGTTCATGTGCACTGGCCATGTGGATGAGAACGAATCGTTTCTGGGTTCTGTTTCTCCTCCTACTCTGTTGCTGGGCTTTATCGCTTGGCATTTGCAAGTTGTTGATTGCGTTATGGCCAAAGTTAATAAAGTCATTTGCATCTTGCATTAAGTGGCTCAGTTGCTGCCTTTTCTGTTGGGCTTCTCGTTCCTGTTAGCTGCTTAAAACTCTGTGATAACTGTGTATGTGTGTTTGTTTACAGGTTGCCAGCAGGCTGGCATACTTATATAGTAAGCCTGTTTAATTAGCTTATGAGTCTGAGCTTGCCATGTGGGTCACAGAGATAACTTGACTAAGACAGCTTAAATATGAGCATTTAGCTCAATTCTTTCTTTCCATTCAAACCATATTACCGAAGCCACAAAAAGTAAACTAATCCCCAAAATTAATTACGCAACTTGAACAGCAAAACAGAAAAAGTAAAAAAGCAAATGAAAACCATAAAGCGATTTGTGCGATTTTGCACAAATCCCAATTTTGAAAAGATGTATTTTTGTTTCGTGCTATTTGGCAAAATAAAATATATATTTTTACTGCGCTCAAGTTGCAGTCAGCAGCAAGCTGCAAGCAGCAAACAACAACGAACAACGAGCATAAGAAAATGTCAATCTAATTGAAATTCTAGACAAAATCTTCCGCAAATTACCTTCATTGACAAAAATCTCTAATCCCACGATGCTGGCGAAACGAAACCTGAAGACTAACTCAAAAGCCAGCCACAGCCAAGTTGCAACCCCAAAGATAGACTGGAGAAAGGAGAAAGTGGGGAGAGGGAAAGGAATCGACTTTTCTTCGATAAGTTATTGTTTAAAAGGGGTTGCAGTGGGAGGGTTGAAGAGGTGGCTTGGCAAGCAGGAAACGTACTTGAAATGAAGCGCTGAGCAGAAGCTGAAGCAAAAGCAAAGCAGCAGGAAGCGGAAGTGCAGCTTGCATTCTATGTATGTGTGTGTCTGTGTTTGTGTGTGAGATTGTGACAATTGGGTTGCAGGTGGAGATGCTGCTCCTGACGACGTCTTCTTCATATGGCAGGCATGCAGCCAAAAAAAATAAAAAATAGGTAAATACTTTGCGGTCGTCTTCATCGTCGTCGTCGTTGTCGTTTTCGTTGCGACTTTGTCGCCATTACGCTGAGTACATTGGCCGCAGGCCACGCCCCTTTGTGCAACTGCTTGGGGAGCTCGCCTGGCTGCATTTTTCATTGCTACAGCTCTGGCTGCTTTAGCGATTTAATTTAATCAACTGAAAGCGCATTTGCAGCTTTCCCAACCGCATACATACACACATACATATACACAATAGCACACACACACATACACACACACACGCACACACATTCATGTGAAACCTGCATTTTCATTCTCCTATCTGCTTGCTACTCTGCTGTTTCTCAAATGTCTTCGTTTTGGGGCAACGTTGTCATTCAACTCAGTGCGGATTCTGGCAGCTTACCCGCCCCATTCCTTCTCTCCTTTCCCCAATGTGTTTTCTATCTGCCTTTTTAATATCTTTCCATTTTGATCTTCAAGACATTGGTTTTGTTTGGTGTCGCTTCGGGTTTTTTGCCTTTTGTCTGTGCTTGTTTTTGCCATTTATAAATTGTATATTTATTGCGTATACGCAGTGGCAAACATAACAATATACGAGTAAAATGTAGCGTTAAGATCAGATATGATATTGAATTGAAAAATATTACATTTTCAAAAAATTTGTGCCTTAATAAAATTAATAAATTGAACGTTTCAATAATAATCAAATTATGATAGAAACAATTTCAGAAATAGTCAAATCCGTTCATAATTTAATAACTTTTTAAACATTAAAATAGATTGAGAAATATGATGTCTTTTTACATGATGAAGTTATTTCATGAAGTTTCATATTCGGCTTAAAAGAGAAAAAGAGTTCTTTGGGTTTTTTGTCAGAAGTAAATAACACTTAAAAGCCAAGTTTATTTACTTACGCTATTAAAGCCAATGGTCTCTTTGCAGAAGAACTTCTTTCCTGAAAAATTGGTGAAGTTTTAACGAAAATATTGAAGCCGGAAATCTTAGAGAAGCATCTGTGGAATAAACGAAATTCACAAATAAAAAAAAACGCTATCAATTGAGCAAATAGAACCTGATTAGCTACACAGTATTCCGAGCATTATACAAATATATCAAGAAGGAACTTCATGAAGCAAATTCGGATGCAAAAAGAATTGTAATTCCCTACAGGGAGCACAGCAAATAAAGCAGCAATGACAACAACCCAGCTTTTCTCCCGGTTACCAACTTGGTGCACTTTTCCGCTCAAGATACTTACATCTACTTGGTAATGAGCATCTCCCGAGTCGCTAGACACGCGAAAAAAAGGTAACACTTAAAAACTGCAAGGATATAATTTGCCTGCTCGACTAATGGAGTCGTGTTTTTGGTAGTTGGGGGCATCAAATGGGGAATTAAATGTATGCATCAAGAATTGTTGTAAGTAGAGAACTCAAAAGTTGGCCCAAGGCTAGATTATGAGAGGCGGATAGAGGAAAAGGGAGAGAGTGGGGCATATTCAGAGACAGAAACAGAAACAGAGACACTTCATAGCATTTCTCTCTGTTATCCCTGTGGGTTTATAATTTGTTTGCCGTTGATATTGCTGTTGTTGTTGTTGCTGTTTATTTCTGCGGTTTGAGGTTTTTTCACTGATGCTAGATGCTCGTACATATATATATATATATATATATATATATATATCTACTGTATATATATAATTCTCATTTGTAACCGCGCGTGAAATTTACACGCATTTTGAAGTCTAATTTGACATTAATTCAATACCCTCAGGATAGTAGTACGCATTACGTTGCTGTTAAGCATGTACATATATTGTGTGGGTTTCTGACTACGAGTGTGTGAGTGAGTGTTAGTGAGTGTGTGTGTGTGTATGCGAGTGGTTTCGAGTTTTGTTTGCTCTCAGGCGATGGCTGCTTCGAGTTCAAGCTTTCAAACTAGGCAAGTTTATTGTATGGCACACTGAATATGAAATGCATTAAAAGGTTGGGAAATTAAGAAAATCATTTATATACGACGAGTTCGTAAAACTCTGGACATTGTTTATTATTTGTTTATTTAAGAAATAGTTTTGTATTACAATTTTTGATATTAATTAAACTACCTGGAAATAGGAAAGTATAATGTATAAATATAATAATGAATATAATATGTAGGGTGGCCGACTAGATGTTTTCAAATAATGCTTGTAGACTTGATATTTGGTAAGTTTGAAGTTTATTTAAGTAGTATATACAGTTGAAAATGATATAGAAATAGCTACACAAATTGGTATACCAGCAACGAGCAAAAGCGATACACACGAACTAACTGACGCTGTTCCCACTTCCTTTCCATTTTGAGTTGCAGAGTTGATAATACGATAAACGATATATGATAGGTAATGCAATATGTAATATGTATATATGTATATTGTTTTTATGATAAAATTAAAATTTTATCTAATATAACTAACAAAAATTAACTTATAATATATATTATAATTAATTTTTATGTTAATATATTTCTTGTAGCTGGGAAACCTTCAGCTGCGATTCATTTGTATCTTTGTTACTTTTGGCATATTTATTAGTTGCATTAAGACAACACAAATTTGTACTTTTGTAGTGTAGTTGTGTGTGTGTAGAGTTTGTGTAGTGTGTGCAGCTTAGTTGTGTGTGTGTGTAGTGTGGCAGCGACAGCGTAGTTGTGAGTGTGTGCAGCCTAGTTGTAAACGATTTGTGTGTGTGGAAGAATTCAAAGTGTAGCTTGACCATCGCCTGTGTCATTGTTATGATTTTCCTTGATAGTTTCCACAGGCAAAAAGCGATGTTTTATCACAGAACGGAGAAGCGACAAGTGTAGTAAATTCATTGCCAGAAGCACACCTCCATTAAAATAAAACAATAACATATTTGGATACAACGACCACATTAACATTGCCTGGAATATTATCATACGTCCAAGAACTAAGTAATTCCAAGATACTATTAATTTAATACATGTGTTCTGAAATTGAATTAAGAGATTGGAATTCAAATTAGTAAAACGTTAAGATTAAAAACAAATGCTTACTCCGAATATTTTTGGTAACAGCAGAAGATTTAATATTACATTCAGCTCAAAAATGCATTGCGGAAACTCATGATACACATGATATTGTTGTTCTTGCGGTGCTTTAGGTTTAGGATTTGATCCAAAAAATGGAAGAAATTGCCAAAAATGTTCTCCTTCAACTTCTTCAATGCTCTCTAAACAGTTTTGGAATAGAACGTTAGTTTGACATTGATTTTGTTTGATTGCTATAAGCTTACCATCAATAATGCGTTGTACATCCTTCATTATACATTGTACATAAAAAGCTTAAAACCATTAAAATTCAACATTTTGTTTAAATTTTTATAAATATTACAAATGCTCTCTACAAAATATATAAATTTACAATTGCTAGACACACGGCATGCTATGCATAACAATTTTCTTAATTTCATATAACTGTTTTCATATAAAGTCTGATCAAAATTGACCCGAACTGGTTAAAAAACAATTTTCTGTCGCCTTCAAAATAGGCTCCTTTTGAATCCTTACAAGCATGCCAACGTACATACGATACGAAATAAAATCTTAAGCGTTTCCATTATGCAACAATTTAATGTAACGGATCGGATTTTAGGTCCGGCCGCACCTAATAACCTATTGAATCCCACATATATAGCTTTTGTAAATTATAATTTGTGTACATATTTTATATGTTTCGCAAATTTCACAAGAATTTGTAAATCAATTAAAGTATTTTTTTTTAGAATAAATAAATAAATAAATTTTAAAAATACAGGACATTTTTAAAAACTCTTTTTATCTGCAACATGCAGATCATTTCAATTCTAGGAATGTTATGCTGGTCAACTTTCTTCGGTTAATGAAAAACATTGTAACGAAGATGCATTTTTAATCTTACTTCTGTGTTGGAAATGAATAACATGTCGATAACAAATGGTTTCGGGTGTCAAATCTGAATTTCTTGAAAAGTAAACAGTTTAAATTCTGATTTATAGCCTAAGCTTATAATGTATGGACAAAAGGTAAAAAATATATATGCAGGGATGTTCCGCAAGGTTTTGCGGAAATAATTTTAATCCAAATTTTCCAGTCTTCACTTTGTTTCATGGTATTCATATAGTACTCTTTTAAGAATTCATTTCAGGTACATAATAAATTATGAAACTGACAATTTATCTGTCTAAAACGATGTGTGGAGTATTCGCTAGTCACTCCTAATGTTTTAGCTAACAAATTTAGTTTTTGTTCAATTTCCTTTTTTAATAGGTCAACTCTCTCTCAAAGCTCATTG
This sequence comes from Hirtodrosophila cameraria, assembly GCA_949708635.1. Lineage (NCBI taxonomy): Eukaryota > Metazoa > Arthropoda > Insecta > Diptera > Drosophilidae > Hirtodrosophila > Hirtodrosophila cameraria. The sequence continues at coordinate 3,877,482 of OX453091.1, read as the reverse complement.
GCATGCAGTTCAGCATGGCAAATCAATTCAAAACCAAACCAACCGCCAATTAAATCAAATTCGATTCGATTCACGACAGATTTTAGTTTTAGTTTAATGGCGTTTCGGCTGTTTTTAGTTTCTTGTTATCCATTCAGTTCGCATAACCATAACCAAATTTATTTAAAAACTTCAAACTCAACCGAAAAATGTGCACAAATGCTGCCAATTTTGGCCAAACAGTAAACCAACTGACAAAAAAAATAAATAAAAAAACAAAGAGAAAAAGAGAAAAACATATAAAAAGCGAATATAACTCCAAACAATGAAGCTTACTTTGGTCAAAGGCAAATACCACTGATTGTGACAATCAGTGTGACAATAAAATTGGCGCCCAGTTGCACTGGATTCGGATCCGGCTGTGGGATTTCTGAGTTTGAGTTTGAATTTCGAGTTTGAGTTTGGAGTTTTGGGATCCGTTCGGGTGAGCTAAACGCTGGCAACAGCTGGCAGCATTGGCAATCAGAGGCAAAAAAAAAGCGAAGGAAGAAGAAAAACGCCTGGCAGTCAGCTTTAAAACTTTGACAATTTCCATGCCAACGAAATGCGACGAAAGAATTTTAAAATTCCGACATGTCAACGACAATGTGGAGGCGCTGATGGGGGGCGTGGCAGCCGAAAAATGACAGGCGTGTGACACGCACAGACCAACTGTCACACCCGCTGCGATTGTCTGTATATGTATTTGTGTGTGTGGGTGTGTATGTGTGTGGCTAACCCTTGCAAAGCCAAAGCGAATTTTATAAAATTGTCATGGCAAAAAGCAAAGAAAAGGAAAAGCAAAGCAGAGCAGAGCAGAAGCAAAGCTAAAGGCACGCAATGATGATGACTTTCTTTTTGTCCTTTTTCTAGTTGCCAGAGGCATTGTTGCTATTCTTGTTGCTGTTGTTTTTGTTGTTGTTGTTGCAACTGTAACATTATCTAAGCTAACAAATTGTCAACACGTACAAATGCGTTCACTCAAACGTAAACGGGGTAATAACCATTTTTCGTAATAATTTTATGTCATAACAAATCTAGGTTATACTCGTACGTATACGTATAAGCGTTTTTCTTTGCTGCTTGTTTTTTGTTTGTTTGTTTTTTTCTTCTTTTTTTACCTATAAAAAGCTTTTCAAGCAAAGACCCAGCTGAGCTTCTCCGTAAAAGGGGCTAGGGTTCAAATGAAACGGAACAAAAAATGAGTGGCCAGCAGCAGCATATCAAAGACATTGCAGAAAATTATGTTAAAGCTAGAGTTGACACGATCTTGTAAGCCATGTTATGCCAGAGTTGCTATTTTTGAAGATGTATCAAAACTATGCTGGAAATTGGAAAAGAGATACGAGATTGCATAGATATAAAGTATGACTTAAGAAAGTTATTTCATACCATTGTATTGATACTATTATATAAAAGCAGAGTTAACACGATCAGGTTGTGTTGCCAGAGTTTCTACTTTTGAATCAAAACTTTGATGGAAACTAGATAATAGATATGAGATTGCATAGATATAAAGTATGACTTAAGAAAGTATATATATAGTATAAAACCCTTTATTTGACACGATCATATTAGCCTTGTTCTGATAGCTAGATAGATAGATAGCCTTGCTAATAGAAATTTAGATTAAATTATAAATATCAGATTGAAAAAGTAGGAAAAAAGTTTGGTATATCTTTAAAAAACTGTTTTTTACAATTAAAGCTCCGTGCTACTATCATAAATATCGATTGTGGGCTCTCAATTTTCAGAACCGAATGAGTTTCTACACACAAATTCCATAAATTCCTATATAAAGTGGATATTTTATACATAATTCGAAGCATAAAAAGCTGGAGTGTGTAAATTTTGCAAATTATGAATGCTAAAACATTTATCTACTAAATAATTTTGCTTCTTCAGAAAGTCAAAAGCCTTAGAGAATCCTGCAAGCCATGTGTTTTGTTCATTGGCACAAATTGCTGGGTTCCTTCAGGCTGCTGTTGCAGTTTTGCTATATTTTATTCTATATTTCTTTTTGTGCTATGTCAAAAACTAAAACAGCAACACGTCGTCGCCGAAAGCGCCAGCCTGCTGACAGGCCAAGTCCAAGCAGTCGAGCAAAAGTCCTGTGCCCCTTTCGCCGTTTGCCTTGCAGCTGGCCATGCTGCGAAGAAAAACGCGCCGTTCAACTTAAGAAATAAACTAAAGTTGTCACGTAAGCAAAGTTTATGACCAAAAAGCAAAAAAGAGATGATGAAGAAGAAGCAGCAGCAGCACAGAGATGCCAGCAGTTGCACAGTGGGTACATCTCGTTGGACACGCGCCATGCCACCAAATCATCTGCAATATTGTCCACTCATCCCCCCCGCCTGCAGTTCACATTGGACTGCAATAGCACGCTCTGGCTGAGTTTAACATTTAGCTGGCTGGATGACTGCTGCAGTCCGGGTGGAGGCCACTGTTGGAGGCAGTGGTGCAGTGGTGAGGCGTGGCATTTGCCACTGATTGACCAAATGATAGACAGGCGACAGAGACGCCGCGTTGCTGTTGCAGTTGCAGCTGCAGCAGAGTGCTTACATCTAACAGTTTTTGCCTTTGATTGCAACTTTCTTTTCGCCCATTTAGCACGTCTTGGCATTCGTCGATTCCTATTCCCATTCCATATCCTTTCCCCCCCTTTCATTTCTGTTCGCCTGTTAAATGTGTAAGCAATTTGTATCCTTTACAGCGCGTGTTTCGATTCTTTTATGTAATCGAACATAAAGTAGGTCTTTCATAGTGTTTAAACTGGCTGTAATTGCCAAAGTTATTCAACTGATGGACTGATCGATAAGTTTGTAATTTCTAAACTATTCATGGATAGTAAAAGCTGCTTCAAAATAGACAAATTGAAGGCTATTGAAATTGATTGAGAGCAATGATTGTCAATGGAATGTTTCTCTACTCCCAGACATGAAAAATACCCTTTATAAACTTTATAAAACTGAACCGAGTTTCATGCAAAGTGTCTTCTTAGTAATGATTTGCTATGCTTATTTGATTTGGCTTCATTGAACTTAAATTATTGTTTCAAATATTTACTTTTCACGATTTCTTAACTATTTCTGAGATCTTTCAATCTGAAGTACCAGATATTTTCTAGTCGAGCAGCAAAATCATTACATGTTTTGTTCAATTCGCATTCGTTTTGTATTGCCTATTGTTGCCAAGGCCATTCACAATTGCACAACACTTTCTCATTAGCATCGGGGACATTTGCCAAGGACTTGGCAAACCACATGGGGCGCCAACCCAGGCCACCACCAGTCCACCACCCATCTCATTAGTGCTCGCAAATTTGTCAATGCAAATGCCGAAAACGTCGCCTAATTGGATTTTTGACAAGTGGCACGTTGCCACGTCAGGACGTCGGGACATCAGGACGGCAGGACAGCTTCGACGGCAATATGACAAAGTTGAAAATTTCGCCTATTTCAGCATTTATGCATGCGAATGCGCAATATTGCACATTAATTGCAATATAAACGCGAGCAATTTTGAGATAAAACATGAAATTAACCAAAGTAAGTTTTACTAATTAAACGCGCATTCAATTACAGCGCCTGATTGGCAGGTCCTTCAATTGGACGTTGTTCAGATACCCCATTGGGAGTAGGTTATATCCTGGCACAATTTACCTACTATTTGTACTTTTGCAATATGTCAAAGCGAAATGCGCTGGCAAATGCTCATTAAATTGACGGTGAATTGTCCCAAAGGATTTGCTTATTGCTTGCTTTTCAAATGCTTGCACAGCTGAAGTCGAAATTAATAATTGAGTGCGTGTTTCAGAATTGATATAACTTGCTAGCTTTTGTTTTCCTAATTTCACTTCAACTGATTTTTTGCATTGCCAAAGATTTGTGCAAATAGTTTTTTTTTTCAGCTCTTTGCAAGTATAACGCACACATTGCCAAAATATTTACTTAGCCACACGTGTCTCTGTGTTTGATTGCTTGCCACAATGGGGAGTGTTTTGCAGCAAAATATTTTTGCCTGATTATATTTACTTAGCCTTATATTAGCTCAACAATTGGACACGTGTGTGCTTGTCTGAAATTGACCCTATATTGTGTAAGAAACATCGCATAGAAACAGGTTTTAGAAGATTACTCGTCAGCTCAATTTAAAACGTTTGAATCTTTTTATTATGTATATAATTATAAACTCTAAATCGGAAGTTTTATCCAAAAATCAGAAATATATGATAATATTATATTTAGTTAATTTTGAAAAACATTATTTTTTACTTGTAACTATTTGAGAACGCTGTGAATGCCAAGTTGTCTGCTGCCGCTTAGCAAACTCTGGAGTATGTTTAAACTCGTGAATATCAGTGATGCCAACGAAATATGTTGGAAGTATGCCGCGTCCTTTAACAAAGGTCATGCCACGGTATTCACATTCTATGCCAAATTTTTGTAGAATTAAGGCTGTCTCTTCAGTTACTTGAATTTGTCCTGCCAGACCGGTAGAGTCCATGCGTGAGGCCATATTAACTGCATTACCCCAAATATCATAGTGCACCTGTGAAGCACCTACAACGCCGGCCATAACCTCACCACTCGATATGCCTATGCGGATATCACCAGTGAATAAGGTACGATCAACGGGTATATTCTTATAGACATTGTTGCATATCCAAAGTGTTCGGATAAGATCCAAGGCAAAGGTGGTTAAAACAAAGACGACTTCTTCATTTTCTGTAACCTGCTCGTTGTGCTTGCGAAAGGCCGCAAAGAAGCGTTGTGCACGAGAAACTGTCAGAAGGATTTATATGAATATGAATATATATATTCAAAAATGTATACTTACCCTCCTGCGTAATGGAATCACCCGTTTCATGCCGTTCTTTTAAGCGTTCAGCAAAACGTAGATCCAAGCCACAGGCTGCCATATAAGTACAATTGACAATTTTAATCTTTTCAACCGAGTATTGTTGTCTATAATGCAACAACTAATGATATATATAAATCATAAATGCTTAAACAATTGCAAACTATACGTAGAACTTACGATTTTATCAAATTCGCAAATGATCTCATTAAGAACACGCAACGAGGGCAAATCCAAATGAAACTTCACTAAAGAAGCAAACATCACAGCCACCATGTTGTAGTCTTCATAGTAAAGCTCGTTCTTTTCCAGCGAGGTCATATAGAGATTGACTGCATAAATAGATAAAATGATTATGATGTTTATAGATTTAATGGACATTTTCTTACCAACATGCGCTGGCAAAATATTGGTGAGTAGAATATTTATCGATCTATCGGCTAAATATGAATCCTGTTGTTTTTTGAGCAGCTCTATTCTCCAGCTAAATTATACAATTAGTTAATAATCCAACGGAGTTAAACAAGTTACACTCACTTGTAGTTTACCTTGCTATTAAACTCCGACTGTCGTTCGGAAAGATAAAGACTCACAAATGCTATAATCACCACTGAGCTGTGTGCATATTCCGCTAAGAAAAATGGATTCGTTGTGTAACTATGATGAAATACATATTCAAACTGAAAAAATATAATTATCTCATAGATAACTGCTGTCAATATGCCAACAAGAGTCTTCATCATCATTGGAATACGTGTGAATATTAAGCTCATGCCAATTATAAGGCTGAGCATGTTTGTGAGTGCCCAGGGATGAAAACACATATTGATATCCGGTTCATAAAGATACAGTTTACTCTCAATATGCAAAATCTCAAACTCCTCCTGATCACAGTCGGTCTACTTAAATTCAAATATCAATAGTTTGACAAAGTTGAAGCCATATAATACAATAGTCTACTCTACTCACCAGCACGATGGATATTGTAAAAAAATACAATGTTATAATAAACATATAGACACCCATACGGACAATAAGGCTACGCTGGAAATATTCCGCAATGCTAAATAAATAGCAGCTAAAGCTGCCATATTTATGTTCCTTTTTGGTAAAGAACCGATCGTAAAGGTTTTTATACCAAATGCAAAGATTCTTATACCAAGTGATGAATAGCAGAAGACTTAAGCTAAATACAACAAAACAATCTGCCATATAATATTTCAATATATACTCATCATGGTTAACTGTTTGTATATAGGCCAGGCAAAGGCCAATCCACCAGGCTATAAATACACTGTACTTAAGCATATAATCAGGTTGCCGCATATAACTATATTCGAGCCGAGGATCACGAAAATGCAAAAAATAAAAGCTAATCAATGGGCGGGCACTATTTTTGGTTTTTTCCTTCTTTTCGCCTTTTCGATATCGAAAAAAATCTGACAAGCTGAGGGAGAAATTAGCGAAAGATGATTAATTAACCAAGTAGATAGTAGACACTTACTAGAAAATACCAAGTGGCATCTTTCTGAATTCATCCTGTAGCTCTTGATCTGTTTCTTCACTCCGTTGATCTAAATTACTTCTCGACGGCGGTTGAACTAAATAGGATGAATGTTTTCTTCGATCGCTAGTGGTTGCGAAGTTGTCCGTTTGTTCTATAGCGGCTATAAGAAATGTTTTAACATTAAGTTTCTGGAGAAAGGGATCTTCGCGGGCCATCTCAGTGCCGGGCAGAATCTCATATGTATTGTCTATAATCATTTCAAGTGTTCTTTCGCTGATATGTACATGGCCGGCTAAGCCCGTCGATTCCAGCTTATTTGCAATCATCACATCTCTGCCTAATACATATATTATTAAAAAACAGGAAAGAAATGTTATCTTCGGCTTGCCGAAGATAAATACCCTTGCAGAAAAGATTTGCATAAGAAAACTTTTTTTTCAACTGATTGTTCCTACGGCAGCTATAACATATAGTGGTCCAATTTTGATCAAATTTGGTCAAAATGGGTAGAACTTGCGTGAATTTAGATATAATGAGTTTGGTCTATATATTTTGAAAAACACAAAAGTTTGTCATACAGAAACATATTTTCAACCGATCGTTGCTATGGAAGCTATAAGACATAGTGATCCGATTTGATTAAATTTTGTCAACACATTTGAAAAGTTTTTAAACTAAGACATAGGGAGTTTGGTCGGGTTACTTTGAAAAACAAAAAAGTTTTTCATACAGACACTTATTTTCAACCGATCGTTCCTATGGCACTCATATAAACAGACGGACAGACTGACAGACAGACGGTGATGGCTCGGCTGTTGTTGCTGATCACGAATAAACAAATTTTTTGGGATTTAATATTTTTGCTTGGCATTATTATACTTTCAATTTAATAAAATATCAACTTAAAATGTATTTGAAATGAATAATTGAAGGAAATTTGCTGTTAAAGAAAGTATGGACTATCGAAACTATCGAGTTGACCGACTATCGATAGCTTTACAACACTATATATACAGACCCCAAATGTCATACTGCAGTTTTGTTGCACCAATAACGCCGGCAAGTATGCTACCCGAGTGAACACCAATTCGCATATCAATATTCAAATTTCGTAAAGCTCTGTAAATGTTGAAAAATCGATTAGATATTTAATTTTGAATGCAATTCAAGTGAAATACTAACCGCACTTCTCGAATGTGTGTTATCATACAGTGTCCCAAGTCCACGCAACATTTGGCATGATCCGGATCGGGGTATATAAGACCTGCCACACAGTAGTAGCAGTCTCCCAAGAACTTAATGCGATGTACTCGAAACCGAGACGCAGCAATATCGAATCTGGCATAAAGATCATGCAATAGAGTTACTAGCGCTTTAACGGATAACACTGTTGTCAGATTCGTATAGTTGACAACATCGGCATAGAGAATGCTAACCTCGGGCATAATTTGAATGGCCATAATGCGTTCCTTCATGATATGCATATGACTGCTGCGATGTTTGCCAGCTGATGCAATGCGATTGCGTATATCATCTTGAAAGGGTTGAGCTATTTGAGGTGGCAAAATGCTATGGAGCAGTAGCTTTTCCTGGGCACGTGCATTGCGCAGCCAAATGTCCTCCATAACATATTGATGGCGATCAAGAAACGAGGAACGGACTATGATTTCACTTGTAAAACGATAAAACACGCCGAGTAGATTAAATGAAATAAAGTGCAGGATATCAACGAAAAGAAAATTCATGCTTTTAAAACTGAGGAAATCTTCGCGGAATCTAGAAGCTAAGTAGATAATAAAATAACTCATGTATATAATAGAGGCTACAAGTCCAAGCAGCAGAGGTCCTTTAATCTGAGGTATAGGAAGAAACCAATATATCATAAAGAGAATGTAGGTGTCATAAAAGGAGGTGACAACCCAGCTGTTTTCATAATAATGATAGATATGTAATGATATATCTGCGTATAGGTTAATTCCGATAAATATATAACTTAATTTGTTGTATTGTTTGATACCAACCTACCGTAGCCATAATTACCACAGCAATCGCTGACGTAACATAAATTATCCAATTACTACCATTACCTGGTATAATGTCCACGTTGAAATTAATACTCAGTACTAAAATGAGAATTGTGGCAGCAACCAAATAAGACACAACATCGACATAAATTGGATCTTTGACCTGTATATCGATGACAATCAGTTGTTTTTTTATATTAGAAGTATAGATTGCCCACCTCACATGTCGTTAGCAACAGAAAACAATGAAACAATGTCACAACCACGTGAAGGCACAGAAATACGCCAAGAGAGCTGGTATGAAGACGTCTTATATATAAAGTGAATTCCTTTTCCAAGCCTACCCTCTTGCACTTATTCTAAATAGGATTATAAATATGATTATGGCTGGACTATTGTTGCGATCTTGGTGTACAATACCTTAAGAAAGGCACGCTCCCAGAGAAGATCTTGCGTAAAATCTAATTCGCATTTTTCCTCACTTCCTGTGGACATTTTTGTGTAAAGAATAGTTTTTTGAAATATAATTTATATTTAATCAAGGAGTGTGTGATATAAAAAAATTGTTTTGGTTTATTTTGGATAACTTAATAAAATTTTAGTTAAATAAAGTGATTTTGATCTGCTGAGTGTTATTTAATGCATGCTTTGTCTGAACTCAGTTTCTGCATATTTTTAAGTAATACATTATTAATTACCATTTGTTCTTTTTGCTTTCTTTTCAGGTAAGTGTGAACTAACTCAATACGCAATCAAAGAAACATTTATCTTGACAAGCACATGAAAATCGCAGACAGACAAGGTTAAGAGGTAAAGTTAAGACCCACGTTGTCGATTTCAGACCATGGCTAAAACAAGAAATACATTTTTTATAATTAAAATCCAATTTGTGCTAATTTAACGCGTTTGTCTCGCTTTACGAGACGAGCCACGCCCATCAACACCTCCAACTGCAGCCTACGACAAATATTGCTGCCAATACTTGGAAAAACCTTTATTTCTTGGGAGCAAGGGAGAGCGAGATACATAAACATATATACTAATTAAAAGGCAAGAAAATATAGCGACAGAAAGAGAGAGAAAGTGGTACGTGAATAGAGTTGAACGCGTGAGGTAATCAACTTCGTGACACGAAATAGTTCAACAATACGATACCAAATACAAAATTATACAGAAATTAAACGATATTGATTTTAATTATTAGATTTTGTTGTAAATTTGTTTGTAAATTTTTTTCTATTTTAGTCACCCTCAAGACTGTTTCCATTTTTCAGTATTTTTTTTCCCCTATCTTAATGAGACTTCGCGTTTTTCAACAAAGTTTCTTTAAATTTGAACATCCTGGCTAAAAGTCAGGCGTGCTCCGAATTTCAGACGTTTTTGAAAAGTAAAAACGCATGGGCTCCGAACGATCTAGGAATTGCTGTTCTGACTTACGAATGTTATCAGCTTCTTGAAACCGACTTAGAAATAAGTCAATTAAGTTGTCATCAAGTAGGCATATGCTGAACTGATAATTGTGACATTTGCTTTCTCGTTTTTTTCTAATTTATAGCCAGTGAATTTTTTTATTATTTCAAATGTAATTTCATTTACATTTTATAAAGAAATTACCTAATTCATTTCTAAATAATAAGGAAATAATATAAGAACATTAAGTTTTAGCATTTGTTATTTGAATATCCTATGTAATCTGTCAATTAATACTTTTCATTCCTCAGCCAAAACAGCAAACTTTTCAAGAACTTAAAAGCTTACAATTTTGAGGAATTTAAAACAGCTATCAATAACGTTTCCGCAACTATCGTTATCGGAATTCGGAACAGGCCTGTATCGAAGTTCAGATCAGCTTCGATACCTAATGATTTAATCGATATCAGAATTAAAAACAGGCTTGAATGTCTTTAATTCAAACCCATAAACAATATTTTAATTGAAAGTCAAACGATTGTTTTTAGGTTACACAAAAATTGTGGGTCTTCGTGTCGTATACTTAACAAAAAAGAAATGAACACGCGTTCAGCTCTGCACTCACGACTATGAAAACTAATTGAAACGCTTAGACAAAAGTTGGGAGCGACAAGCACTTAATGCATTTAATAGAAGTCTAAGTGTTGCCTTACCGTTAAGTGTGGCGTTAGAGTGAGAGAGTGAGCAAGAGAAAGAGAGGGAGATGGCATAAAGCAAGGCGGAAGAAGGCAACACGAAAGCAATTTAAATCTTACTAATTACTTGGGCGACAAATTACGCAGGAAGACATCAGAGCGCCCAGAACACACACACTCACACACACACATCAGACAAGGTGGCACATTTATACAGATTTCTGCACTTAAAAACTAGGAAACAGGAACAGGTGTCGTAGTCATCGCTATATAGTCACTATATAGTCACTCATACTGAAGTCGTCGTCTCGTTTCGTTTCGTTTTCTCGCTCGAAGTTGTCGTCTATTTTGAAAAATTAAGTGTCATTTGGTTGTCTCCTGGGTTCATTGTTATCAACGTGTGTCCTTCCAGCTTGCAACTCCCACAGACATAGACATTGCCTAGACATCATCCTAGGCAGCTTATTTCTGCTGTTCTTTTTCATTGCAAGCGCTTAGCTCAAGTTTTGAGCCTGAGCTTGGGGTTAAGCTCAACGGCGTTTCCTTGGCATTGTTGTTGTTGTTGTGGTTGTTGTTGTTGTTGTTGTTGTTGCCTTGGGTGCCGCATGTTTAATTCAACTGCTCGAGCAGATTCTTGCTGCCATCCTGCGTTCCTGTTGCCTTGCTGCCTCTGCAACTGACAATGAGATAGTTAAGCGTAATTACCAAGGCGGCAAATGAATGAATGAGAGAGAGATTGAATGAGCGAGCCAGTAAGTGGGTGAGTGGTTGTGAATGTGAGTTGAGTTGCTGTAGCTTGGTATGAGTAGCTTTCTGGATCCTGCACATTAATTATTAATTGAGATTTGCCTTGAGTAGCAACCTTAGGGCTTTGAAATTGGATTATAAATGCATTTACTTATAGAAAATACAAGAGCTTACTTATATTTTAAATCTGTTTTGTTTTTAAACACATTTTCAATACTCATGCTCAATTAATTGACCCCTAATTGTCGCTCTTAAAAACACCAATTAGCTGTTCATGGCAATTAAAATTAAATATAATTAAAAACATGTCATTAACTGCAGTCTAATTTTAATTGCCGTTGTCTCTTACATTGCATGTCATTCAATATTCACAATAATTTTCGACCAATTGCACTAAACACATACTGTGTCTAATATTTTCGCAATTGGATCATTTGATGGTCGCGTGTCGTTTAGAAAATTGACACGAGCCACCAATCACTGCTGACTTAACTATGTTATATATCTAAATTATTGAAGAGGCAATACAACAAAATGACTCGAGGAACAAGCACAGCTTGTGTCCTTTCGAGTCAACTACTATCAACTATCCCTGCTGAGCACTTTTGTGAAAATTCGTTTTGCGTAATTGTTGTGAAAATTGTTTTTCAATCGTCGAGTACGTCGCTGTCAACGACGAGAATAGATTGTTTGTTCAGTTATTTATTCATGCCACTAGATTTTCAAATTGAATGGCTAAAGCAAATGAAAAGCATTTAGTTGAACATACTTTTAAAGATGATACAACATATTGTTATGTTATACAGTTCTTCGTTTGGTTTGACTTCTAAGCATTTCCAGCTAATGTTAAAGATTTTCATTCAAATAAACACACGCTTTACTTAATAACGGAGTGTTTTACAATTCCATACGCACTTATCGTTTCAATTATTGTTTTATTGCATACAAAAAAAACAACAACAACAACAAAGAATACAAGCCTGTCTGAGTAACTGCCGAAATGAATTAAAAACATGCGCCATCTGCAATTTGTTACGAGGCGCGCAATGCATTTCCAGTTTCTTGCCATATATATTTTTTTTTTTGGGTGTATTTTCAGTTTGGCTTAAGCCAAAACAACAAGAAGAAAATGCAATAAAAAAACGCAATTTTCAACAAGCCGAAGATGAAATTCACTTGATTCTGTATACATTTAAATGTTATAAAATATTATAACCCTTGAGTATAATAATATTGAACACAGAAATAAACGTTTTATTAGATTTAGTTAAATTAATCCTATTGCAATCTTTTTTGAACTTGAAGTTATTTATGTATCCTATCTTGTCAAAAGTGAGAAAAAACATTTAAGAAAACTGGAAATTGGAACCCGCCTTACTATATAATAAAAGTTTAATTTAAAAAATATTATAACATTTTTTGGAATATGTAGTATATATTAAAAACATTATTTAACTAAAGTTTAATAACTATACAACATTGATTTAACTAAAAGTTTGTTAAAATATAGCTGGAAATGTAAATTTTGGGGTTAATTTCAAAGGAAAAGAATAACTATAAGATCATGATAATGATATGTGTTATATTTTGAATTTTGAAGTTGGGTGCCGTCCATGGACTAATAGATCGCTTGAATGAGAGATATAATACATATATAGTAATATATATATATCTATATATATAAGACTAATATATTGTATATTTGATTAAAGTTTTAGACCTCAGATGGTGAAAAATATTTTGTGATTCCGATAATAGTAGTTTAAGCTATCGGTAAATATTATAAAAATCAATTTATGCATCAAAAGGCAAGAATTTAGAAAACATTCCAAAAATCAGTTCATAGATTGAAGTCTTTTGACTTCTTAATGGTGTTTCGATAATAGCAATAATACCGATACTACGATAATATCGATAAGATAATACCGATATTACGACGTCTAACACATTTCGTGCTTAGTTTAATATACCCACTGTAAGAGTATAATAAAAACCAGCAATAATGTTGGATTACGTGTGGAAATTACTTAAAAAGATTTTCAATTGTTCTCTGGATGCGCGTATGAATGTAAGTGTGTGTGTGTCGGCAGATAAGAGTTGCTTTCATTGTTTTTCATTGGCTGCCGACAAACGAGTAACGGGTAACGGCTGCTGTTTATATTCAGGAGCAGCAGCAGCACCAGCAAAAGTTGTTCAACGTCTCCAGCGGCCATGTGGCTGATGTTCCTCCGCCAAAAGAGCCAAAAGGACCCACATTTGCAGCAAAAATAATGAACTTTTGTTGCGACAACTTCAAATTTATGGCCAACATCTTAGCTGACCAGGCCAGGCCAGTCCTTGGCTCAGCAAGTTGTATGCTAGCTAAGAGATATTACAAAAATATATTGTGGTACAATATGAATAAACTTTAACTTGAAAAGAACTAGAGAACTGATTCTATATGACATTACTGTAACTTAAAAAGAACTGGTTCCATAAGATGATACTGCAACTTAAGAAGAACTGGAGAACTTGTTCTGTATGATTAAACTGCGATTTAAGTAGAACTGGTGAACTGGTTCTATATGATTATACTGCAATTTACGTAGAACTGGTAAACTGGTTCTTTATGATTATACTGCAACTTATGAAGAGCTGGTTCTATATGACTATGCTGCAACTTAAGTAGAACTGGAGAACTGTAATTTAAGTAGAACTGATGAACATGTTCTATATGACTTTACTGCAATTTAAGTAGAAATGGTTCTATATGACTATACTGAAATAAAAGTAGAACTGGAAAGCTGGTTCCATATGATTATACTGCAACTTAAGAAGAGCTGGTTCCATATGATTATATTGAAATTGAAGTAGAACTGGTGAACTGGTTCTATATGATTATACTGCAACTTAAGAAGAACTGGAGAGCTGGTTCTATATGACTTTAATGAAATATAAGTAGAGCTGGTTCTATATGATTATACTGCAATTTAAGTAGAACTGGTGAACTGGTTCTATATAATTATGCTGCAACTTAAGTAGAACTGGATAATATTAATTGGGTCTCTATAAATGCAAAAATTGTAATGTTAATTTATGCAGTTTTTACTACTTAGTACATGCTCATAAATTTCTCAATATCTGTTTCAACTTTCTCGCTCACTCTCTCTTTCGCTCTTTCGCATGCTTTTTAATTATGCGCAAAAATCCGCGAAAATTAAAACATAAATCTATGGAAAAATTCTTGATTAAATGGTGGTGAAAATTATGCATAACGCACACACAAAAGTGATGAAAAACTGTTAAGCTGCCAACAGCAGCAGCTGGAGCAGCGCAAGGAAGGGAGAGGCTTGTGAAGAGGAGGGTTGAGCTGAGGTCGAGGAGTTGCGAGGAATATCAGGAATCAGAGCTCTTGCAAAACCAGCTCATTTTAGCCAAGTTAAGCTGTATTCATTATATCTAAACTATGCTTTTTATTTGCACAACTTGTTTTTGTTGTTGTTGTGTTGTGTTGTGCAAACTAAGCGCAAATGTCGAAAGTTGCTGTTGTTCTTTTTGTTGGAGGGATTACTGTAGCTGCTGTGTTTGTTGTTGTTGACTTGTTGTTTGGCATTGTAGAACATTTATTGATGCTTGGACAGGCACAATAACAACTAAAAGCAGCAGCAACTTGCATAGAAAAAGAAGGACGAAGCTGCGCAGGATTTGCGTTGGGATTAATAAGCAATGACGACGACGACGACGACGCTGTCGACGTTGGCAACGCTGCATTTCATAATAAAATAGGAGACGGAGCAACAAAAATGTCAAACCTCAGCCAAGTCGCTCGAGATGAGAGGATGCTGACGACCACTTGCAACTTTATTAACTGTGCTTCATACCTTTTTAATGCGAATTGGGGTGGCATTGGTAGCGTGGAGAGAGAAATTTGCTTAGGGCCTGACAACTGCAGTTCACTGCTTTGGCTTATTAGTTTTTTTTACTTTTATTTCATCTCTTTTTTTTTTTTTCTTTTTATATACCCTGTACCAATCAAATTGGCTTAAACTAACAGTGGCAAAACTCTGAACTCTTACTGAAAGAAATTTATATGTTACATTTTTGCTCATAAGATTTTATTTACAGTCGGAGTGACGATCCTTAGGCTTCCCCTCCTCAAAGCGATTGTGATATTATTCATTAAAGGATCATGTTTATACTCTGTTTTCCAAAATGGAAAAAAAGAGTATATTGGGTTTGTGAAATGTCCGTCTGTCCGTCCGTCTGTCCGTCCGTCTGTCCGTCTGTCCGTATGAACGCAGTTTTTTTCCACAGTTTTGAAGCTAGAGCAACCAAACTTGGTATACATGTTGGTATATACCATAGGCAGACAAAGTGTCAAGATTTCCCCCCCACCCCCACCCCTTCCCTCACAAACCGCAAAAATCTATATCTTCTGCAGTTTTGCAGCTAGAGTCACCAAATTTGGCATGAAGACTACTGATGACATTCTCGACCGATCTGTAAAAAAAAAAAATGCCACGCCCACTACCGCCCCTGCAAATGAGCAAAATCTGTATCTCCTACACCCTTATAGCTAGAAACCCCAAATTTTGCAGTATGAATACTTTTGATCTCATCGATAGTTTGGAGAGAAAAATTTTGACACGCCCACCCCCGCCCCAGTAAACAGAAAACAGAGTATATCGCAGTCGGGTGAGCCTGACTGCAACGTTCTTACTTGTTTTTTTTATGTTAGTAAATTTTCACTGAAGAAACTACTAATGTGTTTTATAAAAGGTCATCGTTTCGAGTTATGACTATGTCCTAGTACGATAAAACGTGTTTTAGTTGTGTAAGTTTTCGCAGTTTACTTCATAGTCTTGTATAAAACTATATATTGATTTGAATCCAGAGCCACTCTATCACAATTCAAATCAAAACAAATAAAAACGTTGCAGTCGGATACTCCCGACTGCAATATACTATTTCTTTCCTTTTATGGTATGTAACAACATGTATGCCAAGTTTGGTTGCTATAGCCACAAAGCTGTGGAAAAAAGCTGTCATACGGACAGACAGACAGACGCACATTTCACAAAACACAATATACTCTTTTATTTCCCATTTTTGAACAGAGAGTATACAAAAATAAGGTTTTTTTTAGTTATTTACTTATAATTCTCAAACGGTTTAAGAAAAATTAATATGTAGTGCTCTGTATTTCACTTGGAGTATAGTGTTCTTATTTATTATTCTTATTTTATATATTTTGACTTTTAAGTTGGCAATTTGGTGACGGTTGTTGGAAAATATGCCATCAAATTATCCTTAGCGGCCACAACGGCCACAACTGGGAACCGAAATTATAAGCTGTGCTGAAATTCCGAATAACGAGGGGAAATACAGCTTTAAAAGTTTTGCTTTTAATGAAAAGTTTTCAAACTTATTTTAAAAAGTAAGAACAATTGGTATATTATTCGAAAATCATTCAGAATGAAAAGCTAACAGAAATGGGAAAAGGGCTAAACATCTCTTCTTAATTTAGGCACAAGTAGTAATTTAAGAATCCTATCTTCATTTCGTTATAATGATCATTTAAAGCCACTGGAATGAAAGAATTTACTGTAGAGAAGAAGAGCGTGTTTTGTCATTCAATGTACTTACCTAATGAAAACTTCTGTGATTACAGGATATCTCCTTTTCGAGCTATCTAGACTACAGCATTTTAGTTTAGCTAAACTTTTTTGTTTGCAGATTTTTTGCGCATTGCCTTTAAGCTGACTTAAAATGCAGTCAACGTTCGGCTGCACTTTCGAGTGCCCTCCCAACAAAAATCTCAAGTTGTACCAAGTTGTCCGTCCCCCAACGCCCCATCGCCCCATCGCCCACCTTACCGCAGGATTTGTCAGCGGCAGTTTCTATATATGTTGCCTTTAATTTCAGTTGCAGTGCGCCGTCAAAAACTTTGCCGCTTGTTTGTTTGCTGTCGTCGTTTATTATTATTATGTATTTTTTGGTTGGTTTCCAGAGCCGGGTTTGGTTCACGCTCTCCGATTTATACGGTCGGCGAGCGAAGCGTCGCTTGCCGCGCTTTATTTAACTTTGGGCAGTTTGATGGCAGGAAATAGAATTTTAATGGATTTTGTAATATCCTCAACGACGATGCCAACAACGACGACGACGACGATAGCAAAAGGCAATGGTAAATGGCGAAAAAGTTTGAGTTTCTTTTGCTACCGCTGCTTATTCGTTTTTCGTTTTATTTTTGGAATATAGTAGTTTTGCTTGGAAAGTCTTGCGAGTCTTATGCTATTGACATTTTCTTGGCTGAGGTTTTCCACAAATAGGGCAGCTTAATTAAGTTGCCTCTTTACGTGAAAATGGTTGAGGGGAAGCGTGTCAATTTACATTTAGTATTAGAAAAGAACGCTTGAGGATCACTTGAGCTAAAAAGTAACTGCAACTTTCTTTAAACCTAAAACATTTCATGAAATTGTCTTAAAGATTTGATACTTTTGATGCCTTGCCTGTGTCTGTCAGTCAATTGTAAGACTTTAATTGTATTTATTGCAATTTTTCAACTATTGCTCAATTCGATTCAAGCTGCCAAATCAACTGACACTTGGAAGAAACTGTTGACAGGCAATGTCTGTGTGACGTTGGCCAGCCTCTGGAATCTCTATTGTCAATAAACAGTTAATATTTTTGTGATGACGAGCAATATGTCAATGACAGTCAGCTTGACGTTGAGGGGGAGAAGTGTGTTTCAGTGCAAAAAAAAATGTACTCGTACTTTATAAATTACATGGTGCGTTCTTGTCAAAGGTTGAGACTTGTGCAAAGTCTTGGCTGACACGGCAACAATTTTTGGCATCTGTGTGTCCTGTGTGTCCCGCCCACTAATCGTCTCAATTAGGCATGGATTTTGCTGCGTAGCTTTTCCAATTTTATTCTTTCTTGATAAATTATCAATAAATGCGTTGCGGGAGCTACGAAATGGGCGCTGGGAATTCTGTAGCAGAAGCTCGGTTCGTTTATAAATTGTCAAAAACCCGCAGCAATTTTCCGGTTTCAATGTCGCCATTGACATTGTCATCGTCTCCGCTCCCTCCTCTGTCGTCTGTCGTCATTCGTCACTGTGGTTGGAGAAGTTTTCCCTTTCCCCAATTGCCCCACTAGTGTTCCATGCCCGCAGCTTGGTCTGCCTTTGATCGTTGGGCGTAGCTGTAGCTCATATTTTTTGTTGTTTTGTGCCGAGACGCATTGTCAGCATCCCCCTTAAGAAAAACCAAAAAAATTGTTGCTACTGTTGTTGTTTTTTTTACTTTTTACGCCCTGTGGGGTTGTAGAGCTTGGCTGCGTCTCTGTCCTTGGAAGCGTGTGTGTGTGGGGCTGACGTTGATGATTTTTCATTGCTCGAGTTTTAATTTTACACTTGAGTTGAGGTCGAGTTCAGCCTCCCCCCCACCAAAAAAAAGCTACAAAAATTGCAGCCTGTGTGTCTAAGAATCGAAATTTTAACTGTTTATATATTGGCAACAGTTTGAAGCTCAAAAAGCGCTGGAATTTTGGTAAATGAAATATTTAACTCAAATATTTTCTTTAACAATTTTCGTTCCAAAACAATTTTTTTTTTTTTTATAAAGGTAGAGCTATTGAAACTGTACTTGAATTCTCATTTTGTTTCAACTTTAAGTATTGAAATCTAAACAGATACAAAAACTAAAAATATTTATACATGTGAAGTTTTTAAATTCTTAAAATTTGCAATTAAAAAAGTAATTAATGCCTAAATCAATAAGCCAAGTACATTTCTAGTTTTTTAAGTTTCTCACTCAACACTACTTTTTATAGAGTATCTTGCAGTCGAGCACTGGTTTATTTGAGTTCATTGCTCCTTAAAGTTTGCTGCATCCCTTTTTTGACATAAGCCAGCTTTAAAGTTTAAAGTGGTCCAAAGTTATAGCTTCAATCTACATGCTCTGCTCCCCCCTTGCCCGCCTTTCCCCACACGCTTTTTGCTTTGGACATTTTGCTGGCCCCGCCTGTGATTTA
Organism: Hirtodrosophila cameraria; assembly: GCA_949708635.1. Lineage (NCBI taxonomy): Eukaryota > Metazoa > Arthropoda > Insecta > Diptera > Drosophilidae > Hirtodrosophila > Hirtodrosophila cameraria. The sequence continues at coordinate 3,858,205 of OX453091.1, read as the reverse complement.
TGACCACGGCGCGCGCTGCTTTGACACCGGCCGACATTTGACAAAAGCTCTGCGAGTAGCCCTCCTCCACACACACACACACATACCCCGCTGCCCCGCACAGTTAACCCCACTGGCAGTGTTATGTAAATGGCTCAAAGGCTGCTCGACTGCTCGACTGGCCGCTTGGCACGGCTCGGCTCGGCTTGCTTAGCAGGTTGCAGATAATTCATCGCTGACATTGCGTACCAATTTAAGGGTTGAATGATTCGCTCAGTCTCAGTTTGGGCAGTCAGTGTGGAGTAGACAGTTGGCCAGCCATTGGGGCGGCGTCGCCAACGTCGTCAACGTCGTCTGCTTTTGGCTCTAACTAGGTGCGGCGTCTGGCCTTTTGGCCCTGACTCTGGCCCGGTTTGTGGCTAGTGATTTTGAAAAGAAGCAAAAAAAAAGGTCAGCCAGTAAGTTGCTTAGCGAGCTGAGCTTCACATGTGACGGAGTTCAACCTCACCCGCGCAACCCTTTTGCTTTGACTCCCCCTCTCGTATATGGTTAATTAGACATGTGAGTTGGGAACTTTTTGGGCTTTTGGCTCTTGTTTGGTTTTTTTTTTTAAAAAAGTAACCAAGTTTTTAAACACATATTAATGGGGGTTGGGTTAGGATGCTCAGTTCATGTGGGTAGCTCTTAATTGCAGCAATTGAAATTAAGTGTTGTCCTTTTTGCTTGTCTCTGGCAGCTCCTGGGCACTTTCAAATGTGTGTTTTGAAACGTTTTAAGGCTTTATTAGTTGGGACACACAATCATATGAAACGTTTATTACCTCATTTCGGGTCTTCCAAGGCTGTCATTAATTGTATGCCAAGATACAAGATACACTTGGAAAACTGACCTGATTTGAAAACTTTTTGCAGCTCAAATAGATTTGAATAGCTTCCGGCCAGCTGCATATCCTTTAATATGTGTTTCAACTGCAACAATGCAGCTTTTGAAAACTTTGCGCAAACTATTCGAAGCGGCAGCATTTCGAGCTGCAACAATTTCCTCTCTAATTTTGGCTGTTAAGCCAAAACTACGACTACGCCAGGTAATTCACCTAATGACCCACTGTGCAAAGTGCCAAAACACTTAAGAACCGTAATTTAAAACCCAACAAAATTGTCGGCACTTGGCCATTTGTGTGCATCTTAACACTAAGTCAGACTTAAGCATTATGTAAGTTTATTCAACTGCTGTCATTATATGCAGGAAACAAAAGTTCTTAACAAGACATGCAGCGAGGGAGAGAAAGAGAGAGTTAGAGAAAGAGATAGTAAGCGAGCTAAAAAGAAAGACATTTGCTTGTTATACTCTACTTTTAAAAGCAAAAAGTGTTTCGCAATGTCCTGTATGACCATTCCTACGTAAAAATTAATGTATTCCTATATTTATCTCCTTATGTTTATCTCCTTGAAAGATCAGGTCCGTTCAGGTTTCCACTCTCAGCAAAAATGTATGAAAGTTGCTTTCCAAAAATATTAATTTATACGAATTACAACTTTGTTACCATTCGAAATTTGCAAAATTATAATACTGCACACAGAGTATAACAAAGTCGGGAGCTACTGATTGAAATGTCCTTCCTAGTTTGGCAATGCAAAAGTCAAATGCGCTTTGACAGCCTCACTTTTCCAACAACCCCCAAGACTCAGGCGTCTAATGCTGGAGGATGGTCATAGGATTGGGCCTGGATGGAAGGACATTAAAGATTGACACGTGACCATGCAATGATTTCCAGTTTAACGTTGTCACATGCGATGTTTTGCAAAAACCCCCCACCTCTACCCAATCCAAAAATATATGTCCTGCTGTCTGTGTCACAGAAGTGTGTGTCTCAGCTGAAGAACCTTTTGCAGTTGAACGTTGGTCAGTAGATGCTCTAAGTCCGTGCCAGTTCTCTGCTCCTGTATTTTGTTTCAAGAAACGTGCAAAGCTGCCGTTGATCCTATTTTCTTAACATTTTGTCTCCTTGGTTTTTACTTTTACTTTGGTCCTTTCTCTGTGTGCTTCTGCCTGTTTTGCTTTTCTTTTTTTTCTGTGGCATTTGTTATGTGGCTCGGATTACGCGCTTCACTTAAGTGTGCTCAGTTGCTTCCGTTTCCTTCTGTCTCTAACCGAAAGGTGGAGCATTTGATGTTGCTAGCTGCTTGTATAGCAAGGGTGCGTTATGGGGCTCTGTTCTGGTTCTGTTTCTCGTTCGGTTCTGGGTCTATTCTGTTGTATGTGTGTTGTGCATTCCTGCGTTTTACTTGTGTTTGCGTATGGATTTCAGCAGACATAGCAGCATCAAGGAATGTCTTCATTAATGACAGGTTTCATATGTATTGTTCAAGGTGAGAAGCTGAGCCAAGGATGGAAGCTGATAAGAGATAAAGCAAGAGGGTTCTACTCTTGATAATATTACACTATCGTGGACTGGTGAGAATAAGACGGCAGATATATTCTCATTGCCATAGCTTACATAGATCATAGAATTCTTGAGGAAAGTGTGAATGTCTTTTAAAGTTTCAGGTAGAAAGTTAAATGTTTAACTAAGTTCAGCAAATAATATTAATGTTACACATTGTTTGAAATCGGATTTAAGTTAGCTATATGGCTTATGCCAAAATACTAGAGCAAAGCCAACTTCCCTTGGATTTTTCACTGCCAAATCAAATCCCTCAACGTATGCCACTCTAATCACTGACATCATGATGCCACACGCCTTGTTAATGCTCCGATGACCGAATTCGCAAACGACTCAAATGCTCAAATGCTTAACAAGGCCAACGTTTAGTTGACGGTTAGTCGTTTGGTAGTTGGGTTGGACATGTGCGGCTCATTAAAATGTTGCCTGGCACAAAATGCGAAAAAAAGAGAGAATGAAAATATGTGAAGCTGATGTTGAATTGGCTGGGTCGGATGCAGGCATTTCTTGTGGGCTTTCGCCGTGCCACATGCAACATGCAACTAAAATGGGGTTGCCACGTCTATTTTGGGCAGAGAATGAAAACTAATTTCAGCGCAAATTAGTTTCGCACCTCACAGTGAAACGACAAAGCAATTGAATGGAAAGCTGAATGGCACTGTGTGGGGGGGTTGTGGTATGGGTGGGAATTGTGGGTGGTTTTTGTGGGTGGCATGCACAGTGCGTGTGTGCGTATGTGTGTGTGCACTTAATAACCTGATCGAATCGCCAACACACAAAAACCCATTGAAATGTCAAAATCAACAAGGCAGCGAGCCGGGCGAGAAACTAGTAACAGCTCCTCCACGCCACGTCCAAGGATGCCCGAGTGCGATGAATGTAGCGCCAAAAGAGCAAAATCACTGAATCACAATAATGCCTCAATTTCCGCTGGGCGAGAGGACCAGCAGGCCAGGCCTGGCACAGTGAAGCTCGAACTCGAACTCGAAACCCCTTCAATGACATGGGCGTGCTGCAGAAGAGGAACGAGGAACGAGCAACGAGAGACGTTCTGAGCATCGTAATGAAATCGCATTCAATTAAACATAACGCAGGCGGGATGAAGTGCGCTGAGGGAAAGTACTGCAGAGAGAACTGAACAAGCGAATGGCTTTACTGACCAGCTTTGGAACAGGCTTCAAGTCCTGGCCCAAACGCAGGATATCATCAACTCTTTCCCACTTTCTTCTTGCGTGCATTTCTTGCATTGCTCGACGGCTGTTGAAGCATTTTAAGGGAAATTGAACGATGCGATTTGCACGAGACACACGAAAATGACTTTTTATTCTCGCACGCTTACTTTCAATGTGAACACTCCGCACTCACCTGTAGACCCTGCACACAACTGTCAACTACCAAAAACAACAAAAAAAGTGAGCAAAAAGTTTGAAAAGTAGGCAGTCAAATTTGTAGGCATTTTACAGCTTCTCTGCTTGATTGAAGGCAGCAAGTCTGCCTGGGAAGCTGTTGGTTTGATTTGCTAGGATTGTCACTCTCTGTTTTGTAGCCAGTTGGCAGTCTTAACTGATTTCTGTGAGGGTCAATTCGTGATGAATTGGTTTTAAGCTCAAAACTTTAAGCTAATATTTAAACGTGTTTTCACAAGTGCCATTGTTGAAACAGCCTTTAAGCCAACAGCAAATTAAACTCTTTCCATTTGCTAGCCACTTAAATTGGCTATGTTTATCTTGTTGAAGATGTTGTTGTTGCTGCTCAGATAATTTAGTTTAATGGTGTGAAAGATAGAAAATTCTCGCGACAAAATTACATTTGGCGCGTAAATTTTCCAAATTTCTTCATTCTCACAACGCCAAGTTGGCGTTAAAGTATGCAAAATTTGCTTGGAACATCGCGTCGTCGCAAAGGTGCGCCAAAAACTCATAAATATTAAAATGGGAAAATTTTACGTTTTATTAATTTAACGGTGGCATATATATATACATATAGCTCTAACGGTAGTTTGCCCGCCCGATCAGCAGCAAAATTATGCAGAGCAATGTCACAAAATGGCATTGCCGTTGGCAACTGTACTTCTTACTCGGACTCGTCCTGTACTTCGTACTGGCCACTGAACAGCAGCAGCGTTGTGTCCTGCTTGGATGTTGCTTAGTTTTTGGCCAAGGATTTGCATAAATTTACATTTCGCATAGCCTTAATTGAAAGGCACAGAGTTCCCATTCCTCGTTCCCGTTCCTCGTTTCGACTAGTGACATTTTAAAGAGACGCATAAATTATGCAGACAGCACAGCTGAATAAAAATCTTGATGCTTTTAGTATCTTATGATTTACTTGACGCCTGAATGCAACTAAATCATTGGCAAATCTGTTTGCCACAGCAATGTTAGTTCTGAGATACAAATCTTTATATTCCAGACAACAAACACCCTATAAATAGTATACCATGGGAATTGAAGCAACTGATGTCGAGACATTTGACTTGTGTAAAAGCAAAAGAAAGGGGCACAAAACACGTCACATCGATGCCTCAACACTAATGAGCTGCTGTTGCAATTCTTTAAATGTTATTTTAGTTTTTAGTTCAGCTTCAATTCCAGTGTCAACCCCCCTTTGTACTCCCCCCTCATCTATCGTGCAGCTGGCTCTGAGAAATTGCAGTTTTCACACGTGCTTCCTATTAAATGAAACGATTACAACGCGATTTCAACTCATAAGTGAAATTTATTTGCAACGCAGTCTGCTAGCATCGATATACTATACGAATATATAGTATATGGCGTATATATGTATGATATAGCAAGAAGTATGTTCATGATTTTATGGTTTAAGTCGACTGCGACTGAAATGGCAATGGCACCGACAAACTGAGTCTAAATGGGGGGCCAATGTTTTATTTGTGGGGCGGCTGTTGAAGTCTTGCAGTTGTTGTGGTTGTTGTTGTTGTTATTGCTTGCAGTAGCCTGCCGCCTGCTGGCCTGGCACTTCACATAAAGAAGTTTGACATAAATTATGGATACTAATGAGCTCTGTGTGTGCACATAAAGCATTTCATTTTGCTGCTGGTTAGCAAAAACAGAAACAAGCTGACGAACGACGGAGGGGGGAGCGTCATCCTCTGTGATTTCTATAAATTTTGCAATGCATTAAAATGCTCGGTTCAAAAATAAGCAAGTGCTGCAATATATGAAAGTATTTTAATTGACACAGACGCCACAGAAGCTAATTAAATATATGCCCAGATATTTGTCTAAGATAATAATATCTTAAATAAAGTTGTATTATAATATTCTATTCCATTTTCAGTTTTATTTAAATCATTTAGAAATGAAATTGTTAGCAGTTTTGAATTTCGAAATATTTTGAAATATTTCTGTTTTCTAAAATGGAAACAAGTATATTTTGTTTGTTAAATGTTCGAAATATAGTTGAAACTGAATTGATTTCCATGCGAAACATGCATCGTCACTAGACTTTTACTTTGTAAAGAGGTATTTTCAGTTAATGAGAGTTGATTAAGGAAATTTAAGTAGTTGTATCATAAGTTTTTGATAAAGTTTCAATAGCCTTTTCGCACAGTTCGTGGACATATAAACGCGTTGTGTTTTAAGCTTCATTTAATGTGCCAAAATGCAAGCAACTTTTGTTGTTTAGTTGTTCATGAATAACGCATGCGTGCACTGGGCTAATTAACAGGCCAAATGAAACTGGTGAGTAACAATCGAGCGTCCAGGGCCAAATAGTTCAATGTGAGAATCAAGTTGAAGTCGTTGGAGTAAAGGACAAATAGGCACCCGCACAAATACTTGGATAAGTACACGCATAGAAAGCCAAATTAATTATGCATTTATGTCGTTGCAATATGTTGCACACACACACACACGCATACACAGAAACACATACACACACTCATATTTGCGGCCGGGCAACGTTACAACAATGGGCCACATCAGCAGTAAAGACAATGAGCGACAGAAGGACCTCTAGTCCTGTCCAGTACATTTGACCGCAAACAATAAATGCTTGCAACTAAATGCACTTTAGGGGGCACCCAAATGCATCTACGTATGTATGGGTGTGTGTGTGTGTGTATATGAGCGAGTGTGTTGGACACAAATTAAGCAGGACGAGCACACAAAATGGTTGCCAGCCTCGTTCTCGTCCTCGTCCTCATCCTCATCGCAACCCAGCCAAAACGTGTCATGAGTGATGTTGTTTCAATTGCTGATTTAATGCGCCTCTCCAACTACTTGGCGGCTTTGGGCATTGGCTGGGCAATCGCCCCCAAGACGATCAAGGGGGCAGGGGGAGAGAGAGAGAGACTGTTGGCAAGACAAGCAACATGCATCTTCTTGACAATGCGACAAACGATGACGACAACGACAAGCAACATGGCCTGACTCCTCGATCCCCTCAACCTAGAGACAAACAAACAAACACACCAGCAAGTCAAGCAAGCGATATATATTCAAACATAAATATATATATCAACAGCCCCCTAGCAGCCCATAGTATATCAGAGCATTTGCTCGTCTGTCATTGTTGACTGCACTCGTTGTGCAGCTAAGTTAATGCACAGTGGAACAGCATCAATTAAAAAGTATTTTGTTGAAATTACATTTTTTTTAAATTTAATAAAGTAACTATAAATATTTAAAAATGTGAAGTAATTGCACATAACTTAGTTTTATTAACTCAAATATCTGCACTTCAATCATTCTTGGGCCTGTTCCCATTTCCAGCTTCGGTCAAAACATTCAAAATCGTAATAATGAGCTGTTCTGCATTCCGAATATCCTTGGAAATTTGTTTAAAAAAGTTTTGATTTGAGACAATGAAATGAGAAGTATTTGAACCTATCCTTAAATAGTATGAATGATTTTAATTTAATTCAAATCAGGAACACAAAACTAAAATCGATTCCCAGTGGAATTTTGTCGGAAATGAGAACATGGGCAACAATGAGCCGGACATTTATCGAAACTTGAAATGACTTATTTTGTGACTTTTAGATATAACAAGTAAGAACGTTACGGTCGGATACACCCGAATGTGATATACTTTTTTTTTTTTTTTTCATAAAAATTACAAAAGCAAGTAAGGATGCTCTAGTCGAGTGTGCCCGACTAAGAGACTCCCTGCTCCCAACTTGCATTTCAAGCAGCTCAGCGGCAACACAAGCAAGCAGTGCACTTAACTCGTAAAGTGCCTGTCAAACTGTTGTTTCTGCGAGCTGAGACGGGGGTAATAGATTCTTCCGTAACTTTGGTGCTATCGATCGTGTGAAAATTTCACAGCAGATCAACATTGATGCAACATATATGTGTTCCAAAAATCAAAGCTTTATCTTAAAAATTGTGGCTGTGGGAGTCTTTTGCGATTTGCGCAGGAGGGGGGGGGGGGGTGTCCATCCGAAATTTGAAATAAACTTGATCTGCGTACGGTATATAGGAACCTGCATGCCAAGTTTGGTGTGTCTCTAGCTCTTTTAGTCTCCGACATCTGTGTGTTCTTACAGACAGACGGACAGACAGACGGACATGACTAGTTCGTCTCGGCTGTTGATCCTGATCATGAACATATATATAGTTTATATAGTTGGAAATGCCTCCTTCTGCCTGTTACACACATTTGCAGTACTTTATAACTTTTTCCCATTTTTAATGGGAACAGGGAGTAAAAAGAGTATAAAAACTTGAGTAAAAATTGTTTAAAAGTAGTTTTGTTATTGCATGTTTAAATTTTTATCAAAAATGATAATCATAATTTAATTTCTTAGAATTATTTTTTAATCAATTATAATTTAGTTTATTTTTTAATAAATTATATCGATTAACCAACATTTATTTGACATTTTGGGACCACTGTGCACACCGCTTCTCTCTAAGCTAACGAAAATGCAAGGAGGACGTCGCTGATGCCGGAAAGGGTTAACCTGATGTTTATGTTTTGGTTGTTGTTATTCCTAGAGTGCTGTAGTTGTTGTCATTGTTGATGTTGTCGTTGTTGTTGTTGTTGTTGCTGCTTGCTGCCTGTCTTTTGTTTAAAGATGATTAATAGCCAATGTCGCTGGCTGCAGCGCTCAATGCATTTCCATTATCATCAGCTCAGCTCAACACCATAATCATTATCATTATCATTATCATTATTATCATCATCGTTGCTCTGTAAAGCATTGCAGTTTTTGGCCAAATTACTCAGTTTTGTTGTAAAAAGTGCCACCTTGGCTGTGATTAGACTGTGAATGGAATTGTGAGTTGTGAGTTTGGGTTTGGGAGTTTGGGAAACTGTTTGCCTGGTCTGTTTGGTTGCCCACTCACTGGGCAAAGTCAAAGTCGTTTGCTATTCATTAATACTCTTAGTTTTTGCTGCCATACACTATCCCTTCACTACTTTTCTTACCCCAAGCCCAAAAACTATTGCACTTGCCTTGCTTTGGCTGAAAAGAAGTTGCAGAGTTCTTGTTGCTGATAATTAGCTGCTCTGTCTGTTGGTTTTGCCCCAACACTACTCAGTGTGTTTTCTCAGCTTGTTTTTGTTGTTGTTGTTGTCGCTTGTTTTATGTATTTTGTGGCTGCATTACTTCCGTTGATGTTTATTCTTAGCTGTTTGCATTTGACAAATGACATTTTTGGCATTGTGCAACTGGCAAGCGCAACGCACAGCAAAGTTGCCACAGCACACAATTTTTATTTTTATTTTTTGTTTGTTGCTGTTTGCTTTCCCTTCAGCAATTTCTAAAGGAAATCTAAATTATTTTGCAGAGTTATTGCAGAGAAGTTGCCTTCAAAAAGTTTTTCTACTCTTGGTAATTTGTCGTGTCCTGACAGTGGACACGTGTAGTGATTAATAATTCCTTGAATGAGGCAAGCATACTCTGTCAGATCTAAAACACAAAACTACCGCAATTAGTTCATTTCATTATATTCAATTGTGTTTTATTATTATTAGCAAATTGGATGTTTAAAGCGCCATCTAGCGACAGAAATCACTGCAGAAACATAGCTAACAGAGAGCGCCAAATCAATCAAATTACACGCAATTATGATAGGGCAATTTCGACGCCAATGTTGACAGCTGTCATTAAAACAAAGCGGATGCCTGCAGGATGAAACAGGACGAGCACACATAAATAAAGTAAACAAACAAACATACGAAAGGATAGCAAAGGACAATTAAAACATCGCCGGCAGCCAATAAAAAACGTTGATGCAACTGCTTTTACTTATTTAATACCCTTTAATACATCAAATCGATTTGAAAAGGATATTAAAGATGCATCTTTAACTTTTTATATGTAAATATAGAAAATCTTTATCAGAATTTATATGTTAACGAACGGATGATAAGCAGTTCTATGGATATTTGTTATAAATGACAAAATTATGAGTACAGGGTAAAATGCTTATTTTTCTAGCTGCTGTTGCAATGCAAAAGGTAGTTAATTGCAAGTATGCAAGCTCTACCTGAAAGTGTTTGACTTGAATATATCCTGTGCTCAGGCCATAAGTAAATTTTTAGAAGAATCTAATAAGGAATCAAGTTAGGAATTATATAGCTCTTAAAGCTGCTAAGATTGAGGATTTAAAGCAGACAGATAGACGTGCTTGGCTTAAGCAACTATGCTAAAATGTTAATCCGGAGAATCCAGAGAAAGAATGCTTGAAAGAATCTCAGAAGTTTACATCAGGCATTAAGTTATACACTTTCTTACACATTGTATAAGTACAGGGTATACAAATAATCAAAATACGCGTAAAAGTCGTCTTCGAGTTGTCAAAAACTTTGCCATGTCCATCGCAATACTAAAAGAGAGAGAAAGAAGGTGAGTAAGAGAGAGAGGGAATGCGAAAAGGGGAATGGGAACAATATATAGTACAAAGTAACTATACTTATATTTCTTCTTCGTGCCGTTGTTAATAACTTGGAAGTCATCAAGGAAATTAAAAATTATTAATAAGGCAGCGCAAAACTCTTGGACTTGCTTTCATTTTATAGTTTACTGCAGTTGCTATTTACTGTTGCTGCTGTCTCCCCCAGTTGCTTTTTGCTACCAACACCTCCCCCCCCCTCTTCCTCTCCCACAATCCTACTTCATACTGTAAACTTTGGTGGGTACTATAATTTTACAGTTATAGCTTTTTAGTGTGCAACTATTTTTCGTGTAAAAGTTTTAATGGAATTCACAGGACCCAGAACTCTTGGTTCGATAGTGGCGAGGGAAAGCGCATCAAAAATAGACACCAAATTGTGGGTGTGGGTGTAGCAAGAAGGAGGTTGGGTGTTGGGTGTTGGGGACACTGTTGAGGCACGTACTGGGGGGACAGTTCCACGAGTAGTAAAATGAGCGGAAATGAATGGTTTTAAATAACAGCAAATTATGAGTTAAGTTTTTACCAAGAAGTGGGAAACTAGTTGAAGGGAGCGCAAAAGTTTTCAACTGTAGAGCACTTGGATGGCTTTATAAATAATTTTTGCGGATGCTCAGATATTTTGCCCCAAAGATATAAAGTGCTAATTGTCTGATAAAGAAAACTTTTCGTTTCGAACATTTATATGGCATCCATGATAATCAAGGTATGTAAATAATTATTAGCTTAAACTCGAACATAAACTCAACAAATATCTGTAGGCCATAAACAGAATGCTATATAGTTTACCTTACAAAAAAAAAAAAACAATTTAAAGCAGCTGCTGCCCCGAAAACATCCAAAGTTGAAGGTAGAAAACAACCCAAAGCCCGCGGCTGCAAATGAAGACATAAATATAATGCAGTTAATAAATAAACAAATAAATTTGAAATACATAAACGTGAGTTCTCTCTCCTGCCACAAATGCAGCATCAAAATATATATTTAACCCAAGTTCTACAAAAAAGAAATATATATATATGGAATGAGGTTTGCTTATGCAGCTTGAGGCTGTTTATTTTTGCAAAATATGTTGGGCACATATTTACACTCAAATACATATGTAAACTTTTCAACACACACATAAATTTATAGCCAACTTGGGTGGGTTTGTTTGCCTGCCTTTTCTCTCACTCACACCTATATATCTCTCTCATTCTCATTCTCACTCTCGCTGCTTGCTGTTCAACCTGCAACAAATTCGTTTTGGCATTTTGGACTCGCTTTAAATTGCTTTGGCACTTAAGTGGTTTGTGCTACGCCTCCTCCTCCTTCTCTGCCCCCCTGAGAGGCAACCACGTGTCCTCGTTTTGCTGTTAAACGAAAATTACAAAATGTTTGTTTAATTAGAAGTTGTGCGTGCCTCCCAAAAACTCACTTCACGCCCAATGATTATTTTAAGCCATTGAAAATATGACCAGCCAAGAGTTGGTTTGTGCCACATCTCAATCCTTAGATTTGCACCACTCACACTCACACACACACACATTCACTTGTGCGTGTGTCTCTGTCGAGTGATTCTGTTTTTGCCCAGCCGTAAGCCCCATTAAATACGGTCAACTTAACTGAGAAGTGGTCTCTACTGCGGTCATATTCTGGCTTTTTCCTGCATATTTCAATGGAGTTTGTATAATTCAATTCGTGTTTTAATTTAGTCCGTTTTGTTGGCCAGCCTTCAAGTGTTTTTCTGCGGCTTTTTAAGTGCAGCAAATCGAAAGCTGGGAATAAATACGCCTAAATTTATCTGAAATACACACATTTAAGTACGCATGCAATTGACTTTTTGTAAAACCCAACACTAACCAGCTACAAAGGAATACCTTTTCAGCCGTTGTTGTCCTTGCGGCCGAAGCAAACTTTTTTTCACAATGAAAACTTTTTAAAAGAAATCACAAAATAGCAGCAGACGTGCTCAAAGTTTTGATACACTAACCAAGCCGCAGAGTCGAAGTCAACAGTATGTTGCAACATTTGGATTTTGTGAATGAATTTTTGATTTGGTTCAACAATTTTGTCAAGTTTTTTTTTACCCTTGCAGAGGGTACTATAATTTTGTCACATAATGTGTAACGCATTGGAGGAGACGTCTCAGAAGAAATTTGTATATTCGTAATCAGCATCAACAGCCGAGTTATGTCCGTCATATCCGCCTGTCCGTCTGTCTGTCTGTCTATGTGTTTGTCTGTCTGTCTTTGTTCTAAAGCTATCTTGATTAAACTTGGCACAGTAGCTTCTGATTATTGCAGGTAGTACCTATAGTTGAATTGGCCAGGTCCGACCACTAAGAGATATCGCTGCCATAGGAATGATCGGTTGAACAATTAGTTGTTGCATAGAAAACTTTTTTGTTTTTCAAGATAAATCAACCAAACTCACTAAAACTAACTCGACCAAACTCACTATATCTAAATTAAAGCATGTTCTACACATGTTGACCAAATTTGATCACAATCGGATCACTTTAACTTCTGGCTGCCTAGGAATAGTCAGTTGAAAAATAAGTTTTTTTAAGCAAATCTTTTCTGAAAGGGTATATATCTTCTTTCTTGTTTCAATTTGTATCAGTTATTTGTATCAGTTATTTGTAACTTATATGTATTATCTCTTTCATCTCTTTACAGGTAAGTTAAGCTCAAATTCAATTGATAATATAATTTTAAAGGTAAGCCGTCTGATGAAACATTTCATCCTTAGGTATATCTCAGCATGATATAATATATTTGCACGTTACAAACATCACTTTTATTTCATTGTACCCACACTACCATCTACAAAAAGTGTAATGCGAAGAAAGTCCAATAAAACCCGTTTTAAAATAAAAGTTGAAAATGTGCAATGCAAGATTCTCGTAGAGCCCCCTATAGAAAATTTATGCCCACAATGGACCTTAGTTTTAGACGTGTTTTGGTGTGTTTGGGAGTTTTGTTCCGATTGAAACCGTCCAAAACTGAGGCTGTTTGTGTGGCACAAGCATCCAGAAGTAAAACAATTTGAAGCTCAAATGAAAACGCGCGAAAACTTGAAGTTTTTTTGAAATATTTTAAATGCGTTTTTTTGTTTTGTAATCCTTATACGAATCATTGCAATATATTATTTTTTAAAATACACGAATCAAGCACATTTTTTGTTTGATTACAACAAATACTCAAATACTGAATAAGTATTTTTTTTTCTTACAATAAATACTCAAATATTGAAAAAGTATTATATATTTTTAGTACAACAAAAAGTATTATTATTTAATTTGTTAAATAGAAAAGAAGAGAAAAACTGCAAACAACACGAAAATTTGAGCTCATTTGTATTTACATATCATTTTTCTTTATTTCCTTTTAATTGTCTGTGCTAGTTTTAATGATTTATTAACAATACATATTTCAACTTTGGACCATTTACTTTTGTTTACCAGCCTTTAAATTAACGTGTCAACAATGCAAAAAAAGAAAATATAAAAAAAATACAACAAGTGACAGTAAAAAGTGTTTCGAGTGTTATGCAAAGTGATAAATTTGTGGCATACAATGAAAGTGTCTAAAAAGAAAAACATATACATTTATACATATACATATACGTATAAACAAATAATAAAGGACACAAGCCATTAACAATATGATTTATGCTCTTTACAAGCTATTTACTTTAATTTATATGCATTTTGTTGCTAGTTTTTCTCGCATTTTTGTATTCATTTTTCATCTCTTTCTTTTAATATATTCCATCCTTTTTTGCATGTGTCCGTTTAGTTTTGCAGTATGCTCATCTTATATTCGTATCTGATAATAACTATTAAAAGCACTAAAATAAATAGTTACTTTTTTAGCAAGCATATAAAACTTTGACATCTAATCGTAAAACGTGATTTTGTGCAATAAAAATTTGTACATAAAAATTGTCAAACTTTAAAGCTGTTTTTTTTTCAATTGTTTACTGTTTCTGTCAGTATATAAATATAAACTTTTGTATATAACTAAATTCTGCCATATTTTTATTTTATCCATTAACATGGTATCATAGTCATTAAAAGTATATATATAAAACTATTGAATAGTCATTATATATAATCATAATCATAATTTTTCATAAAAATGCATAAAAAGAATTATCATTGAAATGTAATTGTCTGGAAACTCGCATTGCAAATTTATGAGCGAAAATGCAATTTGTGTGTGTTTTTTTATTTTATTTTTATCATTCACAAATGAGTCATTTTATTCACTTTAGATTCAATTGAGTTTTTGAGCCAGTATAGGTGTATTTCCACTGACCGATACGCTTAACTGCATCAAATACCAACAGACACACACACACACACGCAAACACACACAGTGAAAATATCGTAAGCGCCATTTCCAAAAAAAAAGAGATTGAAATTATGGCACAAGGGAACACAAAAAAAATTTAATGCATTTCTCTTGCAAAATTTATTGCCCAAATAAATTATCGTAATAATATCAAATAAAAAGGAGCGCATTCGAACGCAGCACACTGTAAGAAAGAGTGAGAGAGAGAAAACGCACAGCGAGTGACAGAGATGCCACGCGTGCATAAACACGCACTGCACACTGGTTGCACAATGTCAAAAACTTTGCATCAAGTTTTTATGGTTTTAAAGCTCAACTTTTGATATACCTTTCAACTTTAACAGATTCAATATAAAGACCTGTGCCAATTTTGAGTTATGTTAAGATTTTGCGGAATGAATTCACTTTCATTTGCTTAAGGATGGAATAAGAGATAGGTTGAGATGGATGTTAAATCATTAGATCAATAGAAATAGGAAATTTTTAGCCTGTATCAAGTTTCAATTCCGCAAAATATTGCATTAAGTGGAAACTAGAACATGTATAATAATATAGTTACAAAAATGATAGTTTAGTGTATGTATTTGTGCTAGCAATTAGATAATAGTTAATCTGGCCTGTTCCGAATTCAGTTCGTTTTTGAAACGAATAAATCCGAACGATTTACGAATTACTGGTCTCACTTCTAAACGGAATCGTTTAATTTAATAATTGTTATTTGACATTAATCTAATGAATAAATAATAAAATGTTTCCGCAAATTTCGAACGGAATACGAATTCAGAACAGGCCTGAATATCAATTTTTTAAGTCTTATAGCAATATATATATATATTTCGGAAAATTATGGCACTAAAAATTGCCGTTAGAACCAATGTGCAGTGATGGCGAAGCTAACGGTTATTAACATATGCACGAGCAAAGAGAGGCAAGCAATGTGTGTGTTATTTGGGTAGTTCAACGGGGGGAAAGTGGAAGCGAAAGCAAGTTGAGCATTGTGGAATTTGCTTGGCAGCTAAGTGGCAAAGAGGTGTGGAGAAGTGCTGGGGGGAATGTGGGTTGGGATTGGGGCAACGTTCTGGAACAAAAATCCTCTGCATGCACAATTTAAGCAGGATTTATGACTGGCAATATTGCCGTGCTGTATAAGAAGAAGAAGGAGCTGAAGATTCTCGCCTCTCAGTATGTGTGTGTGTGTAGGCGTGGCAGTCGAAGCTTAGCCTCGTCGATTGTGCGTGCAAGAAATTAAATTGCCAAATGCACATTACCTTTCAAAAAAGGGTTAAGAATGGGCTTTTTTGAGGTTATGAAAATTG